>CM031598.1:122751609-122769650 GCA_018398815.1 Conus ventricosus | reverse complement strand
CACATCACACCCAATGGATGACACACACCACACCCAATGGATGACATACATCACACCCAATGGATGACACACATCACACCCAATGGATGACACATCACACCCAATGGATGACACACATCACACCCAATGGATGACACATCACACCCAATGGATGACACATCACACTCAATGGATGACACATCACACCCAATGGATACAAAAAACTCATATGATCCCACAGAACAAACCCCCATACAACCCCACAAAATGAAAATGCCATACAACCCCAGACAAAACAGAAACCCATACAACTTCGCATAAAAAACCCATAAAATATCACACAACAAAACACCATGCAACCCAAATCACACCCAAAAAAAAACAACAAAAATAATGCCACAAAATCTTAAGAAACAGAAACAAAATCCAATAAGAGGAACACACACACACACACACATCTCACACAAGCTCCGATTAGAGATAAAAAAAATCCCTTAGTGGTGACAGAAAACCCCCCAAAGTAGACACAAAATCCCCGAGGCAGAGAGAAAATGCTGCAAGCCTAACAGCAGACTGAAGGAACAAGACTGAAACCTGAAGCACAGGACACTGTGATCACGTCTGAACACAGAACACTATTCTGCTGACCCTTTGGTCTGAACACAGAACACTATTCTGCTGACCCTTTGGTTTGTGTGGGTTTTCGTTAGTTTGTCTTCACTGGCACAGCAGGTCAAATCAAATGAGGACAACAGCCAGAAACCAATCCAGCACCACCACTCTTCTCCAGTTTTGGTAATACACTACTGAACAACACAAATTCAAAATGTAATGATGTACATGATCTAACATTGGGAGATGATGATGTTTGGATATTCAGTCAACTGCAAAACAGACTTTGTCTTTGACTTCATCATTGTATTTGTGAAAACAGGTTATACACAAATCCATGGTGAACCATTTTCCTTTATCAGTTCCTACAAAAGTATGTCATGTTCTGGTGTACTGCTGTGCTTCTCAAGACTGGTGAGACCAAATTTTATCTGCATTCCCCCAAGGAGACAGACCACAGACAGTAAAGTGTCTGTGTTTCCTATGACCAGCATTTACAGCGCTGTCATTAGACAGTTGATTCACCATGGAGACAGACCACAGACAGTAAATTGTCTGTGCTTCCTATGACCAGCATTTACAGCGCTGTCATTAGACAGTTGATTCACCATGGAGACAGACTACAGACAGTAAAGTGTCTGTGCTTCCTATGACCAGCATTTACAAAGCTGTTATCAGACAGTTAATTCACCATGGAGACAGACTAGATTCACCATGGAGACAGACTACAGACTGTAAAGTATCTGTGTTTCCTATGACCAGCATTTACAGAGCTGTCATCAGACAGTTAATTCACAATGGAGACAGACTACAGACTGTAAAGTATCTGTGTTTCCTATGACCAGCATTTACAGAGCTGTCATCAGACAGTTAATTCACCATGGAGACAGACTACAGACTGTAAAGTATCTGTGTTTCCTCTGGAGTGTTTACAGAATTGTCATCAGAAGTTAATTCACCTGAGACAGATTACAGACAGCAAAGTGTCTGTATTTCCTCTGGCCGGTGTTTACAGCGCTGTCATCAGACAGCTGATTCACCATGGAGACAGGCTACAGACAGCAAAGTGTCTGGGAATCCGAACAGTGCAGAAATCCATGGCATGTGCCTATGGCTGGGAGTCCTAGACTTGTTACCAGTTCTACGTCCATGGAAGAGGGAAGCGACTCCATTATGGCTGACTGAAGAACATGGCAGCATCAAACCCTGTCCTCTGTTGTCTGTTTTTCACACTCTATCACTGACACTACACACTCTATCACTAACACTACACACTCTATCATTGACACTACACACTCTATCACTGACACTACACATTCTATCACTGACGCTACACACTCTATCACTGACGCTACACACTCTATCACTGACGCTACACACTCTATCACTGACCCTACACACTCTATCACTGACGCTACACACTCTATCACTGACCCTACACACTCTATCACTGACGCTACACACTCTATCACTGACCCTACACACTCTATCACTGACGCTACACACTCTATCACTGACCCTACACACTCTATCACTGACGCTACACACTCTATCACTGACACTACACACTATCACTGACGCTACACACACCATCTATCTGCTGAGTCAGACTTCCTCTGAACACATCAGGCCCACACTTCATCTAACAAAAATCACACATTGCTCATGCTGACATGGATTTATTCATTTCAAAATGCATACAACACAAAACTGACAATTTTTTTTCTCTCTGAAAACGAAAAAAAAAACCCAACCAATACTGCTCCATCTTACATATGTGTACATATAGTATGTTTGTGTTCAACTGTGTGTGACTGTTCTCAGCAAAGATTAAGTATGTTGTTGCGTGTCACAGTGATAATGTAACAAATCTTGTTTTGGTAAGACAAATGTATTGAGGGGGGCAAACAGTGATAATGTGAGAAATCTCGTCTTGGTAAGGCAAGTGCATGTCGTCTCAACGGGGCTTGCACTGTCACCACGCCTTGAGTCCTCTTGCATCATCATCTATACTGTATGTGTTGCACTGTCACCACGCCTCGAGTCCTCTTGCATCATCATCTATACTGTATGTGTTGCACTGTCACCACGCCTCGAGTCCTCTTGCATCATCATCTATACTGTATGTGTTGCACTGTCACCACGCCTCGAGTCCTCTTGCATCATCATCTATACTGTATGTGTTGCACTGTCACCACGCCTCGAGTCCTCTTGCATCATCATCTATACTGTATGTGTTGCACTGTCACCACGCCTCGAGTCCTCTTGCATCATCATCTATACTGTATGTGTTGCACTGTCACCACGCCTCGAGTCCTCTTGCATCATCATCTATACTGTATGTGTTGCACTGTCACCACGCCTTGACCTAGGAGGCATCAGCATGGTTCACTGCATTCTTTATTCCACTCTGCAGACAGCTGAGCCGGTGCTATCAGTTGCAATGGCAGGGTGGGAGAAAGAGTTCTTCCCCTTTCATTGCCCCTCACCTAAACGCATGTCTCTCAAAACCCTGTGTTCCAGTCTCTCAAAACCCTGTGTTCCAGTCTCTCAAAACCCTGTGTTCCAGTCTCTCAAAACCCTGTGTTCCAGTCTCTCAAAACCCTGTGTTCCAGTCTCTCAAAACCCTGTGTTCCAGTCAGATCAACTCATACTCAAGTGTCATTAAATCACTAGCAATGATAATCACACGCAACACCTACAGCACAGATGATGATGCAAGTGTCATAAAATCAATAGCAATGAAATCTCCTTATAATGCAAGTATAATAAAATCAATAGCAATAACGATCTCCTTATAATGCAAGTGTCATAAAATCAATAGCAATAACGATCTCCTTATAATGCAAGTGTCATAAAATCAATAGCGATAACGATCTCCTTATAATGCAAGTGTCAAAAAATCAATAGCAATAACGATCTCCTTATAATGCAAGTGTCAAAAAATCAATAGCAATAACGATCTCCTTATAATGCAAGTGTCAAAAAATCAATAGCAATAACGATCTTATAATGCCAGTGTCATAAAACCAATGAAAAAATCACAGGCGGCACATGCAGAGTCAAACAAATTGGTAGCAATGACAATCACAGGCAACGCACATAGTAAGAACGATAATGAAAGTGGCATTGTAATCAACAACTATGGCTCCACTGTCCATGTGTTCGGTGCAACTGACACTGAACGTAAAACACAGACTGGTAACAAACGTTACATTCCAATCAGTTAACTATGGCTCCACTGTCCATGTGTTCAGTGCAACTGACACTGAACGTAAAACACAGACCGGTAACAAACGTTACATTCCATTCAGTTAACTATGGCTCCACTGTCCATGTGTTCAGTGTGACTGACACTGAACGTAAAACACAGACTGGTAATGGAAATAACATTCCAATCAGTTAACTATGGCTCCACTGTCAATGTGTTCAGTGCAACTGACACTGAACGTAAAACACAGACTGGTAACAAACGTTACATTCCAATCAGTTAACTATGGCTCCACTGTCAATGTGTTCAGTGTGACACTGAACGTAAAACACAGACTGGTAACGGAAATAACATTCCAATCAGTTAACTATGGCTCCACTGTCAATGTGTTCAGTGTGACTGACACTGAACGTAAAACACAGACCGGTAACAAACGTTACATTCCAATCAGTTAACTATGGCTCCACTGTCAATGTGTTCAGTGTGACTGATGCTGAACGTAAAACACAGACTGGTAACAAACGTTACATTCCAATCAGTTAACTATGGCCCATTGTTTACATGGTCGGAATGATTGACACTAAAATCAACACACAGTCAGAATGAAAGCTGCATTCCAATCAATAACAATACACTGCCCCACAATCACTACAATTAGAATGCAAGTGATAGACAAAGGCATGGATTTCAGTAACAATTCTGACTGCATTCTGTACACACAGTAACACAGATAGTCAAATTACAAACATATGTATGTCAAATGCAATGGTAACCATACTTTTTACATTCCTTGAAATGACGGTGAAACCGATTCACATATGTCAATACTTTACATCAGTGACAAACTCAATAACATACATTTATGTCAATTCTTTAAACACAGTAAACTGACAAACAAACTAACATGCACATATGTCAATACTTCACATACAGTAAACTGACACACAAAATAACATGCACATATGTCAATACTTCACATACAGTAAACTGACACACAAAATAATATGCACATATGTCAATACTTCACATACAGTAAACTGACACACAAAATAACATGCACATATGTCAATACTTCACATACAGTAAACTGACACACAAAATAACATGCACATATGTCAATACTTCACATACAGTAAACTGACAAACAAAATAACATGCACATATGTCAATACTTCATATACAGTAAACTGACAAACAAACTAACATGCACATATGTCAATACTTCACATACAGTAAACTGACAAACTAACATGCACATATGTCAATACTTCACATACAGTAAACTGACAGTGAAAAAGGAAATCATAAATGAGGCAGGGAACAGTAAACCATTATCAAGGAGGGTAACTCTGGCTCCCATCATGAAATTAAAAAAAGGCCCGTAATTCAAAACGAAGGTTGCTTACGACTTCAAATTGCCTAGCAGAAATGACAACCAGATAACACTCAACAACCAAGGAGACATGTCTGTTTGTTTTGTGTGCTGTGTGTTGTCATTTCTCCTAGGTAATTGTTTTGTGTGCTCCGTGTTGTCATTTCTGCTAGGCAATTGTTTTGTGTGCTCTGTGTTGTCATTTCTGCTTGGTAATTGTTTTGTGTGCTCCGTGTTGTCATTTCTGCTAGGCAATTGTTTTGTGTGCTCTGTGTTGTCATTTCTGCTAGGCAATTGTTTTGTGTGCCCGTGTTGTCATTTCTGCTAGGCAATTGTTTTGTGTGCTCTGTGTTGTCATTTCTGCTAGGTAATTGTTTTGTGTGCTCTGTGTTGTCATTTCTGCTGGGTAATTGTTTTGTGTGCTCTGTGTTGTCATTTCTGCTAGGTAATTGTTTTGTGTGCTCTGTGTTGTCATTTCTGCTAGGTAATTGTTTTGTGTGCTCTGTGTTGTCTTTTCTGCTAGGAAATTGTTTTGTGTGCTCTGTGTTGTCTTTTCTGCTAGGTAATTGTTTTGTGTGCTCTGTGTTTTCATTTCTGCTAGGTAATTGTTTTGTGTGCTCTGTGTTGTCATTTCTGCTGGGTAATTGTTTTGTGTGCTCTGTGTTGTCATTTCTGCTAGGTAATTGTTTTGTGTGCTCTGTGTTGTCATTTCTGCTGGGTAATTGTTTTGTGTGCTCTGTGTTGTCATTTCTGCTAGGTAATTGTTTTGTGTGCTCTGCGTTGTCATTTCTGCTTGGCAATTGTTTTGTGTGCCCCGTGTTGTCATTTCTGCTAGGTAATTGTTTTGTGTGCTGTGTGTTGTCATTTCTGCTCGGTAATTGTTTTGTGTGCTCTGTGTTGTCATTTCTGCTAGGTAATTGTTTTGTGTGCTGTGTGTTGTCTTTTCTGCTAGGTAATTGTTTTGTGTGCTGCGTGTTATCATTTCTGCTAGGTAATTGTTTTGTGTGCTGTGTGTTGTCATTTCTGCTAGGTAATTGTTTTGTGTGCTGTGTGTTGTCATTTCTGCTAGGTAATTGTTTTGTGTGCTCTGTGTTGTCATTTCTGCTAGGTAATTGTTTTGTGTGCTGTGTGTTGTCATTTCTGCTAGGCAATTCAATGCCTTAAAACCCTCTTCAGTATGCACTTACCTGAGCTTAGTTACACCGAAAACCATCGGCAAGAAAAGTAACTCCGTAATTTGAACATGGTTACCCAATTTAAAAACTAATTTAAAAGAGAGGAAAGGAAATGATAAAATGAAAATCATTAAAAAAATTTCTACGAATATATATGTTGCTATATCATAAGTTTGAAGAATGTCACATGAGCCATTTACTCAGGAAAAAAAATCTTCTTCAGAATTTTCTTCCAAATCGTTGTTCATCATATCTGGAACCTCATCCCAGTGGAAATCTAGGTCACTGTAAGCTTCATTACCCAGCACTTTCACTAAGTCTTATGCCGTAAATCCCACAAATCACAGTATCTTCATTACTAAATCTCGTTATAGAACGGCAGAAATCAAGGTTAGCCATGGTGAAAAACAGCATTTCGACCACAAAACTTTAAAAATTCGTAACTTGAGAACTATGGCACACATCGACTTGCGTTTTTTTGCAAACGGAAGTGAATGGCTACAGGAAGAAGGAAGTCACGTTCTCGCGAGACTTCCTTTTCTACGAGAAATATGGCGTCGCCCATTGTTGCCACGTGTTTTACCGGGCGCTGGCAGGTGCTCAGCCTTTTGGCTGTGTGATTTCCGGTCGGGCGCTAGCGGGTGCATGCTTGTCAAGAGAGTTAAGCTGTGATCGTTTGGAACTATGGGTGTATCTTTTTTTCATGATGGGAGCAAGAGTTATCCTACTTGTTAGTTATTGACAGTAAAATTTACATAAATGTCAGTACTTTACATACAATAACCTGACAATCAAAATGACAGTCATCTATGTCAGCAGCAATGGCAGCCACAGTGAATACATTCACATTCAACAAATATGGCAGACATGCACGTCAACAGTAACACAGACAGTGAACATGACCATGGGAGACATATACATCAACAGTAACACAGACAGTGAACATGATGTACACATGGCAGACATACACATCAACAGTAACACAGACAGTGAACATGACCATGGGAGACATACACATCAACAGTAACACAGACAGTGAACATGCTGTACACATGGCAGACATACACATCAACAGTAACACAGACAGTGAAAATGACCATGGGAGACATACACATCAACAGTAACACAGACAGTGAACATGCTGTACACATGGCAGACATACACATCAACAGTAACACAGACAGTGAACATGCTGTACACATGGGAGACATACACATCAACAGTAACACAGACAGTAAACATGCTGTACACATGGGAGACATACACATCAACAGTAACACAGACAGTAAACATGCTGTACACATGGGAGACATACACATCAACAGTAACACAGACAGTTAACATGCTGTACGCACAGCAACAGCAGACACAGCCACCTCAGTCCTGACCAACAACAGCGACAATGACAGACACGTCTACAGCCATGATCAGCACAGTCACACAGCGACAATGACAGACACGTCTACAGCCATGATCAGCACAGTCACACAGCGACAATGACAGACACGTCCACAGCCATGATCAGCACAGTCACACAGCGACAATGACAGACACGTCTACAGCCATGATCAGCACAGTCACACAGCGACAATGACAGACACGTCCACAGCCATGATCAGCACAGTCACACAGCGACAATGACAGACACGTCCACAGCCATGATCAGCACAGTCACACAGCGACAATGACAGACACGTCCACAGCCATGATCAGCACAGTCACACAGCGACAATGACAGACACGTCTACAGCCATGATCAGCACAGTCACACAGCGACAGTGACAGACACGTCTACAGCCATGATCAGCACAGTCACACAGCGACAATGACAGACACGTCCACAGCCATTATCAGCACAGTCACACAGCGACAATGACAGACACGTCCACAGCCATGATCAGCACAGTCACACAGCGACAATGACAGACACGTCCACAGCCATGATCAGCACAGTCACACAGTGACAATGACAGACACGTCCACAGCCATGATCAGCACAGTCACACAGCGACAATGACAGACACGTCCACAGCCATGATCAGCACAGTCACACAGCGACAATGACAGACACGTCCACAGCCATGATCAGCACAGTCACACAGCGACAATGACAGACACGTCCACAGCCATGATCAGCACAGTCACACAGCGACAATGACAGACACGTCCACAGCCATGATCAGCACAGTCACACAGCGACAATGACAGACACGTCCACAGCCATGATCAGCACAGTCACACAGCGACAATGACAGACACGTCCACAGCCATGATCAGCACAGTCACACAGCGACAATGACAGACACGTCCACAGCCATGATCAGCACAGTCACACAGCGACAATGACAGACACGTCCACAGCCATTATCAGCACAGTCACACAGCGACAATGACAGACACGTCCACAGCCATGATCAGCACAGTCACACAGCGACAATGACAGACACGTCCACAGCCATGATCAGCACAGTCACACAGCGACAATGACAGACACGTCCACAGCCATGATCAGCACAGTCACACAGCGACAATGACAGACACGTCCACAGCCATGATCAGCACAGTCACACAGCGACAATGACAGACACGTCCACAGCCATGATCAGCACAGTCACAGGATTCAACAAGAGCCAGCCCCCGCTAATCCTGATATCATGCAGTGGTCCTGGACTATTCCCTGATGAGTTGTCCCCTCTGAACTGTGGTATGATGCATTGGAATACTCCTTCACAAATTATTCTGTCAAATCTGTAATGTGATATGTGATATACGAATTCCCCAACAAATCATCTGCAAAATGATATCATGGACTATTCCTGATAGGGGCATGATATAATGGACTATTCCTGACAGGGGCATGATATAATGGACTATTCCTGACAGGGGCATGATATAATGGACTATTCCTGATAGGGGCATGTATAATGGACTATTCCTGACAGGGGCATGATATAATGGACTATTCCTGACAGGGGCATGATATAATGGACTATTCCTGATAGGGGCATGATATAATGAACTATTCCTGATAGGGGCAATCAACCAGTTATCTGGGGCTCCTTCATTCATCTCTCTCTCTCTTTGTTGTGTTGTTGTTGTTGTTGTTGTTGCTGTTGCGGCTGTTGTTGTTGTTGCTCTAGACCACAACTGGCGATGAAAGTGCTGGTTTTTGTTGGGTTTGGTTGTCAGCTAGTTCTCCAACTTTTATATGTAACGTATATGATGGAATATTCCTTACTGAAGTTTTCTTGTGTGTGTGTGTGTGTGTGTGTGTGTGTGTGTGTGTGTGTGTGTGTGTGTGTGTATGTGTGTGTGTGTGTGTGTGTGTGTTTTGTGGTGTGGTGTGTGTGTGGTGTGGTGTGGTGCATGTGCGTGTGTGTGTATGTGCGTGTGTGTCCCATAGTCTAAGGGTATAAACTGTCAGAGGTGTCACAGTGTCTGGGGCACAGCATGAAGGAGGGTGGAGCCGATTCCTCTCCTTCAGCATCTTCATGTCCCCTGACCTGAATCAGGAAGCAGTTTAATGCAGGGTGGACACAGAAGCTCTTCAACTGCAAAACCTTTCTCTCTCAGTGGTTCAAATTCATGACTCAGGCAGATGCTCTGGCCATTGGATTACTGCACACACACATGTGCCCCTTTACCCCACCCCTTCTCCTGTGTGAAGTTCTATCACAATGAACACCCACACCCACCCCCCTCACACCAGCTCCCACTCCCCCTCCTCACTGGCCGTGCTGGTGGAGCGTTGCAGCAGGGGGTCGGCGGAGTCTTGACGTCGCAGCAACAGACGACAACTGCACTTGACCAACTGACCAGAGGTGGTGACCGCCCAAAGCAAGTCATCATAGGAGGCTGTCAGACAGAGGGAGAGATAAAGGTCTGGTGACTGTATACAGCATGTCATCATAGGAGGCTGTCAGACAGAGAGAGAGATAAAGGTCTGGTGACTGTTACAGCATGTCATCATAGGAGGCTGTCAGACAGAGGGAGAGATAAAGGTCTGGTGACTGTATACAGCATGTCATCATAGGAGGCTGTCAGACAGAGAGAGAGATAAAGGTCTGGTGACTGTTACAGCATGTCATCATAGGAGGCTGTCAGACAGAGAGATAAAGGTCTGGTGACTGTATACAGCATGTCATCATAGGAGGCTGTCAGACAGAGGGAGAGATAAAGGTCTGGTGACTGTATACAGCATGTCATCATAGGAGGCTGTCAGACAGAGAGAGAGATAAAGGTCTGGTGACTGTATACAGCATGTCATCATAGGAGGCTGTCAGACAGAGGAGAGAGGAACACTGAGATAAAGGTCTGGTGACTGTATACAGCATGTCATCATAGGAGGATGTCAGACAGAGGCACAGGGAAAAAATAAAAACTGACACTGCAAGTCAGTGAAAGGTGTGGTTTTGAGAAATAATTTGAAGAAAAAGAATAAATTACAAGTACCATGAGAGGCAGGAAAACTGGTCTGTGAAGAGGGAGCTGAAAAGAGAAAGAATGGAAAGAATGGTCTCCACAAGGAAAGCTGGTCTGTGAAGAGGGAGCTGAAAAGAGACAGAATGGTCTCCACAAGGAAAGCTGGTCTGTGAAGAGGGAGCTGAAAAGAGACAGAATGGTCTCCACAAGGAAAGCTGGTCTGTGAAGAGGGAGCTGAAAAGAGACAGAATGGTCTCCACAGGGAAAGCTGGTCTGTGAAGAGGGAGCTGAAAAGAGACAGAATGGTCTCCACAAGGAAAGCTGGTCTGTGAAGAGGGAGCTGAAAAGAGACAGAATGGTCTCCACAGGGAAAGCTGGTCTGTGAAGAGGGAGCTGAAAAGAGACAGAATGGTCTCCACAGGGAAAGCTGGTCTGTGAAGAGGGAGCTGAAAAGAGACAGAATGGTCTCCACAGGGAAAGCTGGTCTGTGAAGAGGGAGCTGAAAAGAGACAGAATGGTCTCCACAGGGAAAGCTGGTCTGTGAAGAGGGAGCTGAAAAGAGACAGAATGGTCTCCACAGGGAAAGCTGGTCTGTGAAGAGGGAGCTGAAAAGAGACAGAATGGTCTCCACAGGGAAAGCTGGTCTGTGAAGAGGGAGCTGAAAAGAGACAGAATGGTCTCCACAGGGAAAGCTGGTCTGTGAAGAGGGAGCTGAAAAGAGAAAGAATGGAAAGAATGGTCTCCACAAGGAAAGCTGGTCTGTGAAGAGGGAGCTGAAAAGAGACAGAATGGTCTCTAAAGGGATGGGTATGGAGCCACCTATACATCACATGCTGCCATAAAATTATCCAGAATAGACAAAAGAGACAATTACTACTTCATGGCACACATACCATTATGCTCAAATCCCAGCATCACATTAAGTCTGCTTGCATAACATCAGAATCATGTTCAGATGAGTATGCCTATCAACTCATCACACATGCACAGAACAAAGGGGAAAAAAAGAATGACTGTAAACAGTGATAACTGATTACATTTCATGCTGAACACGACAAAAACACCAAAGCTGTGACATGGACAATCCTGGAATGACACAGCTCTCTACCAATATAGTCCAGCTGTGTTCCAGGGCAATGCACATGTTCTAGTTCCAGGACAGTGACAATCCTGGAATGACACAGCTCTCTACCAATACAATCCAGCTGTGTTCCAGGGCAATGTACATGTTCTAGTTCCAGGACAGATCCAGGAATGTGATGCTTCACTGTGATGGCCTGGTTCCTGTGAGGGAACTACTGACGCCCCATCCAGTTGGTGACCACAAAGGAGGGGCCAGCATCGCAGGTCAGACCTCACCCATGTCAGGGTTGACCATCAGCTCCATGGACTGGCCAGTGAAGGAGAACAGATGACCAGCCTTGCCAGAGCCCAGAGCTCAAGGAGACTGCATGGAGATCAGCAGTGAGAAGATGGAGATAATGACAAACCACTCTGAGAGCATCACATGGACATCATGCTGAAGGGCCAGAAGCATGGAAGGTACAGAGCTTCAGATCCTTGGCCCACAAGTCCTGAGCAGAACAGCGCAGACAGCAAAGGCATACACACCACTGAACACTGCCTCTGTGTCAGCAACATCTCAGCCCTGGTGTGGTTCAAACTCAGTACTATCAGAGCCACATGCTGCTGTTTCAACTGTTTCACCATTGGCCTCTAGATGGAGGAAGGGCGACATCAGGGTGTGTACAGGGTGGACCTTTACTAGCTCTCAGAGAACACTAAGCAGTGCAATGTATCAACAAATACTGCCTGGAAGCCTTCAGTATTGTAGGCTTCAAAAGTCCCTATCTAGAGTAATCAGGTACATGATGATGAAGATGATGATGGTGATGTTGATAATGATGATGATGATGATGATGATGATGATAATGATGATGATAATGATAATGATGATGATGATGATGATGATGATGATGGTGATGATGATGATAAAAATGAAGATGATGGTGATAATGCTCTTTCCCCAGCGTCCTTCACCTACCTGAAATGCGGGTGAAGCAGCCAGGGATTTTCTTCCAGTAGTTGCCCGACACATTGTCTGGGGCCACTCCATAGCGGAACAGGATTTCTCCATTGGTGTTGAGGGCCCACACCCCTGACGCCGACACACACAGGTCCATGGCCTGAATGCCTGATATACATAGAACCCAATGCACTGTACAGTTCTGACACACAGCACACAAAGCACTGTACAGTACACACACAACACAAAGCACTGTACAGTACACACACAACACAAAGCACTGTACAGTACACACACAACACAAAGCACTGTACAGAACACACACAACACAAAGCACTGTACAGTACACACAACACAAAGCACTGTACAGTACACTCACAACACAAAGCACTGTACAGTACTGACACACACAAAACATGGAACAATACACACAGCACACAGATCCATGGCCTGGATACCTGACACACACAGAACACAAAGCACTGTACAGTACTGACACACAGAACACAAAGCACTGTACAATACCAACACACACAGAGAAAACAAAGCATTGTACAACACTGCCCCACACATGATGCGAAGCACTATTCAACACTGCCTCACACAGATCCATGGCCTGGATACCTGTCACACACAGAACACAAAGCACTGTACAACACTGCCTCACAGAGATCCATGGCCTGGACACATGTCACACACAGAACACAAAGCACTATTCAACACTGCCTCACAGAGATCCATGGCCTGGATACCTGTCACACACAGAACACAAAGCACTGTACAACACTGCCTCACACAGATCCATGGCTTGGATACCTGTCACACACAGAACACAAAGCACTATTCAACACTGCCTCACAGAGATCCATGGCCTGGATACCTGTCACACACAGAACACAAAGCACTGTACGATACACACAGCACTCTATAATACTGATACATACAAGTCCATGGCCTAGTTACCTGATACACAGAACACACAGCACTCTAGAGTATTGACACATAGAACACAAAGCATTGTACGATACACACAGCACACAAAGCACTCTATAATACTGATACACACAAGTCCATGGCCTAGTTACCTGATACACAGAACACACAGCACTCTACAATACTGACACACAGAACACAAACCATTGTACAATACACACAGAACACAAAGCACTCTATAATACTGACACACAGAACACAAAGCATTGCACAATACACACAGAACACAAAGCACTCAACATACTGACACACAGAACACAAAGCATTGCACAATACACACAGAACACAAAGCACTACTGATGCACAGAACACAAAGCATTGTCCACTAAACACAGAACACAAAGCACTCTACAATACTGACACACAGAACATAATGCATTGCACAATACACACAGAACACACAGCACTCTACAATACTGACACACAGAACACAAAGCATTGTAGAATACACACAGAACACAAAGCACTCTATAATACTGACACACAGAACACAAAGCATTGCACAGTACACACAGAACACAAAGCACTCTACAATACCGACACACAGAACACAAAGCACTGTACAAAACACACAGAACACAAAGCACTCCATAATACCGACACACAGAACACAAAGCATTGCACAATACACACAGAACACTCTACGATACTGACACAGAACACAAAGCATTGTACACTACACACAGAACACAAAGCACTCTATAATACTGACACACAAAACACAAAGCATTGCACAATACACACAGAACACAAAGCACTCTACAATACTGACACAGAACACAAAGCATTGTACAATACACACAGAACACAAAGCGCTCTATAATACTGACACACAGGTCCATGGCCTGGATACCTGATACACAGAACACAAAGCACAGTACAGTACTAACATACAGAACACAAAGAACTGTACAACGCTGACAAACACACATTGTACAGTACTGACACAGAGAACACAAATCATTGTACAGTACTGACACACAGAACACAAATCACTGTACAGTACTGACACACAGAACACAAAGCACTGTACAGTACTGTCACACAGAACACAAATCACTGTACAGTACTGACACACAGAACACAAATCACTGTACAGTACTGTCACACAGAACACAAATCATTGTACAGTACTGTCACACAGAACACAAATCACTGTACAGTACTGACACACAGAACACAAATCACTGTACAGTACTGACACACAGAACACAAATCACTGTACAGTACTGTCACACAGAACACAAAGCACTGTACAGTACTGTCACACAGAACACAAATCACTGTACAGTACTGACACACAGAACACAAATCACTGTACAGTACTGACACACAGAACACAAATCGCTGTACAGTACTGTCACACAGAACACAAATCACTGTACAGTACTGACACACAGAACACAAATCATTGTACAGTACTGACACACAGAACACCAATCACTACAATTCTGACACACTGAACACAAAGCACCACCTAAAACTGACACAAAAAACACAAAGGACTCTACAAGACACACAGCATACAAAGAAGAATGTGGACATACAGAACACAAAGCACTAAACAATACTGTCACACAACATACGAAACATAATACCCAACATGTTGAGCACACACAAAGGTAAAATATACATCCAAAGGTGCCCATGGTACCAAGAGAAGTACTGTCTTTAACTATCACACAACATACAAAACATAGTACCCAACATGTTGAGCACACACTAAGGTAAAATATACATCCAAAGATGCCTATGGTACCAAGAGAAGTACTGTCTTTAACTATCAAACAACATACAAAACATAGTACCCAACATGTTGAGCACACACAAAGGTAAAATATACATCCAAAGATGCCTATGGTACCAAGAGAAGTACTGTCTTTAACTATCAAACAACATACAAAACATAGTACCCAACATGTTGAACACACACTAAGGTAAAATATACATCCAAAGGTGCCCATGGTACCAAGAGAAGTACTGTCTTTAACTATCACACAACATACAAAACATAGTACCCAACATGTTGAACACACACTAAGGTAAAATATACATTCAAAGGTGCCCATGGTACCAAGAGAAGTACTGTCTTTACTATCACACAACATACAAAACATAGTACCCAACAGTTGAGCACACACTAAGGTAAAATATACATCCAAAGGTGCCCATGGTACCCACAGTACCCAACATGTTAAACACACACTAAGGTAAATATACATCCAAAGATGCCCATGGTACCCACAGTACCCAACATGTTGAGCACACACTAAGGTAAAATATACATCCAAAGATGCCAATGGTACCCACAGTACCCAACATGTTGAACACACACAAAGGTAAAATATACATCCAAAGGTGCCCATGGTACCCACAGTACCCAACATGTTGAACACACACTAAGGTAAAATATACATCCAAAGGTGCCCATGGTACCAAGAGAAGTACTGTCTTTAACTGTCAAACAAACCAGCTGGGAATCCTGCACCACCCTTGAATTTGAAAGTCTGCGCTGTGTTGACAGGGTGCACACACACACAGGGTCTGGGAATCCTGCACCACCCTTGAATTTGAAAGTCTGCGCTGTGTTGACAGGGTGCACACACACACAGGGCATTCCATTAAGATATCAAGGGACAGGACATGACACAGCACAACCTCCATGGAAGCGTCCTAGCTCAAATTTCATGACTACATGAGCCAACCGATGAAACACACCACCTAGCAAACTGCTATGTGCATCTTACAGTCCCACATCAAAGATCAATGCAATGAACAACGTTAAGACATTACTCTTAAACAGATCATGTAATGAACAAGGTGAAGACATTACAGATCAGTGTGATGAACAAGGTGAAGACATTACAGATCAGTGTGATGAACAAGGTGAAGACATTACAGATCAGTGTTATGAACAAGGTGAAGACATTACAGATCAGTGTGATGAACAAGATGAGGACATTACAGATCAGTGTGATGAACATAAAGACATTACAGATCAGTGTGATGAACATAAAGACATTACAGATCAGTGTGATGAACAAGGTGAAGACATTACAGATCAGTGTGATGAACAAGGTGAAGACATTACAGATCAGTGTGATGAACAAGGTGAAGACATTACAGTCAGTGTGATGAACATAAAGACATTACAGATCAGTGTGATGAACATAAAGACATTACAGATCAGTGTGATGAGAACATGAAGACATTACAGATCAGTGTGATGAACAAGGTGAAGACATACAGATCAGTGTGATGAACATAAAGACATTACAGATCAGTGTGATGAACATGAAGACATTACAGATCAGTGTGATGAACATAAAGACATTACAGATCAGTGTGATGAACATAAAGACATTACAGATCAGTGTGATGAACATTAAGACTTTACAGATCAGTGTGATGAACAAGCTGAAGACATTACAGATCAGTGTGATGGACTTAAAGAAATTACAGATCAGTGTGATGAACATGAAGACATTACAGATCAGTTGATGAACAAGGTGAAGACATACAGATCAGTATGATGAACATAAAGACATTACAAATCAGTGTGATGAACATAAAGATATTACAGATCAGTGTGATGAACATAAAGACATTAGAGATCAGTGTGATGAACAAGGTGAAGACATTACAGATCAGTGTGATGAACAAGGTGAAAGACATTACAGATCAGTGTGATGAACAAGGTGAAGACATTACAGATCAGTGTGATGAACACATTACAGATCAGTGTGATGAACGAGGTGAACACATTACAGATCAGTGTGATGAACGAGGTGAACACATTACAGATCAGTGTGATGAACAAGATGAAGACATTACAGATCAGTGTGATGAACAAGGTGAAGACATTACAGATCAGTGGTGATGAACATGAAGACATTACAGATCAGTGTGATGAACGAGGTGAACACATTACAGATCAGTGTGATGAACGAGGTGAACACATTACAGATCAGTGTGATGAACAAGGTGAACACATTACAGATCAGTGTGATGAACGAGGTGAACACATTACAGATCAGTGTGATGAACGAGGTGAACACATTACAGATCAGTGTGATGAACGAGGTGAACACATTACACATTAGCGTCATTCACCAGGTTTGGTGTCTGTCCACTCACCTGGCACATGGACCCATTCCTTGCCGATGGGCATGTCTTCCCCCACCCCCACACGCACGTAGGTCAGCCGCGGTTGTCTATTGCCCACACCTGAGACACCACAACACAGACACA
>CM031598.1:122671609-122749109 GCA_018398815.1 Conus ventricosus | reverse complement strand
TCTGAACGGGGGATAAAAATGTTGGACAGTTTTCTCTCTTGTGGCGTTCTTGGGCTAAACGATCAACCATTTCGTTCCCGCCGATCCCAACATGACCGGGAACCCAAGCAAGAGTAATGTTGTAACCGTCCGCTTTCCCAACTTGCTAAAAAGTTCAAAGAAATGCAAAAGTTCTGGATGCTGAAGGTTGCGGCCAGCTATGGCTTCCAAAAGCTGACAGCGAATCCGACAGAACCAGAAAGTCCCTCTTTGAAGAATGTGAGATTATCTTCAAAGCCAGTACCAGAGCAGTAAGTTCAGCAGAATAGACAGAACATCGAATGGATATTTCCACAGTATCTGAGAAGACCCCCCGGGGCGTGGGCTGCACGGGCCACTCCTCCTCAGACTTGGAACCGTCAGTGAAACTTTTTGATAGGATGGGAATTCGAACAGAGGTCAGCATACAATCCCTTGTACGCCAAGAGCGGGTAGACTCTTTGCGAAAAGCGCAAGATCAAACGAACTCTGGCGTGAAAAAGGTCCACGGAGGTGATCCGGAAACTTGAAAAATCGGAAACTACTCCCAGTTTTAGACCTGCATTCCGCACGTGAGGCTGCATACGAAGACCAAACGGCGGAATACATTTAGGGTTTTTTCAAACTTACTGGAATGGAGGGTCAAAGACACAGTCATAGGCAGGATACTGCGGTTCCGAGAACAGTGGGATATAAAAATTTTAAAGACAGTTTCAGCCTGCGGTTGGACAATGAAGGTTCGCCCCGCCTCTGCGTACAGGCGGGTACACGGGGGTGGTGCGGAACGCTCCAAGACAGAGACGAAGCCCTTGATGGTGGATAGGGTCCAAGAGTTTGAGGTAAGGGGGTCTTGCGGAGCCGTACCCAGCACAACCGTAGTCCATTTTGGAACGGACCAGGGCTCTGTAGAGGTGCAGCAAAGTTTCTTATCAGCGCGCCCCAGTGGGTGTGCGCTACGACCCGCGAATTTTCAGAGCTTCTGGCAAGAAGTTTGAAGTTTTTGATGGGGGCTGAGAAAGTTCAGTTTCTGGTCAAAAATGACTCCCAGAAATTTGGCCTCTTTAACAGCTGGAATGGAAGATTTCCCCATTTGAGTTCGGGATCGGGGAAAACTGACGAAAATTATGCAAGTGAATACATTGCGTCTTGTTGGAGAAAAGGTGAAACCGTTTTCATCCGCCCATCGATGGATTTTTTCTACGCAAAGCTGAGCCTGCGCTGGACACTCGGGTACAGGCTTCCAGTTGCGTAAACAGCGAAATCACCCACAAACAATGAGCATCTGAACCCTGCTAAACTGATTTCACAATGTTTTTTGATTTTAATACTAAAGGGGGCAGGAGACAGAAATGCCCCCCCGGTGGAACACCCAACTCCGCTCGTGGACATCAGAGAGAGTGTTGCCAACCCGGACCTGAAACGTCGTTCTCCAAAAAATTTTGAATAAAAAGGGGAAGATGACCTCGAAAACCCAGATCGTGGAGATCATGAAGTACCCCGACTTCCGGGTGGTATCGTGGGCCCTTTCTCCAAATCAAGAAAATTGCCACTGCATGCTGTTTTTTTCAGAAAGGCGTTCCTAAGTGTAGATTCCAAAACGAATCAAAGGTCCAACTTACTCCGATTTGCGGAAACCCCCACTGTTCTTTCCCCAAAAAGGGCCCAAATCGTTTCGATTTTTCCACATGAGCCTAGCATTGACCATGTTTTCCATCAATTTACAGAAAACAGCTGGTCAAAGCTAGGGGACGGTAATTAGATGGATTAGAAAGATCTTTTCCAGGTTTGGGATGGGAATAATGAGGGCTTTCCGCCAAGAGGTGGAAAGCAACCTGTAGTCCACAACTGGTTGTATACCTGTAACAGGAGTTCAGACCTTGCGGAAGATGTTCAATTTGATAATGAATGTCTCTATACCTGGAGAGGAATCGCTGCAAGAAAGTAAGCAGATTTCAGCCGTTTAACGTGAAGGGAAGATTGTAGTCTCCTGTTGTCGGATGAAAAGTTTGCAGGGTGATTTTTTCTTTAAGGGCTTGTTTTTTGACAAAAGTGGCTGATTGTTAGAAGAGGAGGAATTTTTTTCAAGGGTTTGAAGCAAGCAAATTAGCAACTGCTTTTTTGTTTGTTTTTAAAAAGAGTCCGAAAACTTGAATGGGGTTACAGTGGGACAGGGTTTTTTCCCCTTTGATTTTCTTAATGATGTTCCACACTTTTTTCTTGGAATTCGATGTCAGCCTGGAGCAGAAACTCTCCAGGACCGACTTTTAAACTGATTTTAAAAGTGTTCCGATTTGGCAGGGAGTTTTTGAGGGGCTCGAGCTTTGGGACCCGAAGGTCGATGGTATACCTGACGCTGAGCCCGTTTTCGGACTTTGGAAATTTGTTGGCAATCTGAATCAAACCAGGTTTTTTTGGCATTTGAAGTTTGTCGGAAGACACGGAATACAGGCTTTAGCACATTTAAAACATAGTATTAGTCAGAGTTCTGCGGTCCGGTCTAAAAAAATTTTATGTCCTGGAACTCCTTAGAAACAGTGGCTGCAAATAGATCCCAGTTTGCTTTCTTTTAATTTAGATGCTGAGAGACAGAGACGTGTTCAGTTAAAAACAGGTTGTAGAAGGACAGGGGAAAAGGTCACTTCCGTGCAGATCGTCATGGACAGACCACTCATATCCGGACCACGAGGGGTCACAGACCGACAAATCTAAACACAAAGTGAACCTGTGGAAGAGTGAGGTAAGTTTTCAGATCCTCGTTCAGACAACACAAATCCAAGTCTGAAAGGACATCCTCATCAGCAACCTCTGGATGACGTACCGGCACTACCCCAAAGAGGATTGTGACCGTTAAAGTCACCCAACAGCAAAAAAAAGGGCGAGGAAGTTCTCCTATCAGACGACAAAAGGTCCTGACGCAAACCGGGACAGAAGCGGGAGATAAAAGAACAGATTGTCACAGTCTTTTGGAGGGGGACTCTCGCAGCTACAGCCTGAAGGGAGGTAGACAGAGCGACAGGACATACAGCAAGTTTTGGGGTATGAAAGGCAACACCGCCCGACAGTCCTAACTAGATGGTTTTGCAGGGTTTTTAAAGAATATTAAAGCCGAAAAGGTAAAGGTCTTCTGGCTTGAATTTTAGTTTCCTGAAGAGCCACGACGGAAGGTTTTAGAGATTGACCAGAAGCTGCAGCTCCTCAAAGTTTTAATTTAGACCACGGAATTCCAATGGAATATTGTACTATCCCCTGGTGCAAGGCAAAAGAGAGAAATCAAGGGCCCTCTCCTCTTCAACGTCCGCTCCAATGGAGTGAATTTATTTGTGCAATTTGACTGGACTATGTTGGTCTTCAGACCTGCTGGCAGACTGCCAACAGGTGAAGGTGGTCTGGATTTGGGAACGGTGGAGGCTTCTTTCTCATCTCCACCTTTACACACTGGGTTGAACTCCCTTGCCCGCACGGGCACTGGACAGAGGAGTTCGAGGTCGGGGTGCTGGTTTTTTAATCTGCCCAGCAGCAGATGTTGTAGACTGCTGGGCAGTCGAGGGTGGCGGTTTTTTTGCCTCCACCAGGGCATTCAATTGGGTTGGAAGGTGGTGGACTTGCTACCACCAAAATGACAGACTTTCTTGCAATGTCTTCGAAAACAGAATTCATCAGTCTGGCAGCAGACTGACCGTAGGGAAATATGGGAGCTTCTGGACAGCCGAAGCATAGGAAGAAGCTGTCGGCGTCTGACTGCCCACAACCTGTTTCCCGGCTTCAAAAAAACGAGATCTTCTTTTCCTTTTGACGCGTTAATGGCAGATTTGAATCCAAGAGGACAGTTTCGTGAAGAGGGGGGGATGGTCGCCACCGCAGTTAGCATAATGGGCCGGATCTTTGCACGGCCCCATCATGGGTTGCCTTGCAGCAAATACCACACACCTCCTTCCCAAACAGCGGTCCCTGACATGGCCAAACCTCTGGCACCTGAAGCACCTCAACGGGACGGCACGTACAGCTGAACATGAACATTAAGGTAGCCGACTTTGATGACCGAGCAGCACAGGGTTGCGAAGGTCAAAAAGAGGTGTTGGTGGCCACTCTCTCTGAACCTTTCTTTATCGTCACCCTGCGCACCTCCGTCACACCCTGGGACGCCAGCTCCGCTTAATTTCTGCCTCTGAAACACCAATAAATCCCGGGAACGATCACGCCTTTCGATGAATTTAATTGTTTGTGGGGAGTTACCCTGATCTCCCTGTCCACAAGTTTTTGTTGCTTCTGCAGCTGTCCAGATTGTTTTTTGTGATTTGCTTTCAATGAGAAAAAGAGCCATTCCCAACCTCTTGATGGACCCGAGGTCACCCGCTATACCTTGAAAACCCTTTGAATGGCAAACGGGCTCAGAGCTGAAAGGGGTCTTTTCCCGCTTTCCTTTCCCCCCCATCACGAGCCAGGAAGCCCAAAAACCTGTCTTCTGTCGAACTTCGGTATCGAGTCACTACTGTTTGACAATCCCCTGAATAGGGGAGCTGCCTTCCTCTTCCTTTTGGGGGGAATGTTTTTTAAAGAAAATCATATTTAGTTTATTGTGATTCATCTCTCCCTTACCCACCCACCTTTGGAGCCAACTAAGGGGCCAGGGCAAGAAACCAATGTCTTGACCCCTTCCAGGGTTTTGGGGGAGACATAAAGACACACAGACACCACCAACCCTATCCCCCCGATCTGCTCAACTCCCGGAACAGAGAGCTGAGCACTGCAGGGTTTACTTGGCCACAGGGGACTGTCTGTCTTGACCCAGCCCCCAAAAAGGGGAGCCGATATACACCCGGCCAAAGTGTACTCCCTGTCTAGGGAGGTCCCCAGCCAAAGTGATGTGTTGAGAGCGCTGGCCCCCTCAATCACCAGGATCTCATTCCCCCTCCGACACAGGTCGCACCGCACGGCAAACCTGGCGGATCTTAAGAGACCACAGAGAGAAAAAGGAGTGTGGAAAAGAAAAACTTGAAGGGAGACGAAGATAGAAAAGGGCCAAATAAGGAAGGGAAAACAAGAAAAGGAGAAAGGCGGGTTACTCTTAGTCAGGTCCTCACCCTTAGCCTATCTGCATGGGAAGCCCTACCAGGGGGTGTGTGTGTGTGTGTGTGTGTGTGTGTGCACTCCCTCTCACCTCCAGTCAAGAGTCCATTAGGACTTTGGTGAAGACGATGTCGGTGAAAACGCGATGGGGAGCCACACAGGGGTTTATCTGTCCTGCCCTGGGGGGGGCCGCTCCAATGCGGTGAAAGACGCGCCCATCCCCATCCACGATCCACACGTAGTTTGTTGTTGCAGGACACTGGACCGGAAGATGTCCCCTTCAGCACACAACTTCCAGTGTCAAACAGAACACTGGGACAATGTTACACCACACATGCACATGTCATCAAAACTACACACCTTGTACTGTCACAAAGCACAACTGTACAATGTTACACCACACATCATCATGTCATCACACACACACCTTGTACTGTCACACAGAACACTGTCCCAAAGTTACACCACCACATGCATCATGTCATCACACTACACACCTTGTACTGTCACATAAACACTGTACAATGTTACACACCATGCATCATGTCATCACACTAAAACACCTTGTACTGTAACACAGAACACTGTACAATGTTACACTACACATGCATCATGTCATCACACTACACACCTTGTACTATCACACAGAACACTGTACAATGTTACACCACACATGCATCATGTCATCACACTACACACCTTGTACTGTCACATAGAACACTGTACAATGTTACACCACACATGCATCATGTCATCACACTACACACCTCGTACCGTCACACAGAACACTGTACAATGTTACACCACACATGCATCATGTCATCACACTACACACCTTGTACCGTCACACAGAACACTGTACAATGTTACACCACACATGCATCATGTCATCACACTACACACCTTGTACTGTCACATAGAACACTGTACAATGTTACACCACACATGCATCATGTCATCACACTACACACCTGGTACCGTCACACAGAACACTGTACAATGTTACACCACACATGCATCATGTCATCACACTACACACCTTGTACTGTCACATAGAACACTGTACAATGTTACACCACACATGCATCATGTCATCACACTACACTTGTACCGTCCACACAGAACACTGTACAATGTTACACCACACATGCATCATGTCATCACACTACACACCTTGTACTGTCACATAGAACACTGTACAATGTTACACCACACATGCATCATGTCATCACACTACACACCTTGTACCGTCACACAGAACACTGTACAATGTTACACCACACATGCATCATGTCATCACACTACACACCTTGTACTGTCACATAGAACACTGTACAATGTTACACCACACATGCATCATGTCATTACACAACACACCTTGTACTGTCACAAAAAAACAATGTGCAATGTTACAACCACACATGGCACAATGCCATACAACACTGTGCCATGTCATGACTCAACACACCATGCAGTGTCATACAGAACACTGCGCAATGTTATAACACCCACGGCACAATGTCACACAACACACTGTGCCATGCCACAAAACTGTGCAATCTGATACAACACACTGTGCCATGTCACAAACATACTGTACAATGTGATACAACACACTGTGCCATGTCACAAAACATACTGTACAATGTGATACAACACACTGTGCCATGTCATAAAACATACTGTACAATGTGATACAACACACTGTGCCATGTCACAAAACATACTGTACAATGTGATACAACACACTGTGCCATGTCACAAAACATACTGTACAATGTGATACAACACACCATGCCATGTCATAAAACATACTGTACAATGTGATACAATACACTGTGCCATGTCATAAAACATACTGTACAATGTGATACAACACACCACGCCATGTCACAAAACATACTGTACAATGTGATACAACACACCATGCCATGTCACAAAACATACTGTACAATGTGATACAACACACCATGCCATGTCACAAAACATACTGTACAATGTGATACAACACACCATGCCATGTCACAAAACATACTGTACAATGTGATACAACACACTGTGCCATGTCACAGAACATACTGTACAATGTGATACAACACACCATGCCATGTCACAAAACATACTGTACAATGTGATACAACACACCATGCCATGTCACAAACCATACTGTACAATGTGATACAACACACTGTACAATGTGATACAACACACTGTACAATAGCACATAACACACATGTGTCATGTCACAAAGCATACTGTACAATGTGATACAACACACTGTGCCATGTCACAGAACACACACTACAATGTGATACAACACACTGTGCCATGTCACAAACCATACTGTACAATGTGATACAACACACTGTGTCATGTCACAAACCGTACTGTACAATGTGATACAACACACTGTGCCATGTCACAAACCATACTGTACAATGTGAAACAACACACTGTGCCATGTCACAAACCATACTGTACAATGTGATACAACACACTGTACAATAGCACACAACACACTGTGTCATGTCACAAAACATACTGTACAATGTGATACAACACACTGTGCCATGTCACAAACCATACTGTACAATGTGATACAACACACTGTACAATAGCACACAACACACTGTGTCATGTCACAAAACATACTGTACAATGTGATACAACACACTGTGCCATGTCACAAAACATACTGTACAATGTGATACAACACACCATGCCATGTCACAAACCATACTGTACAATGTGATACAACACACTGTGCCATGTCACAAACCATACTGTACAATGTGATACAACACACTGTGCCATGTCACAAACCATACTGTACAATGTCATACAACACACTGTGTAATGTCACAGAACATACTGTGCAATGTGATACAACACACTGTACAATAGCACACAATACACTGTGTCATGTCACAAAACATACTGTACAATGTGATACAACACACTGTACAATAGCATACATCACACTGTGTCATGTCACAAAACATTCTGTACAATCTGACACACACACATCTAATTTCACTGATCAAGAGTTCAGACCCCACTGTCTCTTGCATAGTCCTCACCCAGCTGTGAGAGGTACCCCCCCCCTCCCCCACCTCATTTCACTGTCCAACAGTTCAGTCCCCTGTCCCCCCCCCCCACCCACCTCATTTCACTGACCAACAGTTCAGTCCCCTGTCTCCATGTTCAGTCTTCATCCAGCTGTAAGAGGTACATAACCCCCCTACCTCCCCTCATTTCACTGTCCAAGCGTTCAGCCCTCCCCCCCCCCCCCCCCCCCCGCCCACCTCATTTCACTGTCCAAGAGTTCAGCCCCCTGTCGCCCCCCACCCCCCCCACCTCATTTCACTGTCCAAGAGTTCAGCCCTCTGTCCACCCCCACCCCATTTCACTGACCAAGAGTTCAGCCCCCTGGCCCCCCCCACCCCACCCCCACCCCTCATTTCACTGTCGATGAGTTCAGCCCTCTGTCCCCCCCCCCCCCCCCCCCACCTCATTTCACTGTCGAAGGGTTCAGCCCCCTGACCCCCCCCCCCCCCCCACACCTCATTTCACTGTCCAAGAGTTCAGCCCCCTGACCAAGAGTTCAGCCCTCTGTTCCCCCCCCCCCCACCCCACCTCATTTCACTGTCCAAGAGTTCAGCCCCCCTGTCCCCCCTCACCTCATTTCACTGTCCAAGAGTTCAGCCACCTGCCACCCCCCCCCCCCCCCCCCCCACCCTCATTTCACTGACCAAGAGTTCAGCCCCCTGTACCCCCCCCCCCCCCACCTCATTTCACTGTCAAAGAGTTCAGCCCCCTGTTCCCCGCACCCCCCACCTCATTTCACTGACCAAGAGTTCAGCCCCCTGTCCCCCCCACCTCATTTCACTGACCAAGAGTTCAGCCCCCTGCCCCCCCCCCCCCCCACCTCATTTCACTGACCATGAGTTCAGCCCCCTGTCCCCCCCCCCCCCCCACCTCATTTCACTGTCCAAGAGTTCAGCCCCCTGTTCCCCACCCCCCCACCTCATTTCACTGTCCAAGAGTTCAGCCCCCTGTCCCCCCCCCCCCCCCACCTCATTTCACTGTCCAAGAGTTCAGCCCCCTGTACCCCCCCCCCCACCTCATTTCACTGACCAAGAGTTCAGCCCCCTGTCCCCCCCCCCCGCCCCACCTCATTTCACTGACCAAGAGTTCAGCCCCCTGTCCTCCCCCCCCCCACCCCACTTCATTTCACTGTCCAAGAGTTCAGCCGCCTGTCCTCCCCCCCCCCCCCCCCCACCTCATTTCACTGTCCAAGAGTTCAGCCCCATGTCCCCCCCCCACCCACCTCATTTCACTGTCCAAGAGTTCAGCCCCCTGTCCTCCCCCCCCACCCCACTTCATTTCACTGTCCAAGAGTTCAGCCCCCTGTCCTCCCCCCCCCCCCCCCCCCACCACATTTCACTGACCAAGAGTTCAGCCCCCTGTCCTCCCCCCCCCCCCACCTCATTTCACTCTCCAAGAGTTCATCCCCCTGTCCCCCCCCCCCCCCCCCCCACTTCATTTCACTGTCCAAGAGTTCAGCCCCCTGTCCTCCCCCCACTTCATTTCACTGTCCAAGAGTCTGCCCCCCCCCCCCCCACCTCATTTCACTGTCCAAGAGTTCAGCCCCACCAGCCGCCGTAGCGAAGTGGTTAGCGTCGCGGACTGCCAGCTGGGAGGTCGTGGTTCGAATCCCATCAGAGTCATGTGAGGTTTTTCTGCCCCGACCGGCTCCTACCCAGAGTTGAGTTTGCTGCGGACTCAGTTGGGAAGACTGGACCACACAGTCGAGTTTCATCCACTTAATGGATGCGTTTCTGAGAGTGTTGCTCAAATTTCATGACCAACACTGCAGGTGCCTGTACCTCTCGGGCCTGGTTGATGCCAGGATATATTATGAAAGGAAGCGTAGAGTACAGCCCTGTCATGTAGTCTCAGACCAAAATGGAAATCCGTAGCATCATCTTTATCATCCTCATTCCCATTGATCAGCATTAAAAAAAAAAAATGTCTCAAATTCTGTGGCCTTTCATGCCCTGCTCTCATGGTGACCTCAATTTCGATGTCCTCTCCGCGTCTGTGGCCTTGGTTTGCTTCCGTCGGGGTCACCGGTATCGGCGAGTCCATGGGGCTGTCGCTGGACGGACGTGGGGGCGCCCTCCGGAGGGAGAGCTCACTCACGCCGCTCCGCGACTAAGCAATTATTGTCGTCAGTAGGGGCTTAGTAGGTGGTGTCCTGCGTATGTTTAGATCAGAACAGGCGCCACTGAACACCACCGAAGTGACTCGGCAGCAGTGCAGTGTCTCCTCTGGTGGGTTGCCTCTTGACGACTTGACACTGACTGCTCCCTGTGGATTGCTGGTGCCGGGGCTGCGGCGGGGCCAGCCGGGCTATGGCTGTGGACGGGTGTCGGAAAGAGCGGCGTGGGTGCACTGCCTCTGAGGTGGCGCTGAGATTGGGACAGCAAAAAAAAAAAGAGAGTTCAGCCCCCTGTCCTCCCCCCCCCCCCCCACCTCATTTCACTGTCCAAGAGTTCAGCCCCATATCCTCCCCCCCCACCTCATTTCACTGTCCAAGAGTTCAGCCCCCTGTCCCTCCCCCCCCCCCCACCTCATTTCACTGTCCAAGAGTTCAGCCCCCTGTCCTCCCCCCCCCCACTTCATTTCACTGACCAAGAGTTCAGCCCCCTGTCCCCCCCCCCCCCCCCCCCCCCCCGCTTCATTTCACTGTCCAAGAGTTCAGCCCCCTGTCCCCCCCCCTCATGTCACTGACCAAGAGTTCAGCCCCCTGTCCCCCCCCCCCTCCACCTCATTTCACTGACCAAGAGTTCAGCCCCCTGTCCCCCCGCCCCTCCACCTCATTTCACTGTCCAAGAGTTCAGCCCCCTGTCCCCCCCCCCCCCCCACCTCATTTCACTGTCCAAGAGTTCAGCCCCCTGTCCCCCCCCCCCCCCCCCACCTCATTTCACTGTCCAAGAGTTCAGCCCCCTGTCCCCCTGCACAGCCCTCACCCAGCTGCAGCAGCTCCAGAGAAGCCCAGTCCACCCCAGGGGGCAGTGCTGTCCCATGCCCGTCCTGATGTACAGCGCCCCCTCCAGGTCAGCCCCCACACGTTCTGCTCGTTGACGCTGTAGGACACCATCATGGAGGGGGTGGGGATCAGCGTGGCATCTCTGCTGTCGGCAGGAATGGCGTACAGCTCTCCGTTCACCTGCTGGGCCCAGACCACCCCTGAAAACATCGCCACGGAAACATGGAGCACATCTACATGTCAAAAGCCCTGCACAATACGAGCGAATGCCTCGGCAAAACTATGTGGACAAAAAATGTATGCAGACTGAAGAAAAAAAAGAGAAAAAGGAATGGTCGTGGCCTCGTGATGAGCACTCTATGCACCGAATGATTAGCATTTCACCAAAGACATTTGTTCTGATGAGCACTCTATGCACCGAATGATTAGCATTTCACCAAAGACATTTGTTCTGATGAGCACTCTATGCACCGAATGGTTAGCATTTCACAAGACATTTGTTCTGATGAGCACTCTATGCACCGAATGGTTAGCATTTCACAAGACATTTGTTCTGATGAGCACTCTATGCACCGAATGGTTAGCATTTCACAAGACATTTGTTCTGATGAGCACTCTATGCACCGAATGGTTAGCATTTCACAAGACATTTGTTCTGATGAGCACTCTATGCACCGAATGGTTAGCATTTCACAAGACATTTGTTCTGATGAGCACTCTATGCACCGAATGATTAGCATTTCACAAGACATTTGTTCTGATGAGCACTCTATGCACCGAATGATTAGCATTTCACAAGACATTTGTTCTGATGAGCACTCTATGCACCGAATGATTAGCATTTCACCACAAGACATTTGTTCTGATGAGCACTCTATGCACCGAATGATTAGCATTTCACCACAAGACATTTGTTCTGATGAGCACTCTATGCACCCAATGATTAGCATTTCACCACAAGACATTTGTTCTGATGAGCACTCTATGCACCCAATGATTAGCATTTCACCACAAGACATTTGTTCTGATGAGCACTCTATGCACCCAATGATTAGCATTTCACCACAAGACATTTGTTCTGATGAGCACTCTATGCACCCAATGATTAGCATTTCACCACAAGACATTTGTTCTGATGAGCACTCTATGCACCCAATGATTAGCATTTCACCACAAGACATTTGTTCTGATGAGCACTCTATGCACCGAATGATTAGCATTTCACCACAAGACATTTGTTCTGATGAGCACTCTATGCACCCAATGATTAGCATTTCACCACAAGACATTTGTTCTGATGAGCACTCTATGCACCGAATGATTAGCATTTCACCACAAGACATTGTTCTGATGAGCCCTCTGTGCACCCAATGATTAGCATTTCACCACAAGACATTTGTTCTGATGAGCACTCTATGCACCCAATGATTAGCATTTCACCACAAGACATTTGTTCTGATGAGCACTCTATGCACCGAATGATTAGCATTTCACCACAAGACATTTGTTCTGATGAGCCCTCTGTGCACCCAATGATTAGCATTTCACCACAAGACATTTGTTCTGATGGGCACTCTATGCACCCAATGATTAGCATTTCACCACAAGACATTTGTTCTGATGAGCCCTCTGTGCACCCAATGATTAGCATTTCACCACAAGACATTTGTTCTGATGAGCACTCTATGCACCCAATGATTAGCATTTCACCACAAGACATTTGTTCTGATGAGCACTCTGTGCACCGAATGATTAGCATTTCACCACAAGACATTTGTTCTGATGAGCACTCTATGCACCCAATGATTAGCATTTCACCACAAGACATTTGTTCTGATGAGCACTCTATGCACCGAATGATTAGCATTTCACCACAAGACATTTGTTCTGATGAGCACTCTATGCACCGAATGATTAGCATTTCACCACAAGACATTTGTTCTGATGAGCACTCTATGCACCCAATGATTAGCATTTCACCACAAGACATTTGTTCTGATGAGCACTCTATCCACCCAATGATTAGCATTTCACCACAAGACATTTGTTCTGATGAGCACTCTGTGCACCGAATGATTAGCATTTCACCACAAGACATTTGTTCTGATGAGCACTCTATGCACCCAATGATTAGCATTTCACCACAAGACATTTGTTCTGATGAGCAACTCTATGCACCCAATATGATTAGCATTTCACCACAAGACATTTGTTCTGATGAGCACTCTATGCACCCAATGATTAGCATTTCACCACAAGACATTTGTTCTGATGAGCACTCTATGCACCCAATGATTAGCATTTCACCACAAGACATTTGTTCTGATGAGCCCTCTGTGCACCCAATGATTAGCATTTCACCACAAGACATTTGTTCTGATGAGCACTCTGTGCACCCAATGATTAGCATTTCACCACAAGACATTTGTTCTGATGAGCACTCTATGCACCCAATGATAAGCATTTCACCACAAGACATTTGTTCTGATGAGCACTCTATGCACCCAATGATTAGCATTTCACCACAAGACATTTGTTCTGATGAAAACACAAAGTACCACAAGACATTTGTTCTGATGAGCACTCTATGCACCCAATGATTAGCATTTCACCACAAGACATTTATTCTGATGAAAACACAAAGTACCATTACATACAAAACTGAAAACGCTTAAAATATCTTGCAACCTCAAAATAAACCATTTTTTTATCCACTTAAATCCCTATTATCTGGTGGCACTTTTGCACCGACAGTTGCAGACATGCAATAGCAATAAAAGTTGGAGCACTGGTAATCACAGTTCTTGTATTAGAAGCACAGCAGTGGTAATACTTTCTGCTGTGATAAAGTTAGAAATTGCTGTGACTGTATCAGTGGCAGTAGGAAAATGTTACCAACTGTATTAATAATTCTGGTATTAGTGGTAGTGGTTAAAAAGCAAAGCAACTTTAATGTTTGCAGTACTAGTGGCAATATTAAAAATTCAGCAAATTATGCAGTATTTGTAATCTTACTGGCACCAGTAAAAATGTGAGCAGTTTTTGTAATAGCTGCAGTATACAGTGCAGTAACAAAAACTGTGAAGCCTTTGAAGTTATTGTAGTGTTAGTGGCTGCAATAAGGAAGTTATCAACTTCGGCCGTGCGTAATGATAGTATAAGTAACAAGTAGAGATGGTAGCAGATTTTGCTGCTGCAGCAGTACTACTGACAGTGGTCATGTAAGAAACGGGATTAAATCAACAATAAAACTCTAAGACCTTGAATATTCCAGTGCATGAGTTTCAACAAACCTCATACAATACACGTATGTCTATACTCATCATGTCTAAACTAGACCTAACCAATGTTTATTCTGATTAAACCTCACTTCCTTACCCCTGTATACTCTTCTCCCCCCACCTCCCACCTCCCAATCCCAGTCCCTTTCAACACCTCAGTAATCAATCATAAACACGCATTTAAAGTTCTTTCCTGTACATCCCATGGGAATGTTAACACTACCCAAATCATAAGGAGTAGATAGAATAACTGACAGTAAGCCCAGACCAAGCCACCACCTACTCATACCCCCCCCCCCTCCCCCACACACACACACACACACACTGTCAGATCACCAAGGAAAAGCAGCAGCTGTGTAAGCACTGACCCCAGGACAGGTGGGCGACAGCGGCGTTGACCTGCTTCCATGTGGTGGACTCCGCCATCTGGGAGGGCTGAGCTGGTGACCAGTGATAACCTGTCCACACAATCCACACTGACCATCACCCTGACCTTTCAACATTCACTGCACTGACCATCACCCCTGACCTTTTGACATTCACTGCACTGACCATCAGCCCTGACCTTTCAACATTCACTGCACTGACCATCAACCCCTGACCTTTTGACATTCACTGCACTGACCATCACCCCTGACCTTTCAACATTCACTGCACTGACCATCAGCCCCTGACCTTTTAACATTCACTGCACTGACCATCAGCCCCTGACCTTTTAACATTCACTGCACTGACCATCAGCCCCTGACCTTTTAACATTCACTGCACTGACCATCAGCCCCTGACCTTTTAACATTCACTGCACTGACCATCAGCCCCTGACCTTTTAACATTCACTGCACTGACCATCAGCCCCTGACCTTTTAACATTCACTGCACTGACCATCAGCCCCTGACCTTTCAACATTCACTGCACTGACCATCAGCCCCTGACCTTTTAACATTCACTGCACTGACCATCAGCCCCTGACCTTTTAACATTCACTGCACTGACCATCAGCACCTGACCTTTAACATTCACTGCACTGACCATCAGCCCCTGACTTTCAACATTCACTGCACTGACCATCAACCCCATGAGCTTTTAACATTCACTGCACTGACCATCAGCCCCTGACCTTTAACATTCACTGCACTGACCATCAGCCCCTGACCTTTCAACATTCACTGCACTGACCATCAGCCCCTGACCTTTCAACATTCACTGCACTGACCATCAGCCCCTGACCTTTCAACATTCACTGCACTGACCATCAGCCCCTGACCTTTCAACATTCACTGCACTGACCATCAGCCCCTGACCTTTCAACATTCACTGCACTGACCATCAGCCCCTGACCTTTTAACATTCACTGCACTGACCATCAGCCCCCGACCTTTTAACATTCACTGCACTGACCATCAGCCCCTGACTTTCAACATTCACTGCACTGACCATCAACCCCGAGCTTTTAAACATTCACTGCACTGACCATCAGCCCCTGACCTTTAACATTCACTGCACTGACCATCAGCCCCTGACCTTTCAACATTCACTGCACTGACCATCAGCCCCTGACCTTTAACATTCACTGCACTGACCATCAGCCCCCGACCTTTTAACATTCACTGCACGACCATCAGCCCCCGACCTTTAACATTCACTGCACTGACCATCAGCCCTGACCTTTTAACATTCACTGCACTGACCAACAGCCCCCGACCTTTAACATTCACTGCACTGACCATCACGCCCCCGACCTTTTAACATTCACTGCAAAGGTTTTCTTTACATTACTTCTCTCGTACTTACCTGTCTATCATATGTCTTATCATATGTCTATCATATGCTTATCATATGTCTATCATATGTCTTATATGTCTATCACATGTCTTATCATATGTCTTATCATATGTCTTATCATATGTCTTATCATATGTCTTATCATATGTCTTATCAATGTCTTATAAGGAATTTTTGAGTGGAGGGATGAGAGAGGTGACATAAATATGTGGAAAAAAAGTTCTTATCTCCACATGGCATGGAACATCATCACATCATCAGATCCTTCCCCCCTTCCCCTCCCCCCCCCCCCCCCCCCCCCCCACCCAAAGAAGAAACAAAGAAGAAAACTAGACACAGGAGCTAATCTGCCTCCAGTCCAATTAGTCAGCAAGAATGACACCCTTTAGGAGCACAGGGAGCTAATCTTGCCTCCAGTCCTAATTAGTCAGCAAGAATGATCACCCTTAGAGCACAGGGAGCTAATCTTGCCTCCAGTCCTAATTAGTCAGCAAGAATGATCACCCTAGTCAATCCACTTTACTGAAACAAATTCAAACTGCTCACTTTTCTTCTGTTCCCTTGAGCAACACTCCCCGCTCTGCTCTCCAGAGTTCAGACCATGTGTTCAGTGCTGGTGGATTCTCACAAACAGTGACACCAAGTTCTCTCTAGAGTTCAGACCATGTGTTCAGCGCTGGGAGATCCTCACAAACATTAACACCAGTTCAACAGATCATGTGTTCAGCGCTGTTGGATCCTCACAAACATTAACACCAGTTCAACAGACCATGTGTTCAGCGCTGGTGGATCCTCACAAACATTAACACCAGTTCAACAGATCATGTGTTCAGTGCTGGTGGATTCTCACAAACAGTGACACCAGTTCTCTCTAGAGTTCAGACCATGTGTTCAGTGCTGGTGGATCCTCACAAACATTAACACCAGTTCAACAGACCATGTGTTCAGTGCTGGGGGAGTCTCACAAACACTAACACCAGTTCAACAGACCATGTGTTCAGTGCTGGTGGAGTCTCACTAACACCAGTTCAACAGACCATGTGTTCAGTGCTGGTGGAGTCTCACTAACACCAGTTCAACAGACCATGTGTTCAGTGCTGGTGGAGTCTCACTAACATCAGTTCAACAGACCATGTGTTCAGTGCTGGTGGAGTCTCACTAACACCAGTTCAACAGACCATGTGTTCAGTGCTGGTGGAGTCTCACTAACACCATTCAACAGACCATGTGTTCAGTGCTGGTGGAGTCTCACAAACACTAACACCAGTTCAACAGACCATGTGTTCAGTGCTGGTGGAGTCTCACAAACACTAACACCAGTTCAACAGACCATGTTGTTCAGTGCTGGTGGAGTCTCACTAACACCAGTTCAACAGACCATGTGTTCAGTGCTGGTGGATTCTCACAAACACTAACACCAGTTCAATAGACCATGTGTTCAGTGCTGGTGGATTCTCACAAACACTAACACCAGTTCAACACACCATGTGTTCAGTGCTGGTGGATTCTCACAAACACCAACACCAGTTCAACAGACCATGTGTTCAGTGCTGGTGGATTCTCACAAACACTAACACCAGTTCAACAGACCATGTGTTCAGCGCTGGTGGATTCTCACAAACATGGGAGTTTGTATTATACTCCCTGTTTGGCTAGTATACTTACCATGTCAGACCATAGCATTCCACGGCAGTTAGTTAGCTCTGCAGGCCGAGATTTTTTGTGGCTAATGCAGTAATAAGACCATCACGTGATGTCCACACTACTTCCGCCAGGGAAGAAACCGGTGTAAACTTCCTGTTCCTCATTCAACGAGGCCTATGCGCAAGGTAACCCCGAGAACCATAGCGCTAGCGGGGAAGGTAGGGTGGGCATTAGAGTCTGACATGGTAAGTATACTAGCCAAACAGGGAGTATAATACAAACTCCCCATTTTGGCGTCATATACTTTACCATGTCAGACCATAGCAGAATTCAAAGGAATCGGAGGAGGGCTTAGTGCCCTAATGGTTCTTGGGGTTAGCAGAGGAATAGATATGGCTGCGTTAGCCGCAAAAGAAGTCCCTAGAACCATCAGCCCTGGTCATGCGGACACCCCTAAAATAATGGCTTATGAAGGGATTTTCCGGATGCCAGTAGGCTGCCTCGAAGATGTGGTGCAAGAGGACAGAGCGCTGAATCGTTGTGCAAGTGGCCAGCGCCCTGCCCTCATGGGCCCGGGGAGATAAGACGGGGAGATCCTTATACGCCTGGGCGTTGGCCGATCTGCTCATCTTGGAAGCATCTAGATAGGATTGGGAGGAGCGCCTGGGGCACGGTTCCCAGTAAACCCCGAATGGAGCCAGCTGAGACCCTAACGAAGAAGATAGGAGAGATAGGAACTACCTATCTGAAAATTGGAAGGCCAGATGGAGGAAAAGAGATGAGCCCAGAAGGCCATCTCTCCCCTTGGAAAAGGGCTCACCCTGTGGGGATTGGAATGGAGGGAAGGCGTATGTTATGAGGCCAGACCAGGGAGGGTGAGCGACTCAGTGGGCCTGAACACTGTTCTCCACTGGGCTGAGGGTTAGCCTGCTGAGGGTCCCTTCACTCAGTGAGGAGGAGGAACCCCGCTATGTGTGTCGCGCAGAGGGTGAATCCCCGCACGGCAACAGTGGAGTGGGGCCTCTATTCGGGGGGAGAGGCTGAGGGAGCGAGCCCCCTTCCCCAACCCCACCCCTTTTTTTTTTTTTTTTTTTTTTTGTTGTTGTTGTTGACACAACAAGGCACCGAAGTGTTGTCCGTGGGCAGGAGAACAAGTCGGTGCGAGACTTGGAGTTGGAAGCAGGGGAAAGGAGGGAGAGGCTACCGCGGGCAGGAGAACAAGTCGGTGCGAGACCTGGGGTTGGAAGCGGGGGAGGGGAGCCTGCCCGTCGCTCACTGTGCGTCCCGCACTCCCGAGGTATGAGGGTTCTCAAAAGGGGGCAGCCCGAGATGGAGGGGGAGTGTAGAGGTTGAACTAGTGCCACTCTCCCTACCCGTCCGCTTGTAAAGACAGGAACACGAACGAGCGTGTATTTAAGATACTGAGCCATGCGCTTTTTTGTGGCTATAGTCAGCATGAGTGTGTGGTTTGTGAACCCATAGATGGCAAATGAGGCGATCTTTCACACACAGAACATAGAACATAATGTTTTGGGGATCCTAACAACAAGTACTGCTTACCTTGACCCCAAGATCCTGAAACGCACACTTTCCTGACATGTCGATTGCCTGAGCACCGACGGGAAAATGGCGGATGTAAGTATCGCGTCTTCACGCGAAACGAGACTATACAAAACTAGGACGAGACCTTGGGAAAATCAATACTTCAAGGCGAGTGTCGTCTGCTACGCTAGGGCCATTTGTCGGAACCCATTACGAACATATTTCAGTGTAAGTAAGACCGCTTCCCAGATTTTCTGGAACCCCGATCTTGCCAGGCGAGAAGTAGGTAGCGTCTGTGAGATGGGAGTATAAGGATGGAGTTTCCCATGGGCGACTCCCCCAGTCACCTTAGGGACTGTGTCTGCTGGCCGAACCGAATATTCTGGTAGGATTGTTTCGGTTTTGGCCTAGAGGGGTTATTAGGGTGCTTGGCGGGCAGTGCCTTAAGTGCCGGGGAGCGAGAGGACCGTGCCAGCACGGCAACTCTAGCTACCAACAGGCACGACAAAAAAGCAGAAGAGCACACAAAACAAAGTGTGAAGTAACGACGATTTATTGCACGACACAAAACAGGACAAGAAATTTTCGGCAAAATGCCTTCCTCAGCGACAAACAAAAAAAAAGTACAGACATAAACATGCACAATACTCCCCTTGTGAAGTCAAAGTGGTGTCACCACTTTGACTTCACAAGGGGAGTATTGTGCATGTTTATGTCTGTACTTTTTTTTTGTTTGTCGCTGAGGAAGGCATTTTGCCGAAAATTTCTTGTCCTGTTTTGTGTCGTGCAATAAATCGTCGTTACTTCACACTTTGTTTTGTGTGCTCTTCTGCTTTTTTGTCGTGTTTCAGTAATGCCGCAGTTTGTTTCATTTACCAACAGGCAGTTAACCCAATGCCTACCGGAGATCGACCGCGAGATTTCCTCCTTCTGAATACCGGATCGACCGAGATCGACCGCTGAATACTCGGTCAACGACTTTCGCTTTCACCATCGCATATCCCAGAATGCAATTACGACAGAAGAGTCTTCCGGTACTTCCGTTTCTGGACGCCATTTTGGTTTTTGTTGCATGAGTTTTGGTGGAGTAGTTTCGCTGCTGTGAATTTTCAAAGTTCGGCTTTTTTTCGCGAAGATTTTCTGGGAAAATGGCGGATCAAGTAACTATGCAACTTGCAGAATTCATTTTCTGAAGTGATATTGATGAAGAAAGCGTATTTGCGGGCTACACTCTTAAAGAAGATTTGAAGCAAGACGATTCGGACGTCAATCTTGACCTAGTTATGAATAAAGATCGACTGCTGACTGATTTGAGGCCGGAATCAATAATGATTCAGGCGATGATAATGACGATGTCGAATAGCCCATTGCTGCTGGGCCCAGACCCCCCAAAAAAGAAAATTCGAAAAACAAAACTTGCTAGAGATACTTTAATTCTTGACTGGAGTGGTTGGCTACAAGAAGTGAAGCCCCCAAAAGTTTCCCTTGTTTTGATAGCCAGGAAACCGGGTCAGTCAGTGGGTGTGTCCCACGATTTGCCTGTAGGAGCATCACCTTTAGCTTTTTGATTTCAGAAGAATTTTGGTAGACTTTTAACGAGAAACAATTTATTTGCTGCACAAAAGCAAGCAGAAAAGGATGAACATAAACTCTGGCCTGAAATAAAAACTGCCTGTTTATCAAAAAGCAAAGAGGAGCCGGACAAGAGGTACATCATCACCACAGTGTGTGTGTTGGGGGGGGGGGGGGGGGGGGGGGGGTGTTGCTCAGTGCACTTGTGCAAAAGCACATTTTTGTTGAATTCCATCACAATCTAAAGCCCAGTATTCAGTAATCTGTTCTTGTTATTTTTTCCCCTCAGTAGTTAGAAGACAAATCTTCTTGTATGTGATGCCTTCAGTTTAACAAAATTGTTGAAGTTTGGGTTGTTTTTTGCTTCACAATAAAAGTTGATTATTTAGTGTGCATACCATACAGAATGACTTTATTTTGTTCCTGAAGGTTTCAGTACTTTGTTTAGACTTGGAAAATCACTCTGTGCTCCTAATCCATGATGTTCTGTGGGTACAGTGAATTTAGGGAAAATTGTTTTAGCACTGAGAATACCAAAGTACAGTTAGTCTGTTCGTTTGTTTTTTTTTTCCTCGTGTACCAGTTCACTATATGTGGGGGGAAATGGCTGTTTTGGATGGAGTGATGTCTTTGAATTTTTTTCATTATTTTTACAGAATAGATAAGTTAAAAACAAATTTTCTATTGAGGTTTCTTTATGGCAAGTGTGTATGTGTTGCGGAGTTACCTCTCTTGGCATGGTATTCTCATAGTCATATAGCACAAAGTCATGCGGTAGGCAGAGGGTTAAGGTGGCTCCTGGCTGCGCTGTCCGCCGCAGCTGAAAGGTGATGCGAGATCCTGTTGACCAGGTGTCGCATAAATGGGTCGCTGAACAAGAGAGAGTCCGTCTCCTGGTGTGTCTCGGAGCCAGGGTCCGATGACACTGGGACGGCGCCGTCCTCCTCCGGCTTGCACACCCCTGGTACGAGTTGCCGGATCTTCCCAGATGGAGGTGAGGGACTGTGGGGCGATGATCCTAGGTTTAGATCGCTGGGCAGGGGGCGGCTCGGTGATGTCAGTGAAAGAAAGGACATTGTCAGGGGGTGGGGCCTCCCTCACAACCAGGTCAGGGCGCACCGTTCCAGGGTGAGCACATCGTACAATGAGGAGAAGGGTAGTTCTTCCTCATCTTCAGCCTCAGGGTGGTCTTGTTCCTGGCAGGGTTGGGTGGAATCTTCGTCAGGAGGCAACTTCAGGGGTGCGTGTGGGTCCCGCCCTAGCCCTAGCTGGGTAGTGGGGAATGCGAGGGCGGGTCCCTCGTGGCTCTATGATCGGCGGCCAGGCTAGGTTGGTTTAAACAGTATTTTATTTCAACATTGTCACAAATGTTACAAGAGTAAATGAGACAGGGCAACAAGAAATACTTATATAAAGCCCTATCTTAAGAGTGAATGTACACAATGAATTTGCGACGGACGTCTGAACAGCAAAGCATTTTGATATTGCAATATAAAGTTTTAAACAGGAAAAAAAAAAAAAAAAACCGAAACCAAGTATAAATAAACAATCAAACAGAACCCGACAACAGGAGTGAAAAATAAATGATGAAAAAGTAATAGAAAAGTACATAAGTGTGACGAAAGTGGAGGTGTATTCCAAGCCATACAGAAAAGAGGGCAACCAGTTTCTATGAATGAATATCAGCTCGCGGGACAGTCAGTTTATGAGTCTTGTCAATAACAGGTCAGGACACAATTCTAAATGTTAACTAGGCTCCAGTAAGAATGCAGACTAGTGACGTTGAGAAAAGAGAAAGACACAATAACAGCAGGTCAACAAATCTATATATGTACGCCCGATGTGACCAGAGGGGCAGTTGAAAATAGTCTTAGGAGTTATGTTACAGATCAAAACGCTTTGTTAGAGAAATAAATTTGTGAACAATTTCAAAAATATGAATATTAGTTTCCATGTTGAAAGAACCATTACCAAACAACAAATTGCGAACAGAAATCAGTTCTCTAGGAAGGCTGTAGATTGTGTTTGTTCGATGTATAGTGTACAAAGGGCAGTACAAGAGGAAGTGTTCGGCAGTTTCTTGGGGATAAGTACACGCACATGATGGATCGTTATGAATGTGGCGATTGTACAGGTCATAATTTAGTTCACTCATTGCAAGCCTGAGTCGACAGTGAATTATTTGTTCCTTTCTATTGCCGTGGTAGTAGTAAGGTGGGACAAAAGTGTCTGCAGAGGAAAGGTAGTGTTTGAGGTAGCTGAGAGACTGGGTTTGTTGAACAGCAGTAGGGAGGGTATTCCAGATGGATACAGTTGAAGGGAAAAAGGATCTGTGGTATATATCTGTTTGGTGTTGAGGGATGAGTCTATCCGAGGGTCTTCGCAGGTGATATGGATTGACTGCAGAAACCAAGGGTGGCATTAGGTCACAGAGATAGATAGGGCAGTCATTGTGAATTATCTTATGGAACATTATTATTTTGTGTCTGCGACGACATTCTTTCAGAGTACAAAATCCTGACTCTTCCAACAGCTTTTTATGACTAGTTCCACGTACAGCACCCGTGATAATGCGCAGGGCATCTAAGTGTAAATTTTCTAAGATATTTGATTGGTACTCTGCGCAGTTATCCCAGATGATGTCGGCATAATCAAATATCGGCAGGATAAATGATTTATACATGGTTTCAAGAGCCCCTCTGGTCAATGTGTACTTAAAAGAGCAAAGACAGTTTATTAGAAGACGAACCTTTGCGGCAGTGTTGTTGATGTGCTCACCCCACCTGCAGTTATTTTGAAGCGTGACTCCTAAATGTTTGTGATGAGTTTGTTGTTGCATAGTTGTGTTTCCAAATTGTAGGTCATGAGAAACTACATTCCCTCTGAATACATTAAGTAACTCAGTCTTTGATTCATTAAAGACAACCTTCCATGTTTTAGCCCAAGTTTCTATTTTAACTAAATCGGATTGTAATGTTTCTTTCCTCACGATGTGATCTTCCAAAGCCAAAGATATAGGGCTAGGTTGGGGGAGCCCGTCCTGCCGATCGGACAGCGCCCGAGGTGGGAGACTGAGGTCGACCCAGGTGGATGAGGCTGGGTGCCACATTCAACCGTGGAGCTGGTCGTGTTGCGTGTTGGAATTAAACCACTGGTCTCTCTCGGGGGCATAGAGCCACCGGTCCCCAGGGAGGTAGGCGGGCTGTGGCGGCCCTGGGGTGTGGGCAGGATGTCCCCGAGGACCCGGGTAACCTGAAACACCAGGGGGGGGGGGGGGGGTATCGAGGGGCCGTGGCCTGTCGTACCCGCCCAGGGACGGCACTGCCACATACACGTCCTTGGTGTGGGCCTGGGAGGGCCTTAGTGGTGGTGGGGAGGACGCGGTAGTCGAGCCCCCTACCCGCATATGTGTGGATTGGGCTGGCTGCGGCACCGTGTTCCTTCCCCAGAGGAAAAAGTCAGGTTACCCTTGTCCCGCTGGTTGATCCTCCCCCGGAGGAACGGGACCGCGGACATTGCCCAAGTGGGAAGCCGATTAAGTCGACTCCCCAACGTCCTGTACCCCTAGGGGAATATGTGGCGGTCGATCGGGGTTGGTCGACGGCCCTTGTGCATGGACACGACCGGGCTCTTGGCGCGGCGTGACCACGCGCCCAGAATTATGGACACCGCCGAGGTCGTGCGACGGGGTGACCATAATACTGCTTCCGGAGTCATGGCGCTCCTCGAGCACAGATGTTGGCTGCACCTGTGCCCGGTGGGGCAGAGCGCTGTGAGTCCACGTATCAAGTTCGGGGGGAAAAGTGAAACGTGGCTCATCAAGGCGAGTGGCGGGTGGTGATTCCATCCCAGACCCATCACCCGTGCTGGTCCGCGGCTCGGCAAGGTTCCCCAGGGGCCGAGGGTCGCGTGACACAGCATGATAGACAGAAGTCTCACTGCGCGTTGGGAGGCTAGAGGGCAAGCCGGCCAATGGAGACGGGGGGGAGGGAGAATTTCAGTGAGAAGATTTGACTTGGATCAGCCCTTTGAGGGCAGCCTTGCCCTTAGACTTTCTGGGCAGGTCAAAAGAGAGACATTTAGAAATGGCGGCCGCTTACCTAGCAACCTTCAGACGCAGCGATCGTGTGTCCGTCGGACGGGTAGAGGAGGAATGGTCACGCGTCCCCTCCACGGAAAAGTCATCTCCATCTACCCTGACCGTATGTTCTTCATGAGAACGGATTGCTCTGGATCGGAATCGACCCGCGGGTTCTCCGGGAATGTGAACGACTTCTGAGTGGTGAAGTGGCTCGACCCGACGGTGTCCTTCACCATGTTGGGCAATGGTGGCAGAGCAAACCCGGAGCACACGATCACAAAGAGGAGACAAAATGGTCGATCGAGAAGAAGTAAATTAATCTCGATCGGCCGTGTGGTGTTGTGTAAAGGAGTCGAGAAATTGACAGAAAACTCGAACTACCCGTACACGCCACCAACAGCTAGAATGCTGAGTAATGTTAGATATCAATCGTGATCAGCGTATAGTATTACGAACTTGTACTAGGACAAAATTTCTAGCACTAAAGTGGATATTGTGTACTAGTACGAAGATATTGAGCACTAAACCGTCTAAGGCAGACCCAGTACGAAGTACGGGCCGGCCAGAAGACAAAATGGTGGGAAACACGACCGACGAGGGAGAAAATGGCGGCCGACGACCGGCGAGTGTACGATCGTGGAAAATAAACAAAGGGCGTGTGCAGAGAAATACCGAGCAGGTATGTCTCGATCTACATTGTAATAATGATACATGGGGTAGTAATAAATGTGCACACGTTGGTAGATCAAGAGATCGTCGAGACACCCAATCTACCAGTAGTAATGATAAATGGGGGTAGTAATAAATGTGCACACGTTGGTAGATCAAGAGATCGTAGAGACACCTGATCTACCAGGAGTAATGATAAATGGGGAACAGATAAATGTTACTAATGGGGTACTAATAAGTGTGCACACGTTGGTAGATCAAGAGATCGTAAGACACTCTCTCTACCTGTAATAATGGTAAATAAGGTACAGGAAAATACGCCCGGGGAAGCCGGGTACCGCCACACAAGGTGAATGCGGCCAGGCAATATGGTGGACACGCCAACCGTCGTGGCACAATCCAATATGGCGGATCGATTGACCGGGAAGGGATCGATCGCCGAGAGTGACGCGCACTGGCGCGCGAGAGTAAAATACCCCTGGTGTACCTGTAATAATGCTAAGGAGGTACTAATCAATGTGCACCAGTTGGTAGATGAAGAGATCGTAAAGACCATCAATCTACCTGTGATAAATTAGGTACTAAGCACATGTGCACCAGTAGGCTGATCAAGAGATCATAAGTCACTCGATCTACCTGTAGTAAGGATAATAGAGTGCCATATAGGGTACAAATAGATGTGGTCTGGGGAAATCCCCGTACCGGCAAGCATGTGCGATCGAAAATGGGCACCATGCGGTGAGGCAATATGGAGGAGAAGCTGATCGTAGTGGAAAATCCAAGATGGCGGGTCGATTGACCGGTGAGAGTTAGGTCATTGAAAGAGAAGCAATGGGCGCGAGAGTAAAATCGACAGACGCACTGAAGGTATACGAGGGGCCGAAAGGAGACTCCGTAGAGGGAATGTTAGGATAACAAATGTTTATTATTGGCTTAAATGATTGACGGGAGATAGAAAGGCGAACTCTTCTTCTTCTTCCTCTTCTTTCTTAAAACATGTCCGCCATCCTAATTTGATGGTAGCAATGTGGGTACAAACCCGATCGACCGTACTAGACGAGCGATCGATGAAGACGATCAGGAGAAGTGATGCAAGGAAAGAAGGGGAAAATAATAGAGGAGGAAAACCTCCATAGCAGTGAAGCGGTACGAAGACCGAGGACGACCACGCAGGGGTCGGCCGAAATGGCGAGAATAAAGATGGAGGCTCGAGCGACCGACGAAGATCGATCTGGATCTGGATTTATACGTCGCTGACATCCATTTACTGGCATAGGCGCGACGGTGGGGGGTGCGCAGCGTGATGAAATCATCGACTTCGTCGATGTGAATGACCAAGATGGCTATTGGGAATAAACAACGCACCGAGATCGATGGAAATCGGTGGAAATGGGGAAGAAAAATAACGAGAGAGTGGCTGACGCGTTACTACAAGGGTGACGCGTTCCCAAACCCGGCGAGTAAGGGACGAATGGAGAACAATGGGGTGAAGAGAAGTCGTGAGCCGTCACGCCTAGAGCGTGAATAAAATGAAATAAAATGCCATCCATAAGCCTCACGCGGCAATGGTACCCATGGTCGAACGTAAGCCACAACAGAACAAGTAAAGAAGGCAAGCACACAAGCAATCTCTACAAAAACAGAAGTATAGGCGAGACAGAGCAAAAACCTGTCCTTGTTAGGCAGGAGGCCGAGGCTGAATGAGGAACAGGAAGTTTACACCGGTTTCTTCCCTGGCGGAAGTAGTGTGGACGTCACGTGATGGTCTTATTACTGCATTAGCCACAAAAAATCTCGGCCTGCAGAGCTAACTAACTGCCATGGAATGCTATGGTCTGACATGGTAAAGTATATGACGCCAAAAGTAACACCAGTTCAACAGATCATGTGTTCAGCGATGGTGGATTCTCACAAACACCAGTTCAACAGACCATGTGTTCAGCGCTGGTGGATTCTCACAAACACCTATGGTCTGACATGGTGAAGTATATGACGCCAAACACCAGTTCAACAGACCATGTGTTCAGCGCTGGTGGAGTCTCACAAACACCTATGGTCTGACATGGTGAAGTATATGACGCCAAACACCAGTTCAAGCATGTCTTTGCTTCTGATGGAGCAGCTTTTTTTCCATTGCTTCTCAAGCAGGAATTCTGGCTGATAATTTTCAAAACTATATTCTTTCATCACCTCCAACAGTTGGCTCTATCTTTGCACATACTTTCGCGTCTTCCTCGTCATTTTCTAAACCATCTGCTACTACTACGGCCTTACGTGTCTGTCTGTCTTGACACAAGTCATGCTTTTGTGCTGATATACACGAGACCTGTGTCTCCTGTATGAAATGTTCCCTGTTTTCTCCCTGTAACTCATACAAGGATTGCACTGGTACAACATGGCGTGTTCTTTGGAAGTTTGATATTCCGCCATATGTTTGAGACAGTCCAGCTGTTTTGGCCAGTCTGCCATCTCTCCTAGCCACACTGATGCAACAGAGATACTGTGGTCTGTGGAGACCAATCAGCACCTCCAAATCTACTGCTCCATGACCACCCCTCAGCGCATGATAAACGAAGAGGAATGGCCACAGAACTATGTCTGTCTGGAACATGCCATCCTGCTTTCCCCTGGCAGTGCTCAGGGTTGGACAATGGCCTGTTGAGAGGAGATACAGCAGGTGTCCCTGCTGCAAAAGGGCAAACCTTGGTAGACTTTAACCGGGAGGCCTGAACATTCTCTGACCGTCAGCATTCTGGCCCAGGCAGTGGAAGACAGAGAAGGTTAACTGTCCTGTCAGAGCACTGCGGATGTACCTTCAGAGGACAGAGTCAGACCACCAGAGCTCCCTTCTATGGTGATGTCAGGGAATGCTACAAAACCATCCTGACTTAGGCAGATAATTTACCAGGGTTATGTCTATGGCCAGAAACTTCTTTCCACTAGAGTGGATATATGGGCACAGGAAGTCCAGGGCTCTCTCAGCCAGTTGTGCCTGCTGGTGGAACATTGCGGTCGCCGACATTGTTCACGCAGCAGCCTGGAAGTCACAGACATCTGGTACGTTTAACCTTCGTGACATGACTGAAAATATGCAGGCATTTGACGACGTCTAGGGCACAGTAGTTGACCAGGTAGCAACACAGCCTACTGATTTCACATTAACTCTTCTGTTTGGATCGCCCTGATGACACAGCACTATCATAACCTGCCTCTGGTATTTCTTGTACCATGGTTTGTTTGGATCGCCCTGTTGACACAATCTGCCACTGGTATTTCTTGCACCATGGTTTGTTTGGATCGCCCTGTTGACACAATCTGCCTCTGGTATTTCTTGCACCATGGTTTGTTTGGATCGCCCTGTTGACACAATCTGCCTCTGGTATTTCTTGCACCATGGTTTGTTTGGATCGCCCTGTTGACACAATCTGCCTCTGGTATTTCTTGCACCATGGTTTGTTTGGATCGCCCTGTTGACACAATCTGCCTCTGGTATTTCTTGCACCATGGTTTGCTGCACGCTGTTCACGTCACCACTGATTTTGATGCGTCTGTGCCTGAAAAGGTCTTTGAAGTGGCACTAACTGCATTCACTTTCCCATTAAGTCTTGGGATGGGTCTTCTCCTTTTCCTGATTTTGGGCTTGAGAAATTCTTCATCTTTGAAAGCCTTTGTGCCATTATTTTCAAGGAATACAGGGACTCTGCCTTCATGCCTGCAGACTGAGCATGGGAAACCATCACACACAGCCCATATTGGCCACAGACACTGAGTTCTAGGCTTTGGGAATTGTACAGGGACATTCTCATGTGGGGTCAATGTCCCCCTAACAGGTAAACCGGCTTCTCACCACCCCTTAATCTGGCATTTGTTTGGACAGATAAGTTTGGCAAAAAGGATTTTTCCAACTTAAAGTAGTTATACAAAATATTTATCTGTCCAACCACTAGGAAGCCCTCCCAACTCCTGGCTTGGTCCTTATTGGGTGATAACAGTAGCTTCCAAAGACCATCTCTCTTTCACATCCCCCCTCCCCATTCTCACTCTGACTACCTACACACACCACACACACACACACACATACCTTGCAGACTGCCCCGACAGACGTGGAGCGTGTTGAGGTAGTCCAACGCCAGCCACACCCCCTGGTCGCCGGCGGCGATGAGCCCACCTCGCTTGGTGCTGAGGATGTGGGCGAGCCGCTGGGTGTCCAGCTTCTTGGCCATGGAGCGCAGCATGTCCAACACACTGGGGTCTTGCACAAAGTACTCACTCAGCGGAATCTGTAGGACAGGGGACAGCACTCTGACATCACATCGCTCTACACAATGGGCTATGCAACGACTATGGACGATCTGTGACCTGACCAACACTACCTCCAGCATGTTTCAGGGATTTCTGGATCAGCCAAAGATGCAGGGGGTAAAGGATCAGTATCTGGCCTTAACTTCCAACCATTCACCTCCACCAGAATCCTGTTCATTTGCACTGGATCACTAACCACTTCTAGCACCACAGTCACAACATACCACAAGACCATTCAATTAGCCATGCTGCCCTTTCTCGTAACAACACAAGCCACCCTGCTGTGTCCCCTGTTCAACAAGGGTGGCCCAAAGCCTGAAAGTACCCTTTGCCAGTGTGTGTGAACCACCATGTGTGTGCTTCAGTCTGGTCAGTGTGACACTATCAGCAGTAAAGTGTGGCAGACAGACAGACAGCCCGTGAACAGGAGGCAGACACAGAGCCAGGCAGACCAACATGAAGTTGGTGAATGCCTTCAATGTGTGTCAGACCTCTATCTAGGGAAAGGCAAAAATTCTCCTCCTCCCTGCTCTGTGTCTATGTATTTGCATCACCCCCAGAGGTATTCAGCGATGACTTGGGTTCACCTTTGACAGTAACAGATAATACACACACTAGTTCTCATCAGTTATGTCAGGTAGGATGCAAGTGATGGACAATTAAAAGACAACATAAAAAAGTCCAAAATGGGCTCCAAGGGGACAAAAAACAAACAAAACACGCTGTGTCAACTGTATACGCATGTCGACAGAAAGAAACTACAAAAAAAACATGCTGTGTCAACTGATATACGCATGTCAACAGAAAGAAACTACAAACAAAACACGCTGTGTCAACTGTATACGCATGTCAACAGAAAGAAACTACAAACAAAACACGCTGTGTCACCTGTATACGCATGTCAACAGAAAGAAACTACAAACAAAACACGCTGTGTCACCTGTATACGCATGTCGACAGAAAGAAACTACAAACAAAACACGCTGTGTCAACTGTATACACATGTCAACAGAAAGAAGCTACAAACAAGATAAGATAAGATAATATTGCTTATAGCCCAGCCGACCGCAAAGGGCCACATCAGGGCTGTCACACCACGTTAAAATCAACTCACCAGTCAAAAAACAAACAAAAAAAAAACCACTTTCACACATCTCATTAAATGACATCGTCTAGAAACGCACCAGAAATTGCATTAAAAATCTTTCTTCCGTAAAATCTCAAATCAGATGAAAAATGTTAATCTCTCTCAAAAACCCAAGGATCACATCAGGCGGGACATCCCTGAACAGGATCTTCATGGACTCCGCTGTAAAATGTTTGTGTCTCACATCGTGCAAGTCCCAACACTCTAAAAGAACATGTTTCATTGTGAGTGGCGCATGACATGGAATACACCACGGAGCTTCTTCACTCTTTAAAAGGTAAGAATGGGTAAAATACGAATGGCCGGTGTCAGCCGGCACAGAACCGTTTCTTCTTTACGACCTCTCCGACGTAGATGAGAGGAAGTCCTTAAGGTTTGGACGGATCTGAAAGAGTTTGTTATTCGTCTGTGTGTTCCAATCCTCCTGCCAGAGGTCTCTCACATAATCGTTAATTTTGGGTTTCACATCTGAGCAGGGGATATAAGTTTTGGACAGTTTCTCTTTTGTGGCGTTCTTGGCTAAACGATCAACCATTTCGTTCCCGCCGATGCCAACATGACCAGGAACCCAAGCAAGAGTAATGTTGTAACCGTCCGCCCTCAACTTACTAAAAAGTTCAAAAAAAAGTAAAAGTTCTGGATGCTGAAGGTTGCGGCCAGCTATGGCCTCCAAAGCTGACAGCGAATCGACAGAACCAGAAAGTCCTTCTTTGAAGAAAGTGAGATTATCTTCAAAGCCAAAACAAGAGCAGTAAGTTCAGCAGAATAGACAGAAGCATCTGAATGAATATGTTCCAACAGTATCTGAGAAGGAGCCCCAGGGCAATAGGCTGCACAGGCCACTCCATCTTCAGACTTGGAACCGTCAGTAAAAACTTTTTGACAGGATGGGAATTTCAAACAGAGCTCAGCATACAATGCCTTGTACGCCAGAGAGCTGGTAGACTCTTTGCGAAAAGCTGCAAGATCAAAACGAATCTCTGGTGTGAAGAAGGTCCACGGTGGTTGATCCGGAAGATAAGATAAGATAATGTTGCTTATAGCCCAGCCGACCGCAAAGGGCCATATCAGGGCTGTCACCACGTTAAAATCAACTCACCAATCATAAAAAAAAAAAAAAAAAATTAAAAAAAAATTTTAAAAAAAACCACTTTCATACATCTCATTAAATGACATCGTCTACAAACGCACCAGAAACTCTGTTAAAAATCTTTCTTCCGTAAAATCTTAAATCAGATGAAAATGTTAATTCTCTCTCAAAAACTCAAGGATCACATCAGGCGGGACATCCCTGAACAGGATCTTCATGGACTCCGCTGTAAAATGTTTGTGTCTCACATCGTGCAAGTCCCAACACTCTAAAAGAACATGTTTCATTGTGAGTGGCGCATGACATGGAATGCACACGGAGCTTCTTCACTCTTTAAAAGGTAAGCATGGGTAAAATACGAATGGCCGGTGTGCAGCCGGCACAGAACCGTTTCCTCTTTACGACCTCCCGACGTGGATGGGAGAAGTCCTTAAGGTTTGGACGGATCTGAAAGAGTTTGTTACTCGTCTGTGTGTTCCAAGGTTTGGACAGCACGCTTGTCTGCGGGGAATATTTAGTTGAAGACAAGGGCAATAACTTCTGACCGCCTACCAGTCGCAGAGCAAAGACGAGAGGGAAGGGATAGAGTCGGCCACAGTTTGTTTAGATAGCGCGCGGCTGCCAACACCTGTCAGCTTCCTGGGCTAACCTCCCACAAGCTTTCCTTTTTAGGCGTAATGTGATACTAGCTGCCTGGCTGATAGTGCACTGGAAATGGGTGCTGTGTTTTCTTCATTAATACTTTATGCCAGAATGCAACGAAACTGTGGTCGATTGATGTCACTGGATTGAGGGGTCTTTGACTGACAGAATGATACCAAACACGAAAGGGTCTTCTTCCATACGCATTGTTGGCAAGCACCACAAAGATTTGCCAACAAAAACGATTGAAACAGACAAACGAACACACAACAAATGAAATGAAAGTTCAACTCAGTGGCGAGCATGCGTCGTCCTTTCAATCACGCTCAAACTCAGACATATTGGACATGCATGTCTTTCCTTTACAACTGACAGAAAAATTATTCCTGGTACTCCTATCTGACAGCTGATACAGGGCTCAAATAAACAGTCACTGTCGGCACTGGTCAGCCTCACTGATACTAGTGTTTTGGGAAATGGGGGCTGTGTTTCTTCATTAATACTTTGCGCCAGAATGCAGCGAACTGTAGTCGATTAATGTCACTGGATTGAGGGGTCTTTGACTGACAAAATGATACCAAACATGAATAGGTCTTCTTTCATGCGCATTGTTGGCAAGCACCACAAAGATGTGCCAACAAAAAACGATTGAAACAGACAAACGAACACACAACAAATGAAATAAAATTTCAACTCAGTGGCGAGCATGCGTCGTCCTTTCAATCACGCTCAAACTCAGGCATATTGGACATGCATGTCTTTCCTTTACAACTGACAGAAAATTATTCCTGGTACTTTTACCTGACAGCTGGTACAGGGCCCAAATAAACAGTCACTGTCGGCACTGGTCAGCTTCACTGGGAACACGGCGGCGGTTTCCCTACCACGGCCTAGCATGTTTTGCTTGTTTATCTGCGTGCTCTACGTGCTTGTGATGCATGCGATGCTGATTCTATCACAGCCCACCATGCTTTTAGTAAAGCAAGATTTTAGCATGCTACACATGCAGATGTCAGTTATAAACAATGAAATGCTTCCTACCTGACCTTGTACTTTTGCCCATTCCAATCATTTGAAACTGATGTCACATGTACACACACCAATGCAAAATGTTGCCGCATTTTCTTCTTCATGGTGAGCCTACTCACGACTGGGGAGAGTGAGAGAGAGAGAGAGAGAGAGGAGAGAGAGAGAGAGAGCGTGCACACACACACACACACACACCACACACACACACACACACATATTGACAGAAACCCACACACCAACAACAGCGGTATATAAACAGATGGATAACACGCACGCACACACACACACACACACACACACACACACACACACACGAAAGCACGTGCGCGCGTGCGCGTGCGAGAGAAAGAGAGAGAGAGAGAGAGAGAGAGAGAGAGAGAGAGAGAGAGAGAGAGAGATTACAGCTTACTCTATCGCCCAAAACAGCTTGGGTACTAACTTGCACACTCTTACTGTTATGAATGCAGAGAGAGAGAAGAGAGAGAGAGAGAGAGGAGAGAGAGAGCAATAACAACAACAACAACACACACACACACACCACACACACACACACCACACACACACACACAACACACACACACACACACAAACGCACGCGTGCGAGAGAGAGAGAGAGAGAGGAGAGAGAGAGAGAGAAGGAAAATAAGCGCTTGGTGGAGTGTACAAGTCTCAGCACTGCACCACACTGACCCGGGCCGCCTGGCAAGTCACTCTCCGCCGGCAACTGATGAACAACACCCACGAAAAAAAACACACACACACACACAAAAATGAAGAACGCGGTATGAACCGAAGTTATATCAAACGGCACAAAGAAGAATCACAACACACAAATCACTCACAGAGTTAATTATATCCAGTTATGGAGTGTTGAAGAATAATAATGCATTAATCACAAGAGAAAACTTCACCACAAAGAACCAGTAGGCTACTCAGTCTGCAGCTGATAAAACACGTGCGTGGTGTACGCACGATGCCAGCACTTATCAAAGCGGTGAAGGTCGGTGCGGGGTTCAGCGCCGGGGTTCAACGCCGGGCAGCAGAAAACTAAACAGACCGATTTTCATCTAGGCCCGACTGCCGTGCGGATCTGAAAGAGTTTGTTACTCGTCTGTGTGTTCCAATCCTCCTGCCAGAGGTCTCTCACATAATCGTTAATTTTGGGTTTCACATCTGAACAGGGGATATAAATGTTGGACAGTTTTCTTCTTGTGGCGTTCTTGGCTAAACGATCAACCATTTCGTTCCCGCCAATGCCAACATGACCAGGAACCCAAGCAAGAGTAATGTTGTAACCGTCCGCTTTCAACTTGCTAAAAAGTTCAAAGAAATGCAAAAGTTCTGGATGCTGAAGGTTGCGGCCAGCTATGGCTTCCAAAGCTGACAGCGAATCCGACAGAACCAGAAAGTCCCTCTTTGAAGAATGTGAGATTATCTTCAAAGCCAGTACCAGAGCAGTAAGTTCAGCAGAATAGACAGAAGCATCGGAATGGATATGTTCCAACAGTATCTGAGAAGGAGCCCCAGGGCAGTAGGCTGCACAGGCCACTCCATCCTCAGACTTGGAACCGTCAGTGAAAACTTTTTGATAGGATGGGAATTTCGAACAGAGCTCAGCATACAATGCCTTGTATGCCAGAGAGCTGGTGACTCTTTGCGAAAAGCTGCAAGATCGAAACGAATCTCTGGTGTGAAAAAGGTCCACGGAGGTTGATCCGGAAACTTGGAAAAATCGGAAACTACTCCCAGGGTTAGACCTGCATTCCGCACGTGAGGCTGCATACGAAGACCAAACGGCGGAATACATTTAGGGTTGTTTTCAAACTTACTTTGGACGGAGGGTCAAAGACACAGTCATAGGCAGGATTCTGCGGTTCTGAGAACAGTCGGATAAAATAATTTAAAGACAGTTTCAGCCTGCGGTTGGACAATGAAGGTTCGCCCGCCTCTGCGTACAGGCTGTACACAGGGGTGGTGCGGAACGCTCCAAGACAGAGACGAAGCCCTTGATGGTGGATAGGGTCCAAGAGTTTGAGGTAAGATGATCGTGCGGAGCCGTAGACAGCACAACCGTAGTCCAGTTTGGAACGGACCAAGCTCTGTAGAGGTGCAGCAAAGTTTTCTTATCAGCGCCCCAGTCGGTGTGCGCTACGACCCGCAGAATATTCAGTGCTTTCTGGCAAGCAGTTTTGAGGTTTTTAATATGGCTGAGAAAGTTAAGTTTCTGGTCAAAAATAACTGCCAGAAATTTGGCCTCTTTAACAGCTGGAATGGGAAATTTCCCAACTTGAATTTCAGGATCTGGAAAAACTGACGGAAATTATGGAAGTGAATACACTGCGTCTTTGTTGGAGAAAAGGTGAAACCATTTTCATCCCCCACCGATGGATTTTATCTACGCAAAGCTGGAGCCTGCGCTGGACACTCGGGTACAGGCTTCCAGTTGCGTAGACAGCAAAATCATCCACAAACAATGAGCAATCTGAACCCTGCTGAACTGACTGAACAATGTTGTTGATTTTAATACTAAAGAGGGCAGGAGACAGTATGCTCCCCTGTGGAACACCCAACTCCTGCTCGTGGACATCAGAGAGAGTGGTGCCAACCCGGACCTGAAACTGTCGTTTGCCAAAAAATTTTGAATAAAAAAGCGGAAGATGACCTCGAAAACCCAGATCGTGGAGATCATAAAGTATCCCCGACTTCCAGGTAGTATCGTAGGCCTTCTCCAAATCAAAGAAATGGCCACTGCATGCTGCTTGTTCAGAAAGGCGTTCCGAAGTGTAGATTCCAGACGGATCAAATGGTCAATGGTAGTCCAAATGTTTGCGGAAACCACACTGTTCTTCGCCAAAAGGCCATCGGTTTCAAGTTTCCACATGAGCCTACCCATTGACCATTTTTTCCATCAGTTTACAAACACAGTGGTCAAAGCTATGGGACAGTAATTTGAAGGATTAGAAAGATCTTTTCCAGGTTTGGGGATGGGAATAATGAGGGCTTTTCGCCAAGAGGGTGGAAAAAAAACCTGTAGTCCACACATGGTTGTAGACCTGTAGCAGTATGTTCAGACCTTCTGGCTGAAGATGTTTCAACAGCTGATAATGGATTTCATCCATACCTGGAGAGGAATCGCTGCAAGAAAGCAAGGCCGATTTCAGCTCGTTTAACTTTGGAAAGGAAGATTGTAGTCTTCCCATGTTGTCGGACGAAAAGTTGCAGGGTGATTTTTCTTTTAGGGCTTTGTTTTTGACAAAAGTGGCTGATTTCTTAAAAAAGGAGGAATTCTTTTCAATGGTTGAAGCAAGCAGATTAGCAACTGCTTTCTTCTCCGTTATTAAAGAATCCGAAAACTTGAGATGGTTCACAGTGGGACAGGTGTTCTTCCCTTTGATTTTCTTAATGATGTTCCACACTTTTTTCTTGGAAGTTTTTGATGTCAGCCTGGAGCAGAAGCTTCTCCAGGCCCGACGTTTACTGATTTTAAAAGTGTGTCTTGATTTAGCACGGAGTTTCTGATGGGCTCGAGCGTTGGGACCCGAAAGGTCGTTGGTATACCTGACGCTGAGCCGTTTTCTAACTTTGGAAATTTGTTGGCATTCTGAATCGAACCAGGGTGTTTTTGGTATTTGAAGTTTATCGGAAGACACTGGAATACAGGCTTTAGCACATTTGATCATAGTGTTAGTCAGTGATTCAGCTGGGTCCGGACTCTGAAAAAAAATCAGTGTCCTGGAATTCCTTAGAAATAGTGGCTGCAAATAGATCCCAGTTTGCATTCTTATAATTTAGACGTTGAGAGACAGAGACGTGTTCAGTTATGATGGGTTGTAGAAGGACTGGGAAATGGTCACTTCCGTGCAGATCGTCATGGACAGACCACTCATAGTCCAGGACCAGCGAGGGGTCACAAACCGACAAATCTAAACACGAAAGTGAACCTGTGGAAGAGTGGAGGTAAGTTGCAGATCCGTCGTTCAGACAACACAAATCTAAATCCGAAAGGACATCCTCAATTAGCAGACCTCTGGATGACGTACTGACACTACCCCAAAGAGGATTGTGACCGTTAAAGTCACCAACAGCAAAAAAAGGTCGAGGAAGTTCTCCTATCAGACTGACAAGGTCCTGACGACAAACCGGGACAGAAGGTGGGAGATAAAGGGAAACAGATTGTGACAGTCTTGTGGAGAGTGACTCTCGCAGCTACAGCCTGAAGGGAGGTAGACAAAAGCGACAGGACTATACAACAAAGTTTTGTGTAGGAGAAGGGCAACACCGCCCGACAGTCCCAACGTGGATGGTTGTGCAGGTTTTGAAAGAATATTAAAGCCAGAAAGAGTAAAGGTCTTCTGGCTTTGAATTTGAGTTTCCTGAAGAGCCACGACGGAAGGTTTTATAGATCGACACAGAAGCTGCAGCTCTCGAAGTTTGAATTTAGTCCACGGATTTCCAATGGAATATTCGACTATCCATGGTGCAGAGGGCGAAAAAGGAGAGATCAGGTCATCTCCTCATCAACATCTGCGGTTAAGGGTGTTATTTATTGGTTAGTTTTACTGGGGCTGTGGTCTCCAGACCTGCTGGCAGACTTGCCAACAGGTGAAGAAGGTCTGGATTTGGGAGACGGTGGAGGTTTTTTCTTCAACTCTACCATCTTCACGCTGGATTGAACTCCCTTGCCCGCACGGGCACTGGACTGAGGAGTTCGAGGTAGGGGTGCTGGTTTTTTAATTGCCCAGCAGCAGATGTTGTAGACTGCTGGGCAGTCTGAGGGGTGGCGGATTTTTTGCCTCCACCAGGGGCATTCACTTTGGGTTGGGAGGTGGTGGACCTGCCACCACCAGAATTGACAGATCTTACTTGCAATGTTTTCGAAAAGATGAATTCATCAGTCTGGCAGCAGACTGACCGAGTTGGAACAATCTCCCTTCTGCACTCCGAAACTCAAACAGTCTTTCTTCTTTCAAGTCCTCCCTCAAAACAACTCTCTTCAAAACATAATTTTTCTGCTCCTTCGCTGGTGTGTGGGTGTGTGCGTGTGTGTGGTGTGTGTGTTTGTGTGTGTGTGTGTGTGTGTGTGTGTGTGTGTGTGTGTGTTGTGTGTGTGTGTTAGGGCTTATTGCTGTAAGCGCTTAGGGCTTTTGTTTAAGATTAAGCGCACTAAATGTTCCTTATTATTATTATTATTATTATTAGGAACAGTGGGAACCTTCTTTACAGCCGAAGCATAGGAAGAAGCTGTCGGCGTCCGACTACCCACAACCTGTTTCCGGGCTTCAAAAAACGAGATCTTCTTTTCTGTTTTGATGCGTTGGATAGCAGATTCTTGAATCCAAAGAGGACAGTTTCGTGAAGAGGAGGGATGGTCGCCACCGCAGTTAGCACAATGTGCCGGATCATGACACGGCCCATCATGGGTTGCCTTGCAGCAAACACCACCACACCTCCTGCCCAGAACAGCGGTCCCTGACATGGCCAAACCTCTGGCACCTGAAGCACCTCAATGGGGACGGCACATACAGCTGAACACGAACATTCAGGTAACCAACTTTGATGACCGGAGGCAGCACAGGGTTTGCAGAAGGTCAGAAAGAGGGTGTTGGTGGCCACTCTCTCTGAACCTTTCTTTACCGTCATCCTGCGCACCTCCGTCACACCCTGGGACGCCAGCTCCGTCTTAATTTCTGCCTCTGATACACCAGATAAATCCCGGCAGCGAATCACGCCTTTCGATGAATTCAAATTTTTGTGGGGAGTTACCCTGATCTCCCTGTCCACAAGTTTCGTTGCCTTTAGCAGCTGTTCAGATTGTTTCTTTGATCTACATTGAATTAGGAATGAGCCATTTCGCAACCTTTTTATGGATTGAGGGTCACCTGCTAAACCTTGAAAAACCCTTCTGGATAGCAAAAGGGCTCAGAGCTGAAAGGGGTCTTTCCTGCTCCGTCCCTTCCATCACAAGCCAGGAAGCCCAGAAACCTGTCCTCTGTCGTACTTCCGTATCCGAATCGCTGTCAGAATAACGTTCCCTGAAATAGGGGATGCTGCTTTCCTCTTCTTCTTGGGGGGGATTGTTTTTGAAAGAGCCATATTTGATTTATTGTGATTCATCCCTCCCTTACCACCCACCTTGGAGTCCAACTAAGGGGCCAGGGCCAAGAAACCAATGTCTTGACCCCTTCCAGGCTTCGGGAGAGGGCATACGACAAACAGAAACCACCAACCCTATCCCCCCTGATCATGCTCAACTCCCGGGAACAGAGAGCTGAGCACTGCAGGGGTTTACTTGGCCAGTAGGGGGGACTGTCTCTTGACCCAGCCCCAAGAAGGGGAGCCGATTAGTACACCCGGGCCAAAGTGTACTCCCTGTCCAGGAGAGGTCCGAGCCAAAGTGATGTGTTGAGAGCGCTGGCCCTCTCAATCACCAGGATCTCATTCCCCTCCGACACAGGTCGCACCGCACGGCAAACACGGCGGATCTTAAGGAGACCACAGAGAGAAAAGGAGTGTGGAAAAGAAGACTTGAAGGGTAGACGAAGATAGAAAAGGGCCAAATAAGAGAGGCAGAAAAGAGGAAAAAGAGAAAGGCGGGTTACTCTTAGTCAGGATCCTCACCCTTAGCCTATCTGACATGGGAAGCCCTACCAGGGGCATCAACTCCTTACCACGTTACGCTTAGGCCAGACAGCATCTTGACTTCTCAGGCCTAGAAGCAATTGGAAAAAAACCAGCCTATCTCCAAGTATTGATGCCCCCGCCAGCAAAGCCTAAGGGATCACAGGACCACGCAAGCCCTCCAACCACGGCAAGGTTGCAACCCCGGAGGGAGCTACAAACAAAACACGCTGTGTCAACTGTATACGCATGTCAACAGAAAGAAGCTACAAACAAAACACGCTGTGTCACCTGTATACGCATGTCGACAGAAAGAAACTACAAACAAAACACGCTGTGTCACCTGTATACGCATGTCAACAGAAAGAAGCTGCAAACAAGACAAGCAGTGTCAACTGTATACGCATGTCGGCAGAAAGAAGCTACAAACAAAACAAGCAGTGTCAACTGTATACGCATGTCGACAGAAAGAAACTACAAAGCAGATGACCCCTTCCTGACCTACCCCAGAGGCCTGTGAGGGCCTCACCAACACACAGTCTCCACGTGAACAGGCACAATTCATTGTCCACTTGAACATGTATCCACACAAGACAGAAAATGAACTCTGTATCTTTGATGAAATAGGTGATGAATTTCATTACATAGTCCACAGTTCATTTCCAGTCTTTACAGACCGCTGGCGACTATAATTATCGAATCTTTTCAACACCACCCAAATGCTCTTAAATTCACATCTTTAATGAACACCCAGTGGAAGTTCAAACTAGACTTGTCCATCTATGTGCTATCAAACGTATTGGCCAAAAATACAGGCATAAGCAAACACTGCTGTTTTGATATGAATACCACACAGCAATGTCCGACATGCTCTTTGTATGTTAGATGAGAAATTGGCTGTACCTTATCTACTTTGTTCAGTGAAGTGTTTGTACTACCCCGGCTTCTGTCTTTTGTAAGTTGTTTGTGTATCTTTATTGCCCCTTCCACCTCCAATCCCACCCTCCCAGGGCCAAACCTTAACCCAGCCCCACCCCTCCCAGGGCCAAACCTTAACCCAGCCCCACCCCTCCCAGGACCAAACCTTAACCCAGCCCCACCCCTCCCAGGGCCAAACCTTAACCCAGCCCCACCCCTCCCAGGGCCAAACCTTAACCCAGCCCCACCCCTCCCAGGGCCAAACCTTAACCCAGCCCCACCCCTCCCAGGGCCAAACCTTAACCAGCCCCACCCTCCCAGGGCCAAACCTTAACCCAGCCCCACCCCTCCCAGGGCCAAACCTTAACCCAGCCCCACCCCTCCCAGGGCCAAACCTTAACCCAGCCCCACCCCTCCCAGGGCCAAACCTTAACCCAGCCCACCCTCCCAGGGCCAAACCTTAACCCAGCCCCACCCCTCCCCGGGCCAAACCTTAACCCAGCCCCACCCCTCCCAGGGCCAAACCTTAACCCAGCCCCACCCCCCCCAGGGCCAAACCTTAACCCAGCCCCACCCCTCCCAGGGCCAAACCTTAACCCAGCCCCACCCCTCCCAGGGCCAAACCTTAACCCAGCCCACCCCTCCCAGGGCCAAACCTTAACCCAGCCCCACCCCTCCCAGGGCCAAACCTTAACCCAGCCCCACCCCTCCCAGGGCCAAACCTTAACCCAGCCCCACCCCTCCCAGGGCCAAACCTTAAACTAATACTGTGTAAAACTGTGTGAAATATTAATACCAGTACCAAGAAACGCAATGCATGGGACATAATCATATTCAAAAGACAAATAACATTGTACAGCATGAACCCATCCAACCTTTTTTACACACACCACACACACACACACACACATATATATATATACTAACACACACACATATATGACTAACACACACACACACACACACACACCACACACACACACACACACACACACACACACACACCACATACATATACTAACACACACACACACAAACCCACCTGCCACCATTTACCACTGCCAACAGGGTTTTGGGGGGTAACATGATCAGTGAACCAGATCTGACCCACCACGTCCACCGCCCAGCCGATGCCTTCATTGTCCACTGTCACATTGGAGAACAAGAAGGGCTCTCTCTCCCTGTCAGCATACATCATAGCATTCATTGTCCACTGTCACACTGTCACCATACATCACAGCATTCATTGTCCACTGTCACACTGTCACCATACATCACAGCATTCATTGTCCAGTGTCACACTGTCACCATACATCATAGCATTCATTGTCCACTGTCACACTGTCACCATACATCATAGCATCATTGTCCACTGTCACACTGTCACCATACATCATAGCATTCCTTCATTGTCCACTGTCACACTGTCAGCATACATCATAGCATTCATTTTCCACTGTCACACTGTCACCATACATCATAGCATTCATTGTCCACTGTCACACTGTCACCATACATCATAGCATTCATTGTCCACTGTCACCATACATCATAGCATTCATTGTCCACTATCACACTGTCACCATACATCATAGCATTCATTGTCCACTGTCACACTGTCACCATACATCATAGCATTCATTGTCCACTGTCACACTGTCACCATACATCATAGCATTCCTTCACTGTCCACTGTCACACTGTCACCATACATCATAGCATTCCATCACTGTCCACTGTCACACTGTCAGCATACATCATAGCATTCATTGTCCACTGTCACACTGTCACCATACATCATAGCATTCCTTCATTGTCCACTGTTACACTGTCAACATACATCATAGCATTCCTTCATTGTCCACTGTCACACTGTCAACATACATCATAGCATTCCTTCATTGTCCACTGTCACACTGTCAACATACATCATAGCATTCATTGTCCACTGTCACACTGTCACCATACATCATAGCATTCCTTCATTGTCCACTGTACACTGTCACCATACATCATAGCATTCATTGTCCACTGTCACACTGTCACCATACATCATAGCATTCATTGTCCACTGTACACTGTCACCATACATCATAGCATTCATTGTCCACTGTCACACTGTCACCATACATCATAGCATTCATTGTCCACTGTACACAGTCACCACACATCATAGCATTCATTGTCCACTGTCACACTGTCACCCATACATCATAGCATTCATTGTCCACTGTCACCATACATCATAGCATTCATTGTCCACTGTCACACTCAACATACATCACACCATTCCTTCACTGTCTACTGTCACACTGTCAACATACATCATAGCATTCATTGTCCACTGTCACAATTACATACATATAGCATTCATTGTCCACTGTCACACTGTCACCATACATCACAGCATTCATTGTCCACTGTCACACTGTCACCATACATCATAGCATTCACTGTCCACTGTCACACTGTCAACATACATCATAGCATTCATTGTCCATTGTCACACTGTCACCATACATCATAGCATTCATTGTCCACTGTCACACTGTCAACATCCATCATAGCATTCATTGTCCACTGTCACCATACATCATAGCATTCATTGTCCACTGTCACACTGTCAGCATACATCATAGCATTCCTTCACTGTCACACTGTCAACATCCATCATAGCATTCATTGTCCACTATCACCATACATCATAACATTCATTGTCCACTGTCACACTGTCAACATCCATCATAGCATTCCTTGTCCACTGTCACCATACATCATAGCATTCATTGTCCACTGTCACACTGTCATCATACATCATAGCATTCCTTCATTGTCCACTGTCACACTGTCACCATACATCATAGCATTCATTGTCCACTGTCACACTGTCAACATACATCATAGCATTCCTTCATTGTCCACTGTCACACTGTCACCATACATCATAGCATTCCTTCATTGTCCACTGTCACACTGTCAGCATACATCATAGCATTCATTGTCCACTGTCACACTGTCAGCATACATCATAGCATTCCATCACTGTCCACTGTCACACTGTCACCATACATCATAGCATTCCTTCATTGTCCACAGTCACACTGTCACCATACATCATAGCATTCATTGTCCACTGTCACACTGTCAACATACATCATAGCATTCATTGTCCACTGTCACCATACATCATAGCATTCATTGTCCACTGTCACTCTGTCACCATACATCATAGCATTCATTGTCCACTGTCACACTGTCACCATACATCATAGCATTCCTTCATTGTCCACTGTCACACTGTCACCATACATCATAGCATTCATTGTCCACTGTCACACTGTCACCATACATCATAGCATTCCTTCATTGTCCACTGTCACACTGTCACCATACATCATAGCATTCCTTCATTGTCCACTGTCACACTGTCACCATACATCATAGCATTCCTTCATTGTCCACTGTCACCATACATCATAGCATTCATTGTCCACTGTCACCATACATCATAGCATTCACTGTCCACTGTCACACTGTCACCATACATCATAGCATTCATTGTCCACTGTCACACTGTCACCATACATCATAGCATTCCTTCACTGTCACACTGTCACCATACATCATAGCATTCATTGTCCACTGTCACACTGTCACCATACATCATAGCATTCATTGTCCACTGTCACACTGTCACCATACATCATAGCATTCCTTCACTGTCCACTGTCACACAGTCAACATACATCATAGCATTCCTTCATTGTTCACTGTCACACTGTCAGCATACATCATAGCATTCATTGTCCACTGTCACACTGTCACCATACATCATAGCATTCCTTCACTGTCCACTGTCAACGTACATCATAGCATTCCATCACTGTCCACTGTCACACTGTCAACATACATCATAGCATTCCTTCATTGTCCTCTGTCACACTGTCAACATCCATCATAGCATTCCATCACTGTCCACTGTCACACTGTCACCATACATCATAGCATTCCTTCACTGTCCACTGTCACACTGTCAGCATACATCATAGCATTCATTGTCCACTGTCACACTGTCACCATACATCATAGCATTCATTGTCCACTGTCAGCATACATCATAGCATTCATTGTCCACTGTCACACTGTCAGCATACATCATAGCATTCATTGTCCACTGTCACACTGTCAACATACATCATAGCATTCCTTCATTGTCCACTGTCACACTGTCACCATACATCATAGCATTCATTGTCCACTGTCACACTGTCAACATACATCATAGCATTCCTTCATTGTCCACTGTCACACAGTCAACATACATCATAGCATTCCTTCATTGTTCACTGTCACACTGTCAGCATACATCATAGCATTCATTGTCCACTGTCACACTGTCACCATACATCATAGCATTCCTTCACTGTCCACTGTCAACGTACATCATAGCATTCCATCACTGTCCACTGTCACACTGTCAACATACATCATAGCATTCCTTCATTGTCCACTGTCACACTGTCAACATCCATCATAGCATTCCATCACTGTCCACTGTCACACTGTCACCATACATCATAGCATTCCTTCACTGTCCACTGTCACACTGTCAGCATACATCATAGCATTCATTGTCCACTGTCAGCATACATCATAGCATTCATTGTCCACTGTCACACTGTCAGCATACATCATAGCATTCATTGTCCACTGTCACACTGTCACCATACATCATAGCATTCCTTCATTGTCCACTGTCACACTGTCACCATACATCATAGCATTCATTGTCCACTGTCACACTGTCACCATACATCATAGCATTCCTTCATTGTCCACTGTCACACTGTCACCATACATCATAGCATTCCTTCATTGTCCACTGTCACACTGTCACCATACATCATAGCATTCCTTCATTGTCCACTGTCACCATACATCATAGCATTCATTGTCCACTGTCACCATACATCATAGCATTCACTGTCCACTGTCACACTGTCACCATACATCATAGCATTCATTGTCCACTGTCACACTGTCACCATACATCATAGCATTCCTTCACTGTCACACTGTCACCATACATCATAGCATTCATTGTCCACTGTCACACTGTCACCATACATCATAGCATTCATTGTCCACTGTCACACTGTCACCATACATCATAGCATTCCTTCACTGTCCACTGTCACACAGTCAACATACATCATAGCATTCCTTCATTGTTCACTGTCACACTGTCAGCATACATCATAGCATTCATTGTCCACTGTCACACTGTCACCATACATCATAGCATTCCTTCACTGTCCACTGTCAACGTACATCATAGCATTCCATCACTGTCCACTGTCACACTGTCAACATAATCATAGCATTCCTTCATTGTCCTCTGTCACACTGTCAACATCCATCATAGCATTCCATCACTGTCCACTGTCACACTGTCACCATACATCATAGCATTCCTTCACTGTCCACTGTCACACTGTCAGCATACATCATAGCATTCATTGTCCACTGTCACACTGTCACCATACATCATAGCATTCACTGTCCACTGTCAGCATACATCATAGCATTCATTGTCCACTGTCACACTGTCAGCATACATCATAGCATTCATTGTCCACTGTCACACTGTCAACATACATCATAGCATTCCTTCATTGTCCACTGTCACACTGTCACCATACATCATAGCATTCATTGTCCACTGTCACACTGTCAACATACATCATAGCATTCCTTCATTGTCCACTGTCACACAGTCAACATACATCATAGCATTCCTTCATTGTTCACTGTCACACTGTCAGCATACATCATAGCATTCATTGTCCACTGTCACACTGTCACCATACATCATAGCATTCCTTCACTGTCCACTGTCAACGTACATCATAGCATTCCATCACTGTCCACTGTCACACTGTCAACATACATCATAGCATTCCTTCATTGTCCACTGTCACACTGTCAACATCCATCATAGCATTCCATCACTGTCCACTGTCACACTGTCACCATACATCATAGCATTCCTTCACTGTCCACTGTCACACTGTCAGCATACATCATAGCATTCATTGTCCACTGTCAGCATACATCATAGCATTCATTGTCCACTGTCACACTGTCAGCATACATCATAGCATTCATTGTCCACTGTCACACTGTCAACATACATCATAGCATTCCTTCATTGTCCACTGTCACACTGTCACCATACATCATAGCATTCATTGTCCACTGTCACACTGTCAACATACATCATAGCATTCCTTCATTGTCCACTGTCACACTGTCACCATAATCATAGCATTCCATCACTGTCCACTGTCACACTGTCAACATACATCATAGCATTCCTTCATTATCCACTGTCACACTGTCACCATACATCATAGCATTCATTGTCCACTGTCACACTGTCAACATACATCATAGCATTCCTTCATTGTCCACTGTCACACTGTCACCATACATCATAGCATTCATTGTCCACTGTCACACTGTCAACATACATCATAGCATTCCTTCATTGTCCACTGTCACACTGTCACCATACATCATAGCATTCCTTCACTGTCCACTGTCACACTGTCAACATCCATCATAGCATTCCTTCATTGTCCACTGTCACACTGTCACCATACATCATAGCATTCCTTCATTGTCCACTGTCACACTGTCACCATACATCATAGCATTCATTGTCCACTGTCACACTGTCACCATACATCATAGCATTCATTGTCCACTGTCAGCATACATCATAGCATTCATTGTCCACTGTCACACTGTCAGCATACATCATAGCATTCATTGTCCACTGTCACACTGTCAACATACATCATAGCATTCCTTCATTGTCCACTGTCACACTGTCACCATACATCATAGCATTCATTGTCCACTGTCACACTGTCAACATACATCATAGCATTCCTTCATTGTCCACTGTCACACTGTCACCATAATCATAGCATTCCATCACTGTCCACTGTCACACTGTCAACATACATCATAGCATTCCTTCATTATCCACTGTCACACTGTCACCATACATCATAGCATTCATTGTCCACTGTCACACTGTCAACATACATCATAGCATTCCTTCATTGTCCACTGTCACACTGTCACCATACATCATAGCATTCATTGTCCACTGTCACACTGTCAACATACATCATAGCATTCCTTCATTGTCCACTGTCACACTGTCACCATACATCATAGCATTCCTTCACTGTCCACTGTCACACTGTCAACATCCATCATAGCATTCCTTCATTGTCCACTGTCACACTGTCACCATACATCATAGCATTCCTTCATTGTCCACTGTCACACTGTCACCATACATCATAGCATTCATTGTCCACTGTCACACTGTCACCATACATCATAGCATTCCTTCATTGTCCACTGTCACACTGTCACCATACATCATAGCATTCCTTCACTGTCCACTGTCACCATACATCATAGCATTCATTCACTGTCCACAGTCACCATACATCATAGCATTCCTTCATTGTCCACAGTCACACTGTCACCATACATCATAGCATTCCTTCACTGTCACACTGTCACCATACATCATAGCATTCCTTCACTGTCCACTGTCACACTGTCACCATACATCATAGCATTCATTGTCCACAGTCACACTGTCAACATACATCATAGCATTCCTTCACTGTCCACAGTCACCATACATCACACCATTCCTTCACTGTCCACAGTCACACTGTCAACATACATCACACCATTCTTTCATTGTCCACTGTCACACTGTCAACATACATCACACCATTCTTTCATTGTCCACTGTCACACTGGAGAACGAGGACAGCTCTCTCTCTCTCCGTCAAAATGCATTAAAGCATGTTCTCTCCGTCTTCAAAAATCATAGTATTTAGTGTCACCTTCAACATCCATCATTTTGAAATACTCAATAAGTTGTATATAAAATCATTTTAAAAAATGTTTAAAAAAACAGGTTGGAGTATTAAGAGGTATTGAAGCAATTATTGTCTAGGTAACATTACACCAGAAGAAGGCATTATTCAAAAACAACTGTTTCCCAATCCTCAAAAAAATTTTCTACTGTAATATTTCAATGAAATATATTGTAAATAAGCAAACATATTTCTATATCACGTAAAATGCACATGATGTAACCATTTTTGAAGCACAAGGCCTACTGGTATCTTCAGTAACATCCGACACCAAAACTGTTATCCAACAAATACCATATTACAGAACATAAAACGAGTTACAACTACTGAGTGTATCAAAAACTGTTCCAATGTTATCCTAAAAAACAGGGAAACATATCATCCCTGTGGATCCATGGTTTGGGGATCTACGTGCACCATGGATTTATCACACTACCATTATAAACAACAGCACTTCACTGCGTCATCTCCTCATGTACCCAGTGTTGGCCAGCACTGGACCAAACTATGTATAGTCTGTACATGAACACCCGCTCTGTTCTCTGTACTCCTGACCCACCCCTCTTTGTCAGGAGCTCTGCCAAAGTTCCTGGTGCCTGTTTATTTGTGAAAATAGCATGCACGTTGAAAACATTGATCACTTACGCCACTGTTGAAAGAAAAGGATTTTAAAGTCCTGCACAGACTCTTGCACCTTGGCCCACCTTGTCATGGAAACCATGCAGCTTGCAAGCACGGAGAGTGAGTAGCAAACAAACAACATGAGGGTATCGGTTTATCACCTGTAGGATGGTCAGCTGAATCAGAGGATAGATTGGTTTATCACCTGTAGGATGGTCAGCTGAATCAGAGGATAGATTGGTTTATCACCTGTAGGATGGTCAGCTGAATCAGAGGATAGATTGGTTTATCACCTGTAGGATGGTCAGGTGAATCAGAGGATGGATTGGTTTATCACCTGTAGGACGGTCAGCTGAATCAGAGGACGGATTGGTTTATCACCTGTAGGATGGTCAGGTGAATCAGAGGATGGATTGGTTTATCACCTGTAGGACGGTCAGCTGAATCAGAGGACAGATGGGTTTATCACCTGTAGGATGGTCAGCTGAATCAGAGAATAGACTGGTCTGTGGCATCCTACATGGAGGTGTTGGTGATGGTGCATACCTCAGAATTTTTTTGAAAGACACAGGTGTCAATGATAAATGTAAAGTAAAGGCCACGACTGGTCTAGGTAGGTATAATAAACATCCAGGTAGGACGTGAAAGGAAATGATGAGAGGAGAAATGAAGATTAACCGTCTTTAGTATGCACTTACCTGAGCTTAGTTATGCCGAAAACCCATCGGCAAGATAAGTAACTCCGTAATTTGAACATGGTTACCCAATTTAAAAATTAATTTAAAAGAGAGGAAAGGAAATAGTGAAATGAAAATAATTTTAAAAATTCCTACGAATATATATGTTGCTATATCATAAGTTTGAAGAATATCATATGAGCCATTTACTCGGGAAAAAAAAAAATTCTTCTTCAGAACGTTCTTCCGAATCATACCTGGAACATCATCCCAGTCGAAATCTAGGTCACTCTAAGCTTCATTACCCAGCACTTTCACTAAGTCTTATGCCGTAAATCCTACAAATCACAGTATCTTCATCACTAAATCTCGTTATAGAACGGCAGAAATCAATGTTAGCGATGGCGAAAAACAGCATTTCGACCACAAAACTTTCAAAATTCGTAACTCGAGAACTACGGCACGTATCGACTCGCGTTTTTTTGCAAACGGAAGTAAATGGCCACAGGAAGAAGGAAGTCACGTTCTCGCGAGACTTCCTTTTCTACGAGAAATATGGCGGCGCCCATTGTTGCCACGTGTTTTACCGGGCGCTGGCAGTTGCTCAGCGTTTTGGCCGTGTGATTTCCGGTTGGGCGCTAGCGGGTTCTCGCCTGTCAAGAGGGTTAATATTTCAACTGACAAAGGTATGCTCTATAAACAATCTTTTTCTCTTTTCCAGAACATTTCCCCAAATAAACTACAGACAAGGGACATACAATTTACCTTTTTTTTTCTACCAAGAGTGGCATAGGCACAGTTTATATTTTGTAAGTCAACATGACCAGCCGCCATGGCGAAGTGGTTAGCGTCGCGGACTCCCGGCTGGGAGGTCGTGGGTTCGAATCCCATCAGAGTCATGTGGGTTTTTTCTGCCCCGACCGGTTCCTACCCAGAGTTGAGTTTGCTGCGGACTCAGTTGGGAAGACTGGGACCACACAGTCGAGTTTCATCCACTTAATGGATGCGTTTCTGAGAGTGTTGCTCAAATTTCATGACCAACACTGCAGGTGCCTGTATCTCTCGGGCCTGGTTGACGCCAGGATATATTATGAAAGGAAGCGTAGAGTACAGCCCTGTCATGTAGTCTCAGACCGAAATGGAAATCCGTAGCATCATCTTAACCCTCTTGACAGGCGAGAACCCGCTAGCGCCCAACCGGAAATCACACGGCTAAAACGCTGAGCAACTGCCAGTGCCCAGTAAAACAGGTGGCAACAATGGGCGCCGCCATATTTCTCGTAGAAAAGGAAGTCTCGCGAGAACGTGACTTCCTTCTTCCTGTGGCCATTTACTTCCGTTTGCAAAAAAGCGCGAGTCGATACGTGCTGTAGTTCTCGAGTTACGAATTTTTAAAGTTTTGTGGTCGAAATGCTGTTTTTCGCCATCGCTAACATTGATTTCTGCCGTTCTATAACGAGATTTAGTGATGAAGATACTGTGATTTGTAGGATTTACGGCATAAGACTTAGTGAAAGTGCTGGGTAATGAAGCTTAGAGTGACCTGGATTTCGACTGGGATGATGTTCCAGGTATGATTCGGAAGAACGTGCTGAAGAAGATTTTTTTTTTCCCCGAGTAAATGACTCATATGATATTCTTCAAACTTATGATATAGCAACATATATATTCGTAGGAATTTTTAAAATTATTTTCATTTCACTATTTCCTTTCCTCTCTTTTAAATTAATTTTTAAATTGGGTAACCATGTTCAAATTACGGAGTTACTTACCTTGCCGATGGGTTTTCGGCGTAACTAAGCTCAGGTAAGTGCATACTAAAGACGGTTAATCATCCTCATTCCCATTGATCAGCATTAAAAAAAATGTCTCAAATTCTGTGGCCCTTCATGCCCTGCTCTCATGGTGACCTCAATTTCGATGTCCTCTCCGCGTCTGTGGCCTTGGTTTGCTTCCGTCGGGGTCACCGGTATCGGCGAGTCAATGGGGGCTGTCGTTGGACGGACGTGGTGGCGCCCTCCGGAGGGAGAGCTCACTCACGCCGGCTCCGCGACTAAGCAATTATTGTCGTCAGTAGGGGGCTTAGTAGGTGGTGTCCTGCGTATGTTAGATCAGAACAGGCGCCACTGAACACCACCGAAGTGACTCGGCAGCAGTGCAGTGTCTCCTCCGGTGGGTTGCCTCTTGACGACTTGACATTGACTGCTCCCTGTGGATTGCTGGTGCCGGGGCTGCGGCGGGGCCAGCCGGGCTATGGCTGTGGATGGGGTATCGGAATGAGCGGCGTGGGTGCACTGCCTCTGAGGTAGCGCAGAGGTTGGGACAGCAAAAAAAAAAACAAAAAAAACATGAGGTCACAGAGACAGTGAAGATTTTGTGGCCTGCTGTGGCCAAAACCAGCCAAGAAAACCATCACAGATCTGTAAGAACTGGCAAATTTTGTTTGCTAAAAGAGATTTTTGCGTGTGGCACTGTTTGAGGCCAACTGTTGAAAGAGGATACATACTTGTGAGGACCTGCTTCATGTTTTGAATTAAAATATCCGTAAGTAAAGCCATAGTAGAAAGAATTTTTATGTAAATAATGCAAAAATTTAGTTACAGATTAAAAGGGGGAATTCTCTTCAGCTTGTACGACTGGTTGAGTTTCAGCATTGCGTGAGCAAGTCTGACGCTGTAATCCTTCCTCCAACCCCCTCCCACTCCACCTCACTTCCCCTCTTCATCCCAGCCCCAGCACAGTGACCGGTCCAAACCGTTACCTATTTATAGACTGCCAGGCCAGGCCCTGGGGCACGTCGTTGGATATCCCAGTGCGCACCAGCAGCGTCATGGCGTCGGAGATGGCCCACACCACGCCGTACCGCGCCATGACCTGTCGGACCCCCACCTCCGTCTCCACGGGCAGGGAGCGGAAACAGGGACGTTCCTTGGACAACCCTCGCTGCATCATCAGCTCCCCGCTGACCTTCACATACCTGCACAGCCAGGACTGAATGAACTGTGGGCTCCAGGTGTGTGTGTGTGTGTGTGTGTGTGTGTGTGTGTGTGTGTGTGTGTGTGTGTGTATGTGTGTGGACAGTCACTGCCACCATCCTCTTCATCAGCTCCCGCTGACCTTCACATACCTGCACAGCGGGGACTGAATGAACTGTGGGCTCTAGGTGTGCGCGCGCGCGTCTGTGTGTGTGTGTGTGTGTGTGTGTGTGTGTGTGTGTGTGTGTGTGTGGTATGTGTGTATGTGTGTGTGTGTATGTGTGTGTGTGTGTGTGTGTGTGTGTGTGTGTGTGTGGACAGTCACTGCCACCATCCTCTTCATTACCATCCACATCATCAACTCCCCGCTGACCTTCACACACCTGCACAGCGGGGACTGAGTGAACTGTGGGATCCAGGTGTGTGTGTGTGTGTGTGTTTGGACAGTCACTGCCACCATCCACTTCATTACCATGTACATCACAAATAGGCCGCCTTGCATGCTACAGAACAAGTGCATTAGGACTTACCATAACCCTATCCCCCCCATGTCTTCACTCCCCACACATCAAGTGCATTTGGACTTACCATAACTCTATACCTCCATGTCTTCACTCCCCACAGATCAAGTGCATTAGGACATACCACAACTCTATACCTCCATGTCTTCACTCCCCACAGATCAACTGCATTAGGACATACCACAACTCTATCCCCCCCATGTCTTCACTCCCCACAGATCAAGTGCATTAGGACATACCACAACTCTATCCCTCCATGTCTTCACTCCCCACAGATCAACTGCATAAGGACATACCACAACTCTATCCCCCCATGTCTTCACTCCCCACAGAACAAGTGCATTAGGACTTACCACAGCTCTATAACTCTATCCCCCCATGTCTTCACTCCCCACAGATCAACTGCATTAGGACTTACCACAACTCTATAACTCTATCCCCCCATGTCTTCACTCCCCACAGATCAACTGCATTAGGACATACCACAACTCTATAACTCTATCCCCCCATGTCTTCACTCCTCACAGATCAACTGCATTAGGACTTACCACAACTCTATAACTCTATCCCCCCATGTCTTCACCCTCCACAGATCAACTGCATTAGGACTTACCATAACTCTATAACTCTATCCCCCCATGTCGTCACTCCCCACAGATCAACTGCATTAGGACTTACCATAACTCTATAACTCTATCCCCCCATGTCGTCACTCCCCACAGATCAACTGCATTAGGACTTACCATAACTCTATAACTCTATCCCCCCATGTCGTCGCTCCCCACAGATCAACTGCATTAGGACATACCACAACTCTATCCCCCCATATCTTCACTCCCCCAGATCAACTGCATTAGGACTTACCATAACTCTATCCCCCCATGTCTTCACTCCCCACAGATCAACTGCATTAGGACTTACCACAACTCTATAACTCTATCCCCCCCCCCCCCCCCCCATGTCTTCACTCCCCACAGATCAACTGCATTAGGACTTACCATAGCTCTATAACTCTATCCCCCCATGTCTTCACTCCCCACAGATCAATTGCATTAGGACTTACCACAACTCTATAACTCTATCCCCCCATGTCTTCACTCCCCACAGATCAACTGCATTAGGACTTACCACAACTCTATACCTCCATGTCTTCACTCCCCACAGATCAAGTGCATTAGGACATACCACAACTCTATCCCCCCATATCTTCACTACTCACAGAACAAGTGCATTAGGACTTACCACAACTCTATAACTCTATCCCCCCATGTCTTCACTACCCACAGATCAAGTGCATTAGGACATACCACAACTCTATAACTCTATCCCCCCATGTCTTCACTCCCCACAGATCAACTGCATTAGGACTTACCACAACTCTATAACTCTATCCCCCCATGTCTTCACTCCCCACAGATCAACTGCATTAGGACTTACCACAACTCTATACCTCCATGTCTTCACTCCCCACAGATCAAGTGCATTAGGACTTACCACAACTCTATACCTCCATGTCTTCATTCCCCACAGATCAAGTGCATTAGGACTTACCATAACTCTATCCCCCCATGTCTTCACTCCCCACAGATCAAGTGCATTAGGACTTACCATAACTCTATAACTCTATCCCCCCATGTCTTCACTCCCCACAGATCAAGTGCATTAGGACTTACCACAACTCTATAACTCTATCCCCCCATGTCTTCACTCCCCACAGATCATGTGCATTAGGACTTACCACAACTCTATAACTCTATCCCCCCATGTCTTCACTCCCCACAGAACAAGTGCATTAGGACTTACCACAACTCTATAACTCTATCCCCCCATGTCTTCACTCCCCACAGATCAACTGCATTAGGACTTACCACAACTCTATACCTCCATGTCTTCACTCCCCACAGATCAAGTGCATTAGGACTTACCACAACTCTATACCTCCATGTCTTCATTCCCCACAGATCAACTGCATTAGGACTTACCATAACTCTATCCCCCCATGTCTTCACTCCCCACAGATCAAGTGCATTAGGACTTACCATAACTCTATAACTCTATCCCCCCATGTCTTCACTCCCCACAGATCAAGTGCATTAGGACTTACCACAACTCTATAACTCTATCCCCCCATGTCTTCACTCCCCACAGATCAAGTGCATTAGGACATACCACAACCCTATACCCCCATGTCTTCACTCCCCACAGATCAAGTGCATCAGCGGGTAATATACCATGTCACCTAAGGTGTAACATCACACATGGTGATAACTGACCTACCAGGCACACTGGTCATCCACAGAGATGTGTAATATACCATGTCACCTAAGGTGTAACATCACATACAATAACAAATTCATTTACCATGCACACTGGTCATCCACAGATATGTGTAATATACCATGTCACCTAAGGTGTAACATCACATACAGTAACAAATTCATTTACCATGCACACTGGTCATCAACAGAGATGAGATATACCATGTCACCTAAGGTGTAACATCTCATACGGTAACAAATTCATTTACCAGGCACACCGGTCATCGACGGAGATGTGTGACACGTTGTTAACGGCCTCCACCCACTTCAGGCCCTCAGGTCGGCGCTGGGTGATCTTGGTGCCGGCAAACACCCGGCCCCGGTGCAGGCGCCAGACGATGTGCCCTGAGGGCGACACGGAGATCTGGCCGGCCTGCTCCCCAACCTTGCGCCAGACGATGCCCTTGGCTGTGCCCAGGGCGGAGTAGTACAGGTTCTCACTCTTGTCCGTGAACCAGACGTGGGAGGAGGACAGGGCTAAGCTGTAGATGTTGGCCGGGGTCGTGAACTCCGACCAGTTGTTGGCCACCCTCTGCACACTCCCCTCCCTCACACTCCTCTCACTGCCCCAGGACACCACAGAGTTCCGGGACATCTGGCGTTCCATGGACGGCTGGGCGCTCTCTATGCTGGACAGGCTGGGGTCCTGGGAGGGGGGAAAGGGGGGAGACTCCAGGATGTCTGTGGGGGAGTAGGGGGAGGAAAACTTGGAGTAGAAATCATCTGTGGACTCCTGCTTCACGGGCAATTTGTAGCGCCGAGTCATGCTGTCCAACGTTCGTTCTGCTGCCTCCAGCGGGTCCTCCCCCTCCTTGGGGACATAGGAGGTAACTGGAGCACCGTCACTGCAGCTCTGGTCAAGGACCGATTCTGCTGGGGACACCACACTGAGGGCATGTGGCACTCTGTCTGTGTCAGCCACCTGCCCATCAACGCCAGGTCTGTGAGTGACACTGTGACTGGGAGAGGTAGAGACAGGGCTGGTTGTCCCAGGGACAGACGCCGAGACAGCTGGAGATGGTCCCCTGGCCGGGGCACTTGCAGAGCTGGCTGTGGGCAGTCCCCCTGCTGTCTGCACCTCACCCCGCCCTCCGCTGCCTGAATCCACGCTGTCCTTTGGGGTGTCAGGGACAGCATGGCGTGTGTCCTGTTGGCCTGTGTCACCGGCCCTGTCCACCTCAGGGTGCATGCTGGGAGCTTCACCCCCTGTGTTGGCGGTCTTCCCTTCATGCACGCCGCTGTCTGTCACACCACCTCCCACTCCACCCACTCCATGGGCCCCTCCTCTCCCTCCTCCTCTCTGGTGTCCTCCTGCCCCTCCTTCTCCTGATCTCCCCCGGCTTTCAGCAGGCGGTCCACACTGCTCAGGGCTTCCTCCGCCCGCCGCAAAACATCGTCAATCTCCTTGTGGCTGTCACCGCCACTCTCCCTCTTTCTCTCTTCCCCTATCTGGCTGCTGAGAGACGACTGGCTGACATTGTCCGCTTCTTTCTCTGCCTTGCCTCCTGTGACAAACCCTTCAATTATTGATGGCATTGTCCAATCCCATTGTCTGACTTGTCTCCTGTGACAAACCCTTCAATTGTTGATGACATTGTCCAATCCATTTGTATGCCTTGTCTCCTGTGACAAACCCTTCAATTATTGATGACATTGTCCAATCCATTTGTATGCCTTGTCTCCTGTGACAAACCCTTCAATTATTGATGACATTGTCCAATCCCTTTGTATGCCTTGCCTCCTGTGACAAACCCTTTCATTATTGATGACATTGTCCAATCCATTTGTATGCCTTGTCTCCTGTGACAAACCCTTCAACTTATTCCAGCATGCAGCGTATCTTGTTTCCGTCCCCTGACATTTAAGGCCTTCACCGGCCCATCCTATAGTCTAAGCAATGCTGGTGGCGTTCAAATATTTGCTGCCTCTGTTCAGTCTGGCCTGTTGACCATGTCTGTTCAATCTGACCCCAGTCTGGCCCGTTGACCATGTCTGTTCAATTTTACCCCAGTCTGGCCTGTTGATCATGTCTGTTCAATTTTACCCCAGGCTGGCCTGTAGACCATGTCTTCAATTTTACCCCAGTCTGGCCTGTTGACCATGTGTGTTCAATTTTACCCCAGTCTGGCCTGTTGACCATGTCTGTTCAATTTTACCCCAGTCTGGCCTGTTGATCATGTCTGTTCAATTTTACCCCAGTCTGGCCTGTTGATCATGTCTGTTCATTTTACCCCCGTCTGGCCTGTTGACCATGTCTGTTCAATTTTACCCCAGTCTGGCCTGTTGACCATGTCTTCAATTTTACCCCAGTCTGGCCTGTTGACCATGTCTGTTCAATTTTACCCCAGTCTGGCCTGTTGATCATGTCTGTTCAATTTTACCCCAGTCTAGCCCACTGACCATGTCTGTTCAATTTTACCCCAGTCTGGCCTGTTGACCATGTCTGTTCAATTTTACCCCAGTCTGGCCTGTTGATCATGTCTGTTCAATTTTACCCCAGTCTGGCCTGTTGTTCATGTCTGTTCAATTTTACCCCAGTCTGGCCCACTGACCATGTCTTTTCAATTTTACACCAGTCTGGCCTGTTGATCATGTCTATTTAATTTTACCCCCGTCTGGCCTGTTGATCATGTCTGTTCAATTTTACCCCAGTCTGACATGTTAACCACGTCTGTTCAATTTTACCCCAGTCTGGCCTGTTGATCATGTCTGTTCAATTTTACCCCAGTCTGGCCTGTTGGTCATGTCTGTTCAATTTTACCCCAGTCTGGCCTGTTGACCATGTCTTCAATTTTACCCCAGTCTGGCCTGTTGATCATGTCTGTTCAATTTTACCCCAGTCTGGCCTGTTGACCATGTCTTCAATTTTACCCCAGTCTGGCCTGTTGACCATGTGTGTTCAATTTTACCCCAGTCTGGCCTGTTGACCATGTCTGTTCAATTTTACCCCAGTCTGGCCTGTTGATCATGTCTGTTCAATTTTACCCCAGTCTGGCCTGCTGATCATGTCTGTTCAATTTTACCCCAGTCTGGCCTGTTGATCATGTCTGTTCAATTTTACCCCAGTCTGACCTGTTAACCACGTCTGTTCAAATTTACCCCAGTCTGGCCTGTTGATCATGTCTGTTCAATTTTACCCCAGTCTGGCCTGTTGACCATGTCTGTTCAATTTTACCCCAGTCTGGCCTGTTGACCATGTCTGTTCAATTTTACCCCAGTCTGGCCTGTATAAAGTCTGTTCAATTTTACCCCAGTCTGGCCTGTTGATCATGTCTGTTCAATTTTACCCCAGTCTGACCTGTTAACCACGTCTGTTCAATTTTACCCCAGTCTGACCTGTTAACCATGTCTGTTCAATTTTACCCCAGTCTGGCCCACTGACCATGTCTGTTCAATTTTACCCCAGTCTGGCCTGTTGATCATGTCTGTTCAATTTTACCCCAGTCTGGCCTGTTGATCATGTCTTCAATTTTACCCCAGTCTGGCCTGTTGATCATGTCTGTTCAATTTTACCCCAGTGTGGCCTGTTGACCATGTCTGTTCAATTTTACCCCAGTCTGGCCTGTATCATGTCTGTTCAATTTTACCCCAGTCTGACCTGTTAACCACGTCTGTTCAATTTTACCCCAGTCTGGCCTGTTGATCATGTCTGTTCAATTTTACCCCAGTCTGGCCTGTTGATCATGTCTGTTCAATTTTACCCCAGTCTGGCCTGTTGACCACGTCTGTTCAATTTTACCCCAGTCTGGCCTGTTGACCATGTCTGTTCAATTTTACCCCAGTCTGGCCTGTTGATCATGTCTGTTCAATTTTACCCCAGTCTGGCCTGTTGATCATGTCTGTTCAATTTTACCCCAGTCTGGCCTGTTAACCATGTCTGTTCAATTTTACCCCAGTCTGACCTGTCGACCATGTCTTCAATTTTACCCCAGTCTGGCCCACTGACCATGTCTGTTCAATTTTACCCCAGTCTGGCCTGTTGATCATGTCTGTTCAATTTTACCCCAGTCTGGCCCACTGACCATGTCTGTTCAATTTTACCCCAGTCTGGCCTGTTGATCATGTCTGTTCAATTTTTTCCCCAGTCTGGCCTGTTAACCACGTCTGTTCAATTTTACCCCAGTCTGGCCCACTGACCAATTGTCTGTTCAATTTTACCCCAGTCTGGCCTGTTGATCATGTCTGTTCAATTTTACCCCAGTCTGGCCTGTTAACCATGTCTGTTCAATTTTACCCCAGTCTGACCTGTCGACCATGTCTTCAATTTTACCCCAGTCTGGCCCACTGACCATGTCTGTTCAATTTTACCCCAGTCTGGCCTGTTGATCATGTCTGTTCAATTTTACCCCAGTCTGGCCCACTGACCATGTCTGTTCAATTTTACCCCAGTCTGGCCTGTTGATCATGTCTGTTCAATTTTTTCCCCAGTCTGGCCTGTTAACCACGTCTGTTCAATTTTACCCCAGTCTGGCCCACTGACCAATTGTCTGTTCAATTTTACCCCAGTCTGGCCTGTTGTTCATGTCTGTTCAATTTTACCCCAGTCTGGCCTGTTGTTCATGTCTGTTCAATTTTACCCCAGTCTGGCCCACTGACCATGTCTGTTCAATTTTACCCCAGTCTGGCCTGTTGATCATGTCTGTTCAATTTTACCCCAGTCTGGCCTGTTGACCATGTCTGTTCAATTTTACCTAACAGATGATATACGCCACCCTTGCTTAACCTCTACCTGGTGCTTCCTGTTCTTCTTTTCTTATTTTTATGTATCTTTTAGAGGCATTTTCTAATAAAATACTTTGAGAGTTGACAAGCACGTTGAAAGAGAACAGTAGGCAAAAACAGAATGTAACAGTTGCGTTTCTGTAAGTCTCACCTTTAAATATTCCTTGCATGCTGAAAACCAGAAGAACAAAACAGACAATCGACAAACAATGAACAACCATGAAAAAGGAAGAAGGAAGTCTGTTCTTCAGTCTCATCCCACAAATGATGTAGGTCACCCTTACTTAACCTGTACCTGGTGATGATGTCTGCTCTCAATCTTATCCTAAAGTATGTTACAGACGTATCTACCTCAAACCTGCATGATAGCATTCATGAGAACATTTTCAAGCCTAAAATCAGACCATATACACCTTCCTACTTTCTGAAAAATCAAAAAGAAACAAATATGAATGTGAAATTAATTTTTTCACATTTCTATTCACCAAACATGTCCATTTTTCTTTCCTGTTTCTGTGACCACAACAAACCGCTCGTTGCTGGCCTCCTTCCTTTCTGTAATTCAGCTGGGCTGGCTCTTCTCTTCCATACACTTCCGTTCTAGATGTCATGCGAAAACTAAGATAGTAAAAAGAGACCACATGTGTGTGTGTGTTGTGTGTGTGTGTGTGTGTGTGTGTGTGTGTGTGTGCGTGCGCACGTGTGTGTGTGTGTGTGTGTGTGTGTGTGGTGTGTGTGTGTGCGTGTGTTTTTGTTCATGAGTGAGTGTGTTTGAGTTTATGTGTGAGAGTGTTTGTGTGTGTGTGTGTGCGCTTGTGCGCGCATGTGCATGTGTGCGTGCGTGCGTGCGTGTGTCATACGTGATTGTTCTGAAAAGTGACCAGTACATGATGTTCTGAAAGTCTACTATTTATTTCATCGTAATCATGTAAGCCGTCATACGTGATTGTTCTGAAAAGTGACCAGTACATGATTGTTCGGAAAGTCTACTAAAGGTATACTTGCTTCACCCGTGAAATGTTGTCAGATATGGAACAATATACCCCAATGAAGTTGGAGGGGGGGGGGGTATACTGGATTCACTTTGTCCGTCTATCGGTGTGGTATGTCTGTATGTAAATGGAACAATATTTTTATACAAATATACTAAATCTGAAGTGAAATTGATATTTATACCTCCGCCCAATGAAGACCAAGGAAACAAGTGATACGTTTATTGAACATGTCTTCTTTATTGTTCTCAACTCAACATGTCTTCTGTATTGTTCTCAACTCAGCATGTCTTCTTTATTGTTCTCAACTCAAAATTGAAATTAAATGTTCAGACAAAAGTATTTACAAGTTTCAAAAATTTAATGATTCTTCTTGAGTATTCCCAACTCAGAAATCAAATTACATGTTTAAAGGGACGCATAGAAACTTTTGATTTTTCCTCTTTGCCATGCTTAGGTGGCTAGGTCACCGAAAGGCATGGCAAAGAGGGAAAATGGAAGTTACTTTTTGCCCCTTTAAAGACGAAAGGCACAAAAATTAATTTTCACAAATGAGACTATTCTTCCTAATTTATATGAACGAAAAATTCAAGTTAATACAAACGAAATAAATAATAAGTTTCATAAATTGAACAATTCTTTATTGTTTCTGAACTAAAAATTGCTTAATATAGAGTGCAGCCTGACTAATCAAGGACCCGTATCAATTTGTATCTCTTGGAAAATGGTTTCTATCTGGAGAGAGAAATGCATTTTCCTTAAAATTTTAAAATGTCTGTACTAAAAGTATGTAGGTTTATACAGTGTTTATACAGAAGAAGCTCACAATATACTTGAGAAGAAACTCAATCACCATCCGATACACCTTTTTCCAAAGCACTACCTCCGAATGGAACGGCCTCCCATCATCAACAGCTGCTTTATCCAGGAGATGTTTCGCTCATGACTAAGTGGTAGAAGTTATTAGCATTTTAAATATGGGCGGTTTTTTTGAGGGGGGTCACCTGTATAAGTTATAGTTTGCCTTTGCATTTCATTTCTTCCCCACTGTAACCACAGATCTTCTTTGTCTGTAGTGACTGTGGACTAGTACGTCATGTCTCTTACCTTTGGAATAACACAAATACGATACTGCCCGACAAACAAGAGCAGATAATTACATGCCTTTGTATAGTAAAATGGCTTTGGGAAGAACGTCTATTTTGTAATCAGTTTTGTGATTGATCTTCCTGTTCGTTGTAGTTCAGTTGGCATGAAGTAGAACAGAAATCATCATCTTGATAACAGCGTGGAATTCCATCTGGTCCACGGTTTAAACCACTGTAAGTAGTGAAGTTTTTGCCACAAAACTCACAACATTTTTCCACACCAGGATTTCTATCGGAAAGAAAAGCTTTCTTAAAATCTTCTGAGCATTTTCTCCAATTGAAAACAGTCTTAGCCCATTCTCGGTATTGCAACTGTGGGAAAGTGTCATCGTTTATTAAATCATTAAACTTTTTGCACACTAATGAAATATTATCCCTAGTCTTGTCGCTAAAGCGTGTAGCCAATGCAAAGATTAAAAATAACACAGTGTCTGGAAGAGTAAATATCGTTTTGTTTGATATGAATATGTTGGGTTTTCACACGTATGTTTACCAAAAATTCCGCAGTCGAAGCACAAAGGATCAATTGCATGTGGTTTGCCCATGGAAACTGTGAGGGATTCCTCTAGACAGTCATGTTCACCAGACATGCCACATGCTTCGCAAAGGGTTTCATCAGAATGAGCATAGTTTTCATTAACTTCTATACATGGACTATCCACAGGGATCAATCCAACGTAATGTAACTCACTGATGTGGCCAATCAACAATGTGGGGACATCTTCATTCACATTTTCGTTTGGCAATGGTATAGAAACAACGTGGTCCATGGAATCCGACAGTACAGTGACAGGAACGTCAAAAACAAATGGCACAACAAGCAGTGTATTCTCGCCCCATTGCTCACCCTTCTCCATTCTGTCCAAGTATTGTTCCCATGTTTCATTGATTATTCTGTCTCGTAAATCCAGCACTCCATCGGCAACATTTAACACAGGGTTTTGTCTCAGAAATTGGACAATTGCTTTTCTTACTTCATCTGCAGACATCTGCTTATTTGTTTGAATTTGTAATTGCTGCGCAATGGCATGAAATTGACAATTGCCATTTTTCGGAGTGTCTAAAATACTTACTCCGTAGGTCTGCACAACAGCTTGTAAGCTTGGATATTCAATGTCACGTTTCTGTTCCTCTATCAACTGTGAAGAAAGTCTCTGTAACAAAACTGACGATTTTCTTTTCATTTTCTCTCTTGCCAGTGTTAAAGATGTTATATTTTCAACACCCACCCACATTTCGTTGTCTTCACACCTCACAAAGAACTTATCTCCCCCCTTCTTTTTTATAATTTTGGCTCTCTTACATGGTGGATCTTTAAGGGATTTGCCACGTTTTAGTCTCTCATCCTTACGCTTGGGTTTAATAAAAACATCCTCATTTAAATCATACCCGCTACAGATGTTTTTCTTGGCATGTGATTTATATACATTTCAATGCTGAAGAAAGGGAATGTTCATTAGCTGCGGTTCTCTTTGTTGCCTCAAAGTGGCATTCCCGTGGAGTCATTTGTATAGATTCGTGAAATGCGGTATTGTAATCGTTTTGATAATGAAACAAATCCCTGTCAAAATTACTTGTCTCGACATGCTTTGACATCAAGTCGAACTTCATTTTAGATTTCCAGGACTGATGGACCGTTCAACTTTCCCTTGACTTTGAGGGTGATTAGGACTGCCTCTAATAATACGAATTCCATGCTTAACAGCTTGTGCTTCGAACTCTCCTTTAAACTCGCCACCGTTGTCGCATTGAAGGGCTCCCCCATTCTTCATATACTTTAAACACAGCACTTGCCACTGATTTTGTGCTTTTTTGCCCTGATGATCTTAGCCAGAGATACCTACTGAATACGTCCAGAATGGCAACCACATAACGGTTGCCTGTGGTTACAGAGTCTAGATCAACAAATCGATCTGATGTCTCTCATTTATAGAGTGTGCCAATACTGTCTTCATTTTAGGTTTGTTTTTGAAACTGGTCTTGTTTGCTGACGTAATTCCATGCTGTTGAGTGCTTTTTGGATTCGAGATAAGATAATGTTGCTTATAGCCCAGCGACCGCAGAGGGCCACATCAGGGCTGTCACCACGTTAAAATCAACTCACCAGTCTTTTGGATTCGAAATTCGCCTATTCCAAAGTAGTTCTTTTTCATTCTATGGTATATCTTTCTGGCACCTTCACCGTGTGTTTCCGAAAAACATAATCAATAGCTCTTGGAATTTCATCCATAGAAAGAAAAATAAGGTTATCTTTGTCAACCACACGAACATCATTCTTTTCCAGAAAGGGTATGTATGTGTGTATCCCTTTGAGATTGTATTTGGATATTTGGTTGTAGAGACGTTTATCATTTAAGGTCCTCTCTGCTACTGGAATGGGCGACCTTCTTGGATTGTCTCCAGTAGCTGCTGTAGAAATTCAGCAGTGTAGTTTGGCGCTTGTCGTTGCTTCGCCTTTCTTGCAACTCCAGGCTCTCCTGGTCCACAAACACAGCTCTCAGACACCACCAGAAGGATGGCGATACTTGTCAGGAGCCTCATTTTCCTTTAGGTTCATTCTGTGTAAGCAAAAAAAAAAGTTTAACAGTAATGGGTGTATGTGTATTTATAAAGACTTTACTTTACTTTTGACCTCCCAACTACACATTTGTTAGCAATGTGTAAGGCTGACAGCGTGCATTTAAAATCAATGTACCAGAAGCCAGCACCAAAGATCGGTTGGTTTTGCAGATTCGTCCTTTTATCACAAGATGTAATTGACCAATCATACAAAAATATGTTTTTATTCAATAGCCGGAAGCCCGTCCCCAAAGGGAAAAACTTGATTGCCAAAGCTCTAGAAGACTCATAAGCCCCCGCAAATGGATAATTCACTAAGGGTGGTTCCTTTTGATATATAGATCTATCAAGAATGATTCATTGATTTATCTTTTTTTTTTCTCACTCACTCTCTCTTTCATAACATATTTTATTCAATACTGCAACCAACATGTTCGACGGTATCTATACATATGTCCTATACATAGGTCGCCAAATCTAGCCAGTTTTTATCCACCGTCCGCCCAAAATACAAGATGTCTCATTTCTGAAGAAAACAGACAACTTCAGTCTTAAACAGACTTCTATTATTTTCTCGTATCTCCATAAACAAACAAAATAAGATAAAAAAATTAAACACTTACCAAAAGACAAAAGTTCCGATTTTGGGGAATGGCTGTCGCCTGCAATCAACTGCTCTCGAACTTATGAGACAAGAGAAAGACAATTAGTTGTACTTTCGGTTTCCAAGACACTATTTTTTTTCCAAGAAACCGATGACGTCATAAACAGCGACTCTTTAGTTTCAGTTTCCAAGTCTATTACTTGCCAGGCATACACACAGACAGACGGACAAAGTGAATTAGTCTACCCCCTCCAACTTCATTGGGTAGGGTATACATATTGTTCCATATGTGACAACATTTCACACGGGTGAACAATAGTAGATTTTTAGAACAATCATGTAAATTATTAATCTTTCAGAACAATCACGTACGACGGCTTACATGATTACGATGAAATAAATATAGACTTTCCGAACAATCATGTACTGGGTGAACAATAGTAGATTTTTATAACAATCATGTAAATTATTAATCTTTAAAAATTAAATTATTAATCTTTCAGAACAATCACGTATGACGGCTTACATGATTACGATGAAATAAATAGTAGACTTTCCGAACAATCATGTATTGGTCACTTTTCAGAACAATCACGTATGACGGCTTACATGATTACGATGAAATAAATAGTAGACTTTCAGAAACAATCATGTACTGGTCACTTTTCAGAACAATCACGTATCACACTGCGTGCACGCGCGCGTGTGTGTGTGTGTGTATGTGTGTGTGTCTGCATGTGTGTGTGTGTGTGTGTCCGCGTGTGTGGGCATGCGCATAAGCCCCACAGACAATACTGTCACATTCGTGTCCACATCAACATTCCACATCACTGACCCAGCTCTCTCAGAGTCATGGTGTTTCATCATCCACATCCATGTCCACATTCTTCATCCCCTGGGCCCAGCTGCCCTAATCCACAATCCTTTCCTTACAAAACCACACTGTGCAGTGACCTCTCACCTTTGGCCTTCTGTTTCTTAACCCTTTTTTTTGTGCATACGATGACTGTGGATGGGTGTCCTCACTGTCAGCATTTTGTGAATGGGCGCACCTTCCCCGACTCACTCGACCCTCACCTGTCAACACCAACCACAGTCACGGGGTCATCATTCACCACCTGACCCTCCCCTGTCACACCAACCACAGTCATTGTGTCATCATTCACACTGACCCTCCCCGGTCAACACCAACCACAGTCATTGTGTCATCATTACCATCTGACCCTCCCCCGTCAACCGAACCACAGTCACTGGTCATCTTCATCACCTGACCCTCCCTGTCAAAACCAACCACAGTCATTGTGTCATCATTCATCACCTGGACCCTCCCTGTCAACACCAACCACAGTCCCTGTGTCATCATTCAACCTGACCCCCCTTGTCAACACCAAAACCCCAGTCACTGTGTATCATTCACCACCTGACCCCCCCGGTCAAAACAAAACAGTCATTGTGTCTAACACCACCTGACCCTCCCCTGTCAACACCAACCACGTCCCTGGTGCATCATTATCACCTGACCCTCCCCGTCAACACCAACCACAGTCATTGTGTCATCATTCACCACCTGACCCTCACCTGTCAAAACCAACCACAGTTCACTGTGTCATCATTCACCCTGACCCTCACCTGTCAACAACCAACCACAGTCATGTGTCATCATTCACCACCTGACCCTCCCTGTCAAAACCAACCACAGTCACTGTGTCATCATTCCACCGACCCTCCCTGTCAACACCAACCACAGTCACTGTGTCATCATTCACCACCTGACCTCTCCCTGTCAACACCAACCACAGTCACTGTGTCATCATTCACCACCTGGCCCTCCCCTGTCAACACCAACCAAAGTCCTGTGTCATCATTCACCACCTGACCCCCCCTGTCAAACCAATTTACAGTCCTGTGTCATCATTATACCGACCTCCCCCGTCAACACCAACCACAGTCCTGTGTCATCATTCAACCTGACCCCCACCTGTCAACACAACCCCCAGTCCCTGTGTCATCATTCACCCCCTGCCCTCACCTGTCAAAACCAACCACAGTCATTGTGTCATCATTCACCACCTGACCCTCCCCTGTCAACACCAAACAGTCATTGTGTCATCATTCACCACTGACCCTCCGCTGTCAACACCAACCACAGTCACTGTGTCATCATTCACCACCTGACCCTCACCTGTCAACACCAACCACAGTCATTGTGTCATCATTCACCACCTGACCCTCCCTGTCAACACCAACCACAGTCACTGTGTCATCATTCACCACCTGACCTCCCTGTCAACACACCACAGTCATTGTGTCATTATTCACCACCTGACCCCCCCTGTCAACACCCAACCCCAGTCCCTGTGTCATCATTCACCCCCTGACTCTCACCCGTCAAACCAACCCAGTCACTGTGTCTCATTCACCACCTGACCCCCCTGTCAACACAACCACAGTCATTGTGTCATTCATCACCTGACCTCCCCCGTTTAACACCAACCACAGTCACTGTGTCATCATTCACCCCCTGACCCTCACCTGTCAACACAACCACTTTATTGTGTCATCATTCAGCACCTGACCCTCCCTGTCAACACAACCCCCAGTCCCCGTGTCATTTATTCACCACCTGACCCTCCCTGTCAAAACCAACCACAGTCCCCGGTCATCATCACCCCCTGACCCTCCCCTGTTTAACACCAACCACAGTCATTGTGTCATCAATTCACCACCTGACCTCCCCTGTCAAAAACCAACCACAGTCATTGTGTCATCATTCATCACCTGACCCTCCCCTGTCAACACCAACCACAGCCACTGTGTCATCATTCACCACCTGACCCTCACCCTGTCAACACCACCACAGTCCATGTGTCATCATTCAACACTGACCCTCCCCCGCCAACACCAAACCCCAGTCACTGGGGTCATCATTCACCACCTGGGCCCTCCCCTGTCAAAACCAACCACAGTCATTGTGTTTCATTCACACCTGGGCCCTCACCTGTCAAACACCCAACCCGTCATTGTGTCATAATTCATCACCCGACCCTCCCTGTCAACACCAACCCAGTCATTGTGTTTATCATTCACCACCTGACCCTCCCTGTCAACACCCAACCCCAGTCATTGTGTCATCATTCACCACCTGACCTCCCTGTCAACACAACCACAGTCATTGTGTCATCATTCACCACCGACCCCCCCCTGTCAACACCAACCACAGTCCCCGTGTCATTTATTCATCACGACCCTCCCTGTCAACACCAACCACAGTCATTGTGTCATTTATTCACCCCCTGGGCCCTCACCTGTCAACACAAACCACGGTCACTGTGTCATCATTCACCACCTGACCCTACCTGTCAACACCAACCACAGTCACTGTGTCATCATTCACCCCCTGACCTCCCCCGTCAACACAACCACAGTCACTGTGTCATCATTCACCACCCGGGCCCTCCCCTGTCAAAACCAACCCCAGTCACTGTGGGCATCATTCACCACCTGACCCTCCCCTGTCAACACCAACCACAGTCACCGTGTATCATTACCACCTGACCCTCCCCTGTCAACACCAACCACAGTCCCTGTGTCATCATTCACCCCCTGACCCTCCCCTGTCAACACCAATCACAGTCCCCGGGGTCATCATTCACTACCCGACCCCCCCCTGTCAACACCAACACAGTCCTGTGTCATCATTCCCACCTGACCTCACCTGTCAACACCAACCACAGTCCCTGTGTATCATTCACCACCTGACCATCACCCGTCAACACCCAAACCCCAGTCATTTCATCATTCACCACCTGACCCTCCCCTGTCAACACCAACCAGTCATTGTGTCATCATTTACACCTGACCCTCCCTGTCAACACCAAACCAGTCACAGTGTCATCATTCACCACCTGACCCCCACCTGTCAACACCAACCACAGTCACTGTGTTCATCATTCATCACCTGACCCTCCCCTCAACACCAACCACAGTCATTGTGTCATCATTCCACCTGACCCTCCCTGTCAACACCAACCACAGTCATTGTGTCATCATTCAACACCTGACCCTCCCCGTCAAACACCAACCCCAGTCACTGTGTCATCATTCACCATCTGACCCTCCCCTGTCAACACCCAAACCACAGTCATTGTGTCATCATTCACCACCGACTCTCCTGTTTAACACCAACCACAGTCACTGTGTCATCATTCACCACCTGACCCTCCCCCCTCAACACCAACCCCAGTCACTGTGTCATCATTCACAACTGACCTCCCCTGTAACACCAACCAGTCACTGTGTCTCATTCACACTGACGTCACCTGTCAAACACACAGTCCGTGTCACATTACCACCTGACCTCCCTGCAAAACCACCAGTCCTGGTTCATTCACCACCTGCCTCACTGTCAACCACACGTCTTGTGTCATCATTCACCACCTGACCCCCCCTGTCAAACCCAACCACAGTCATTGTGTCATCTTCACCCCCTGACCCTCCCCCGTCAACACCAACCACAGTCATTTTGTCATCATTCACCACCTGACCCTCCCTGTCAAAAACCAACCACAGTCATTGTGTCATCTTTTACCACCTGACCTCCCCTGTCAACACCAACCACAGTCATTGATGTCATCATTCACCATCTGACCCTCCCCTGTCAACACCAACCCCGTCATTGTGTCATCATTCACCACCTGACCCTCCCTGTCAACACCAAACCCCAGTCACTGTGTCATCATTCACCACCTGACCCTCCCCTGTCAACACCAACCACAGTCATTGTGTCATCATTCATCACTGACCTCCCCCGTCAACACCAACCCCAGTCACTGTGTCATCATTCACCACCTGACCCTCCCTGTCAACACCAACCACAGTCAATGTGTCATCATGCACCACCCGGACCCTCCCTGTCAACACCAACCACAGTCCTGTGTCATCATTCACCACTGACCCTGCCCTGTCAAACACCAACCACAGTCGCTGGGGTTTTATTCCCTTCAACACCTGACCCTCCCCTGTCAACACCAACCACAGTCATTGGTGTCATCATTCACCACCCGACCCCCCCCTGTCAACACCAACCAGTCATTGTGTCATATTCACACCCTGACCCTCCCCCGTCAACACCAACCCCAGTCCTGTGTCATCATTCACCACCTGACCCCCACTGTCAAACCAACCACAAATCATGTGTCATATTCACCACCTGACCCCCCCTGCCAACACCAACCAGTCACTGTGTCATCATTCACCACCCGACCTCCCCTGTCAAAAACAAACCACAGTTTGGTCATCATTCACCACCTGACCCCCACCTGTCAACACCAACCAGTCACTGTGTCATCATTCACCCCTGACCCTCACCTGTAACACCAACCACAGTCATTGTGTCATCATTCACCACTGACCCTCCCTGTAAACCAACCCCAGTCTTGTGTATCATTCACCACCTGACCCCCCTGTCAACACCAACCACGTCATTGTGTCATCATTCACCACCTGACCCTCACCTGTCAAACCAACCACAGTCATGTGTCATCATTCACCACTGACCCTCCCCTGTCAACACCAACCCCAGTCATTGTGTCATCCCTTTATACCTGACCCTCCCCCTTCAACACCAACCACAGCACTGTGTCATCATTCACCCCTTGACCCTCACTGTCAACACCAACCACAGTCATTGTGTCATCATTCACCACCTGACCCCCACCTGTCAACACCAACCACAGTCATTGTGTCATCATTCACCCCTGACACTCACCCGTCAACACCAACCACAGTCTTGTGTCATCATTCACCACCTGACCCTCCCTGTCAACACCAAACCCCAGTCATTGTGTCATCATTCACCCCTGACCCTCCCTGTCAACACCAACCCCAGTCACTGTGTCATCATTCACCACCTGACCCTCCCTGTCAACACCCAACCACAGTCATTGTGTCATCTTCACACCTGGGCCTCCCCTGTCAACACCAACCACAGTCACTGTGTCAATTCACCACCTGACCTCACCTGTCAACCCAACCACAGTCAATGTGTCACATTCACCACCTTGACCCTCCCCTGTCAACACACCCAGTCCTGTGTCATCATTCACCACCTGACCCTCCCCTGTCAAACACCAACCACAGTCCTGTGTCATCATTCACCACCTGACCTCCCTGTCAACACCCAAACCCCAGTCCCTTGTGTCATCATTCACCACCTGACCTCCCCTTTTCAACACCAACCACAGTCATTGTGTCATCATTCATCACCTGACCCCCCCTGTCAACAACCAACCACAGTCATTGTGTCATCATTCACACTGACCTCCCCTGCCAACACCAACCACAGTCATTGTGTCATCATTCACCCCGACCCTCCCCTGTCAACACCAAACCACAGTCATTGTGTCATCATTCACCCCCTACCCTCACCCGTCAACACCCAAACCCCAGTCCCTGTGTCATATTTCACACTGACCCCCCCCTGTCAACACCAACCACGTCCCTGTGTCATCATTCACCACCTGACCCTCCCCTGTCAACACCAACAACAGTCCTGTGTCATCTTCACCACCTGAACCTCCCCTGTCAACACCACCACAGTCATTGTGTCATCATTCACACCTGACCCTCCCCTGTCAACACCAAAACCCCAGTCCCTTGTGTCATCATCATCCTGACCCTCCCCCGTCAACACCAACACAGTCACTGTGTCATCATTCCACCACCTGACCCTCCCCCCGCCCAAAACCAACCACGTCACTGTGTCATCATTCACCACCTGACCCTCCCTGTCAACACCAACCACAGTCATTGTGTCATCATTCACCCCCTGACCCTCACCTGTCAACACCCAACCAGTCCCCTGTGTCATCATTCACCACCTGACCCTCACTGTCAACAACCAACCCACAGTCATTGTGTCATCATTCACCACCTGACCCCCCCTGTCAACCCAACCCCAGTCATTGTGTCATCATTCACCACCTGACCCTCCTGTCAAACCAACCACAGTCATTGTGTCATCATTCACCACCTGACCCCCCCTGTCAACCCAACCACAGTCATTGTGTCATCATTTACCACCTGACCCTCCCCTGTCAACACCAACCACAGTCATTGTGTCATCATTCACCCCCTGACCCTCCCCTGTCAACACCAACCACAGTCATTGTGTCATCATTCACCACCTGACCCTCCCCTGCAACCCAACCACAGTCCTGTGTCATCATAATCATCATTACCACCTGACCCTCTCCTGTCAACACCAACCACAGTCATTGTGTTCATTCACCACCTGACCCTCCACCTGTCAACACCATCACAGTCCTGTGTCATCATTTCACCACCTGACCCCCCCCTGTCAAAACCAACCACAGTCCCTGTGTCATCATTCATCACTGACCCCCCCCTGTCAACACCAACCAGTCACTGTGTCATCATTCACCACCTGACCCTCCCCTGTCAACCCAACCAGTCCTGTGTCATCATATCACTCCCACCGACCCCTTTTGTCAAAAACCAACCACAGTCATTTTGTCCATCATTCACCACTGACCCTCACTGTCAACACCATCCACAGTCCCTGTTCATCATTCACCACCTGACCCTCCCTTTCAACACCCCCCACAGTCCCCGTGTCATCATTCACCACCTGACCACTCCCCCTGTCAACACCAACCAGTCATTGTGTCATCATTCCCCCTGACCCTCCCCTGTCAACACACCCAACAGTCACTGTGTATCATTCACCACCTGACCCCCACCTGTCAAACACCAACCACAGTCACTGTCATCATTCACCACCTGACCCCCCCCGTCAACACCAACCACAGTCACTGTGTTACATTCCCACCTGACCCTCACCTGTCAAACCCAACACAGTCCACTGTGTCATCATTCACCACCATGACCTCCCCCTGTCAACACCAATACAGTCCCTGTGTATCATTCACCACCTGACCCTCCCCTGTCAACACCAACCACAGTCAGCGTTTTATCATTCACACACTGGGACATCAGTGTTTTTTCACCAAACAGCAGGGGTTTTTATATTCATGTAACAAAGGGATTAATTTTCCAACACTCACATCACCCGTGTATTCACTAACGAAGACAAATTTAGTTTTTCATTCACCCCACATCACGTTTCATTAACCTACATTCAGGTTTTCTCATCACATCACCAGGAGGGAAGGTCGGGAGAAGGGCACTGTTTCTGTTTCGTTCATATTTTACTGCCTTCTTTCCACGCCTTGGCCTCCCGACACCTTTGGCTGCAGAGTGACTCACGCCCTGTCCCCCACCTCCTCAGCGAACCGGGGGAGGCACTGTCAGCGCTGTCAGTTGACTGGACATTTCCCCAGGTGGCCTGACTCCTTTCTGCCCCCTGGGAACACTGGGATCACCAGGTTGGGGTGTCTTAAGGGCACCACAGGGGAAGGTCCGGGGGGAGTCAAGATGGCTGTGGAGGGGGGTGGGCTCGGGGGGTATGGTCTGGTCAGGGTCTGAACGTATCACAGGACGAGGGCAGGCTCGGGGCGTCCCTTTCCTGGGTGTGCTCCTGGATGGGAAATTGTCCAGTTTCTTGAAGGGGGACAGGAAGGTCTTCTTGAAGAACGCTTGGCTTGTTCTCCCCTCCACAACATCTGGGGTTCCCTGGCCCTGCAATGATGATGTTGTGCTGGCGTTGCACTGATGGTGGTGGTGGTGGTGGTGGTCACAGGCACATCCTGGGCAGCTCCTGGACAGATATCAACACAAATCATCACCTTCTTCATGTCATGCTGACAGAGTCGGAGTCACTGGCCCATCCTGGCCAGCACCTGTACACCCATCAACACAAATCATCACTTTTCTCATGGCACAGATGAAGAGAAGAGAAGGCCTTACTCATTACCGATTTCCATAGTCCCCTCCATCTGCACATGTCACAAACCATTTCCACCCACCAATCATAGCATGCAGCCACACAACGCTAAAGATGGCAGGATTGCCCTCTCAGGTCACCACACATGCCAGCTTGTCTGCTGTTCTCTGTCTGTTCCTATTCTGCTTTTCTAGTGACTTCAGTGTGACTTGCTCTACACTTCCGCAGCTATGGGGTGAGGCACTGGTCACCGTGACCACATGACCTCTCCACTCCCACAGCTATGGTGAGGGCACTGGTCACTGTGACCACATGACCTCTCCACTTCCACAGCCATGGTGAGGGCACTGGTCACCGTGACCACATGACCTCCACTTCCACAGCCATGGTGAGAGCACTGGTCACTGTGACATTACCTCTCCACTTCCACAGCCATGGTAAGGGCACTGGTCACTGTGACCACATGACCTCTCCACTTCCACAGCCATGGTGAGGGCACTGGTCACCGTTACCACATGACCTCTACAATTCCACAGCCATGGTGAGTGCACTGGTCACCGTGACCACATGACCTCTCCACTTCCACAGCTATGGTGAGGGCACTGGTCACCATGACCACATGACCTCTCCACTTCCACAGCCATGGTGAGGGCACTGGTCACCATGACCACATGACCTATCCACTTCCACAGCTATGGGGTGAGGGCACTGGTCACCGTGACCACATGACCTCTCCACTTCCACAGCTATGGGTGAGGGCACTGGTCACGATGACCACATGACCTCTCCACTCCCACAGCTATGGTGAGGGCACTGGTCACCGTGAACACACGACCTCTCCACTTACACAGCTATGGGGTGAGGGCACTGGTCACCATGACCACATGACCTCTCCACTCCCACAGCTATGGTGAGGGCACTGGTCACCATGACCACATGACCTCTCCACTCCCACAGCTATGGTGAGGGCACTGGTCACCGTGACCACACATGACCTCTTTACTCCCACAGCTATGGTGAGGGTACTGGTCACCATGACCACATGACCTCTCCACTTCCACAGCTATGGTGAGGGCACTGGTCACCGTGACATTACCTCTCCACTTCCACAGCTATGGTGAGGGCACTGGTCACCGTGACCACATGACCTCTCCACTTCCACAGCTATGGTGAGGGCACTGGTCACCGTGACCACATGACCTCTCCCCTTCCACAGCTATGGTGAGGCACTGGTCACCGTGACCACATGACCTCTCCACTCCTACAGCTATGGTGAGGCACTGGTCACCGTGACGACATGACCTTCCACTTTCATAGCTATGGTGAGGGCACTGGTCACCGTGACCACATGACCTCTCCACTCCCACAGCTATGGTGAGGGCACTGGTCACGGTGACCACATGACCTCTCCACTCCCACAGCTTTGGTGAGGGGACGACAGAGCACATCATGACAACAGCATGCATGGTCATCAGGGCTTTAACAGCCACAGGGCAACCAACCAGCCATGATATGACTCACCATGAGAAACTGCCCAACATTTCTTTCTTGGCAATCATGCAAGTGCACACACACACACACACACACACACACACACACACACACTCACACACACACACACACACACACACAGACCTGTATTGATCAGCTCTTCAGGCTGATGGGCGATGCGGATGATGGCAGTGTCTCCATGACGACGCAGGACAAACACCTCGTCCTGGTGAACCGCCACGTCCACAATGCCCCCCAACTGGTTCTGACTGCCCACGACACGGTTCCTGCACACACACACACACACACACACACACACACACACACACACACACACTAATCTCTGACCCCTTTCTGGGCATGAGGGAGATACGCATCAAATAACAAAAGCCTACATTACGTTATGTTCTTCTTGGAGGCGAAAAAGTCCACTGTTCACGGCTGAACAGCGCAAAAATTGTTCTTAATTTGATAAATTCAGCCAAGCTTTCAATAATTTCTTCATACTCTCAGATAACTATCTGCAAAAATTATGAACAGATTCTGTAGAAATGAATTTTCCACAAATAATGCAA
>CM031598.1:122657545-122671509 GCA_018398815.1 Conus ventricosus | reverse complement strand
AAAGCTCTCTGTGTGGCTGGTGGCTTGCTATAGTTGACTGTCGTACCACCTTGGGGCTAAAGCGTGGGACGCACGTCGTCGTTCTTCCTTCCCCTCCCCCCCCCCCCCCCCCCCCCATCAACTTCATCTCCTAATGCTTGTCAATTCCATTCACCCACCCTCTCTCACATCCTCCATCAACCCTTCTCCAGGTGCCTGACGGTAGAGAGAGAGAGAGAGAGAGAGAGAGAGAGAGAGAGACAGAGACAGAGACAGACAGAGTGGTTATCAAATTCAGAATTTGAAGCAGGGGTGTCCAGTTGTCTGCTTTTTCTTTGTCAAGTGGGGCATGTTCCCGTGTCTACTTCATTGTCAAGTGGGGCATGTTCCCGTGTCTACTTCATTGTCAAGTGGGGCATGTTCCCGTGTCTACTTCATTGTCAAGTGGGGCATGTTCACGTGTCTACTTCATTGTCAAGTGGGGCATATTCACGTGTCTACTTCATTGTCAAGTGGAGCATATTTACGTGTCTACTTCATTGTCAAGTGGGGCATGTTCCCGTGTCTACTTCATTGTCAAGTGGGGCATGTTCCCGTGTCTACTTCATTGTCAAGTGGGGCATGTTCACGTGTCTACTTCATTGTCAAGTGGGGCATATTCACGTGTCTACTTCATTGTCAAGTGGGGCATATTTACCTGTCTACTTCATTGTCAAGTGGGGCATGTTCACGTGTCTACTTCATTGTCAAGTGGGGCGTATTCACGTGTCTACTTCATTGTCAAGTGGGGCATGTTCCCGTGTCTACTTCATTGTCAAGTGGGGCGTATTCACGTGTCTACTTCTGTGCCATTCAATGGCTCAGGATGCAAAAGATCAAGAAATTCATTATATCGTCAGACCAAATCTCATCGTAAAATGATTGGGCGTACTATAAAATAGTTCGACATGTATTTTTCAGAAAAAAAAATGAATAGATTAAAGGAGGGAAGAAAAAAAGGGGGGAAAAGTAAATAGCACGTCAGAAGGGAAAGTCAAGACACCCCGTGCCTTGTGGTCATTTCGCTGTGAAATATCTGACAACGTCCGCCTCATTCAGCAATAATTCTGCACAATTTCCTGGGAATTTCTCAGGGATACAAGCCAGCATTTAAATGGACGTTTCACACATTCAAATTGGTCGTGACTGTCAAGATAGACTGCAGAACCAGTGACGATGCTCTTGAGGCCGTGCTGTGTTGATGTGGACACAGCTTCAGGGAGCATTGAGGTGCTGTGTTGATGTGGACACAGCTTCGGGGAGCATTGAGGTGCTGTGTTGATGTGCACACAGCTTCAGGGAGCATTGAGGCCGTGCTGTGTTGATGTGGACACAGCTTCAGGGAGCATTGAGGTGCTGTGTTGATGTGGACACAGCTTCAGGGAGCATTGAGGCCGTGCTGTGTTGATGTGGACACAGCTTCAGGGAGCATTGAGGTGCTGTGTTGATGTGGACACAGCTTCGGGGAGCATTGAGGTGCTGTGCTGATGTACACACAGCTTCAGGGAGCATTGAGGCCGTGCTGTGTCGATGTACACACAGCTTCAGGGAGCATTGAGGCCGTGCTGTGTCGATGTACACACAGCTTCAGGGAGCATTGAGGCCGTGCTGTGTTGATGTGCACAAAGCTTCAGGGAGCATTGAGGCCGTGCTGTGTCGATGTACACACAGCTTCAGGGAGCATTGAGGCCGTGCTGTGTTGATGTGCACACAGCTTCGGGGAGCATTGAGGCCGTGCTGTGTTGATGTGCACAAAGCTTCAGGGAGCATTGAGGCCGTGCTGTGTCGATGTGCACAAAGCTTCAGGGAGCATAGCATCGTGGTAAATCTAATCAGCCCAAACTCTAGCTCTCAGACTGCTGCAGAACGTGGGATGTCCTGGGGAGTGGTCAATCTAATCAGCCCAAACTCTAGCTCTCAGACTGCTGCAGAACGTGGGATGTCCCAGGGCGTGGTCAATCTAATCAGCCCAGACTCTAGCTCTCAGACTGCTGCAGAACGTGGGATGTCCCAGGGCGTGGTCAGTCTAATCAGCCCAAACTCTAGCTCTCAGACTGCTGCAGAACGTGGGATGTCCCGGGGCGTGGTCAATCTAATCAGCCCCAACTCTAGCTCTCAGACTGCTGCAGAACGTGGGATGTCCGAGGCCGTGGTCAATCTAATCAGCCCCAACTCTAGCTCTCAGACTGCTGCAGAACGTGGGATGTCCCAGGGCGTGGTCAATCTAATCAGCCCAAACTCTAGCTCTCAGACTGCTGCAGAACGTGTGGTGTCCCGGGGCGTGGTCAATCTAATCAGCCCCAACTCTAGCTCTCAGACTGCTGCAGAACGTGGGATGTCCCAGGGCGTGGTCAGTCTTATCAGCCCCAACTCTAGCTCTCAGACTGCTGCAGAACGTGGGATGTCCCAGGGCGTGGTCAATCTAATCAGCCCAAACCCTAGCTCTCAGACTGCTGCAGAACGTGGGATGTCCCAGGGCGTGGTCAATCTAATCAGCCCAGACTCTAGCACTCAGACTGCTGCAGAACGTGGGATGTCCCAGGGCGTGGTCAGTCTAATCAGCCCAAACTCTAGCTCTCAGACTGCTGCAGAACGTGGGATGTCCCAGGGCGTGGTCAATTTAATCAGCCCAAACTCTAGCTCTCAGACTGCTGCAGAACGTGGGATGTCCCAGGCCGTGGTCAATCTTATCAGCCCGAACTCTAGCTCTCAGACTGCTGCAGAGCGTGTGGTGTCCTGGGGCGTGGTCAATCTAATCAGCCCCAACTCTAGCTCTCAGACTGCTACGGAACGTGGGCTGTCCCGGGGAAACATTTCCTGGCCTGGGATTGAACCTGAGACTCCTGGCTGGCTTTAAGGGAGATTGACCATGACACCACTGTCACCATGACGTGCTGGAAGTCTCCCATGGTGCATCTGTCGCCATGGTAAACTGGAAGGAGGAACTGGAGAAGACAATCTGGGAGCTTGTTGGTGATTGAGCTGCCTTATGTTCTCTCTCTCTCTCTCTCTCTCTCTCTCTCTCTCTCTCTCTCTCTCTCTCTCTCTCTCTCTCTCTCTCTCTCTCTCTCTCTCTCTCCACACACACACACACACGTCTTACACATGTTGTCGCGCACGAGTACACAGAGTGGGTGAGAGAGGAGCGGGACGGAGATACAGAGAACGATAGAACGAATAAACAACTCATTTAATGAAGGTGAAGGAACAAGCCTCTTTGCTGCTTTCCCCCCAGCCGTCTGGGCCAAGGAAATCAATGAAGAAAACAGAAGGGGTAGAGGAGTGATCTGTAAGTAGACACAATCACACATGAATGGAGAAATGATATTTGAGTCATACGGACAGACTGAGAGGAGTGGTGTGGGGGGGGGGGGGGATGGAAGTGGGGGTTGGGAAGAGGTTGAAGAAGGAAAAGAGCGAAAGGAAGATATGACAGTAGAACATATGTATCACTCAGAGTGTCTACCTGTACATATTGGGATAAAACTAGGTCAACTGTAGCTTTGTGACAAGTCTTCTGGACATAACTTACTTTCAAGTGTTTAGACCAAGACAGATTGTTATTGATTGTATGATTTGTAGACTTCTTCAAGTTTTTCTTTGCCAATAAAACGGATTAGAGAGAGAGAGAGAGAGAGAGAGAGAGAGAGAGAGAGGAGAGAGAGAGAGAGAGAGAGAGAGAGAGAGAGAGAGAGAGACATACAAACACACACCTCGATTCGTTCTAAATCAGTCTCCCGTTTTGTAAACAATAAACGGGTGCAATGTTTCTTGGTATGCTCTGCGTTCCTGGCGATGAAAAAAAAGGTGCGAACACACACATACACACGTACACACACGCGCGCGCTCACGGGAGAGAGAGAGAGAGAGAGAGAGAGAGAGAGAGAGAGAGAGAGAGAGAGAGAGAGAGAGAGAGAGACAGAGACACAGAGAGAGAGAGAGACAGAGACAGACAGACAGACAGACAAATAGAGAAACAGAGACAGACACAGACGGACAGACAGACAGACAGACAGACAGAGAGGCGAACACACGTGCAGATAGAGAGAGCGAGGGAGGGAGACAGACAGACAGACAGAGACAGAAAGAGAGAGATGCAGAGAGAGACAGACAGACAGAGAGACACAGAGAGAGGCGAACACCCATACAGAGAGAGAGAGAGAGAGAGAGAGAGAGAGAGAGAGAGAGAGAAGAGAGAGAGAGAGAGGTATGGGGTTGTAGAAGAAAGGGGAAAGGATTGAAGTTAATGTGTAAACCACGTGTTGTGGGTGGGAGGGGGGCCTGGGGAGAGGGGGGGGAGAGTGGGGAGGGGGCAGAGAACAACTGGCTGGCATAGGTCTGGAACCAGAACTATGGGAACCCCTGCAGCAGACTGTGTTGTCGTGCTGTAGTGTGCTGTAAAGTGTTGTAGATTGTTGTGCTGTAAACTGTTGTAGATGGTTGTGTTGTAAAGTGTTGTAGATTGTAATGTTGTAAAGTGTTGTAGATTGTTGTGTTGTCGTGTGCTGTAAAGTGTTGTAGACTGTTGTGTTGTAAAGTGTTGTAGATTGTTGTGTTGTAAAGTGTTGTAGATTGTTGTGCTGTAAAGTGTTGTAGATTGTTGTGTTGTAAAGTGTTGTAGATTGTTGTGCTGCAAACTGTTGTAGATTGTTGTATTGTAAAGTGATGTAGATTGTTGTGCCTTAAGTGTTTTAGATTGTTGTGCTGTAAAGTGTTGTAGATTGTTGTGTTGTAAAGTGTTGTAGATTGTTGTGCTGCAAACTGTTGTAGATTGTTGTATTGTAAAGTGATGTAGATTGTTGTGCCTTAAGTGTTTTAGATTGTTGTGCTGTAAAGTGTTGTAGATTGTTGTGTTGTAGAGTGTTGCACATTGTTGTGCTGCAAAGTGTTGTAGATTGTTGTGTTGTAAAGTGTTGTAGATTGTTGTGCTGTAAAGTATTGTAGATTGTTGTAAAGTGTTGTAGATTGTTGTGCTGTAAAGTGTTGTAGATTGTAGTGCTGTAAAGTGTTGTGTGTCGCCGTGTTGTAGTGCAATGTTGTGTTATAGTATGTTGTAAAGCGCTGTTTGTTGTCGTGTTGTTGTGTTTTGTTGTGTTGTAGTGTATCCTAAACGTATTGTAGTGTGATGTAACGTGTTGTTTTGTAGTGTGTTGTTGTGCTTTGTCGTGTTGTAGTGTGTTGCATAGTGTTGTAGTGTGTTGTTGTGCTTTGTCGTGTTGTAGTGTGTTGTATAGTGTTGTAGTGTGTTGTTGTGCTTTGTCGTGTTGTAGTGTGTTGTATAGTGCTGTTGTGTGTTGTCGTTTTGTAATGTTTCGTCGTGTTGTAGTGTGTTGTAACGTGTTTTAGTGTGTTGTGTTGTGTCGTGTTGCTGTGTGTTACAACGTATTGTGTTGTGTTGTAATGTGTTGTTGTGTTGTAAAAAAAAATGTTGGCTATTTTCAAGTATGTTGTCTTGTGCTGTATCGTACTGATGTGATGTGTTGTTATGTTGTACTGTTATCATGTAATGTTGTCGTGTTGTGTTGTTTTGTCATGTTGCGATGTGCTGTGTTATAGTGTGTAGCTATGAATTATCGTGGGGTTATGTGTGGTATTGTCATCACATGTTGTACTGTCATATTTTCGTGTTGTTGTAGGGTGTTGTTATGTTGTGGTGTATTGTCATGTTTTAGTGCGTTAAGTTGTTGTAAAATGTTGTCATGGTGTAGATAGCACACAGACACACACCCTCCTCCTCCTCCTCCTCCTCCTCCTCCTCAGCACGTGCTATGTGTGGCAAAACAATAGATGTGGGGAGAGAGGCACCTGGCGCCCCCTACCGTCTGTCTCATTCATCACTCCCCGAGATGGACTGCAGCCACTTCAAAGCCTTCCTGCCTGCCTGCCTCACACACACACACACACACACACACACACACACACACACACACACACACACACACACACACACACAGACAGAGACTCACACACACACACACACACACACACACACACACACACACACACACACACACACACACACCACACACGCACGCACGCACGCACGCACGCACGCACGCACGCACGCACACACACACACACACACACACACACACACACACACACACACACACACACACACACACACACACACACCACAGAGAGAGGGAGAGAGACAGAGAGAGAGAGAGAGAGAGAGAGAGAGAGAGAGAGAGAGAGACACGCACACGCACACACACACACACACGCACACACACGTACGCACGCACGCACACACACACACACACACTCACAGAGTGACACACACACACGCACACACACAAACACAAACACAAACACACACACACACACACACACACACACACACACACACACACACACACACCACAGAGAGAGAGAGAGAGAGAGAGAGAGAGAGAGAGAGAGAGAGAGAGACACACACACACACACACACACACACACACACACACACACACACACACACACACACAGAGTCTGCACTTTAAACGCTGCTTTCTCCCCCAATGCTGTGAGCGGTACAGCACTGCTTGCTGCTGTCTGTGGCCAACAACACCGCCAACATCATCTGCTGAAAGTGATTTCCCTCACCCCCAGCTTCTCCCTATCCTGTGCGCTGCTCCAACCCTGCGGAGCAGGGTATTGTGGAAGCTGTGACACCCCTAACATCCTCTCATCTCAGGAAAAAGTGGCGCTGGACCATGGTCACTTTGTGGTCAAGGGGAAGCGTCATCTGTGGACATGACTGCACACCAAAAGTTGATGCACCAAGGACTTCTTGGTGAAGTGAGCATTTACAGACAGGCGCGCCTGGACTGTTCCCAGAATTGGTATAGTGTCTGTAAGTTGACTGAGAGGCCTGTAATCCTATAGTGTCTGTAAGTTGATTGTGAGGCCTGTAATCCTATAGTGTCTGTAAGTTGATTGAGAGGCCTCTAATCCTATAGTGTCTGTAAGTTGATTGAGAGAGGCCTGTAATCCTATAGTGTCTGTAAGTTGATTGAGAGGCCTGTAATCCTATTGTGTCTGTAAGTTGATTGAGAGAGGCCTGTAATCCTATAGTGTCTGTAAGTTGATTGAGAGGCCTGTAATCCTATAGTGTCTGTAAGTTGATTGAGAGAGGCCTGTAATCCTATAGTGTCTGTAAGTTGATTGAGAGAGGCCTGTAATCCTATAGTGTCTGTAAGTTGATTGAGAGGCCTGTAATCCTATAGTGTCTGTAAGTTGATTGAGACAGGCCTGTACTCCTATAGTGTCTGTAAGTTGATTGAGAGAGGCCTGTAATCCTATAGTGTCTGTAAGTTGATTGAGAGAGGCATGTAATCCTATAGTGTCTGTAAGTTGATTGAGAGAGGCCTGTAATCCTATAGTGTCTGTAAGTTGATTGAGAGAGGCCTGTAATCCAGTGGTCAGTGTCTGTAAGTTGATTGAGAGAGGCCTGTAATCCAGTGGTCAGTGTCTGTAAGTTGATTGAGACAGGCCTGTAATCCAGTGGTCAGTGTCTGTAAGTTGATTGAGACAGGCCTGTACTCCAGTCGTCAGTGTCTGTAAGTTGATTGAGACAGGCCTGTACTCCAGTGGTCAGTGTCTGTAAGTTGATTGAGAGGCCTGTACTCCAGTGGTCAGTGTCGGTAAGTTGATTGAGAGAGGCCTGTACTCCAGTGGTCAGTGTCTGTAAGTTGATTGAGAGAGGCCTGTAATCCAGTGGTCAGTGTCGGTAAGTTGATTGAGACAGGCCTGTACTCCAGTGGTCAGTGTCTGTAAGTTGATTGAGAGGCCTGTACTCCAGTGGTCAGTGTCGGTAAGTTGATTGAGAGAGGCCTGTAATCCAGTGGTCAGTGTCTGTAAGTTGATTGAGAGAGGCCTGTACTCCAGTGGTCAGTGTCTGTAAGTTGATTGAGAGAGGCCTGTACTCCAGTGGTCAGTGTCTGTAAGTTGATTGAGAGAGGCCTGTACTCCAGTGGTCAGTGTCTGTAAGTTGATTGAGTTGGCCTGTACTCCAGTGGTCAGTGTCTGTAAGTTGATTGAGAGAGGCCTGTACTCCAGTGGTCAGTGTCGGTAAGTTGATTGAGACAGGCCTGTACTCCAGTGGTCACAGCGTTTGCCTGCATTGCTGCAGGTGGTCAGTGTCTGTAAGTTGATTGAGAGAGGCCTGTACTCCAGTGGTCACAGCGTAGGGCATGAAGGGCCACATAATTTGAGACATTTTTTTAATGCTGATCAATGAGAATGAGGATGATTAAGATGATGCTACGGATTTCCATTTCGGTCTGAGACTACATGACAGGGCTGTACTCTATGCTTCCTTTCATAATATATCCCGGCGTCAACCAGGCCCGAGAGATACAGGCACCTGCAGTGTTGGTCAGGAAATTTGAGCAACACTCTCAGAAACGCATCCATTAAGTGGATGAAACTCGACTGTGTGGTCCCAGTCTTCCCAACTGAGTTCGCAGCAAACTCAACTCTGGGTAGGAGCCGGTCGGGGCAGAAAAACCCACATGACTTCTGATGGGATTCGAACCCACGACCTCCCAGCCGGGAGTCCGCGACGCTAACCACTTCGCCACGGCGGCTGGTACTTTTTACTATGACATCTCTTTGACTGTTTTCACTCCTGTCACTGCTTTTCTCTAAATTTCACAGCTTTTCACTAAATGTAACTGCTTTTCACTAAATGTAACTGCTTTTCACTAAATGTCACTAAATGTAACTGCTTTTCACTGTTCTGACAGCCTTCCGCTCTTTCATCCATGTTGATTGCTTATTGAAGCTCGTACAGGTCATAGTTGTGGTTGGAGGTAGAAGGCATAGAGTAGAGCATTAAGTTGTTGTTGGAGGAGGGAGTCACAGAGTAGCGTGGAGGTAGAAGGCATAGAGTAAAGTATTAAGTTGTTGTTGGAGGAGGGAGTCATAGAGTAGCGTGGAGGTAGAAGGCATAGAGTAGAGCATTAAATTGTTGTTGGAGGAGGGAGTCATGGAGTAGCGTGGAGGTAGAAGGCATAGAGTAGAGCATTAAATTGTTGTTGGAGGAGGGGGTCATAGAGTAGCGTGGAGGTAGAAGGCATAGAGTAGAGCATTAAATTGTTGTTGGAGGAGGGGGTCATAGAGTAGCGTGGAGGTAGAAGGCATAGAGTAGAGCATTAAGTTGGAGGAGGGAGTCATAGAGTAGCGTTGAGGTAGAAGGCATAGAGTAGAGCATTAAGTTGTTGTTGGAGGAGGGAGTCATAGAGTAGCGTTGAGGTAGAAGGCATAGAGTAGAGCATTAAGTTGTTGTTGGAGGAGGGAGTCATAGAGTAGCGTTGAGGTAGAAGGCATAGAGTAGAGCATTAAGTTGTTGTTGGAGGAGGGAGTCATAGAGTAGAGTGGAGGTAGAAGGCATAGAGTAGAGCATTAAGTTGTTGTTGGAGGAGGGAGTCATGGAGTAGCGTGGAGGTAGAAGGCATAGAGTAGATCATTAAGTTGTTGTTGGAGGAGGGAGTCATAGAGTCGCGTGGAGGTAGAAGGCATAGAGTAGAGCATTAAGTTGTTGGAGGAGGGAGTCATAGAGTAGCGTGGAGGTAGAAGGCATAGAGTAGAGCATTAAGTTGTTGGAGGAGGGAGTCATAGAGTAGCGTGGAAGTAGAAGGCATAGAGTAGAGCATTAAGTTGTTGGAGGAGGGAGTCATAGAGTAGCGTGGAGGTAGAAGGCATAGAGTCAAGTCAAGTCAAGTCAAGTCAAGTATACTTTATTATCTCAAAAAGAGAAGTTATTATCAGGTGCAACACCATTATTACAAACATAATTTTATTACATAAAAAACATATCACAGAACACGAAAAGACAGGATTTCATTAAGAGGCCTACGAACAATAAAACACATTTAGATCACCATGGATAAGATATTTACATACTTTTAAACAGGGTCCTTAAAGAGCCTTTTAAAAGCAGGATCCCAGCATTACAAATGTTACAAATCAAATGCATTTTAAGACCCCCCTCCAACCCCCCCCCCCCCCCAACACACAACTACATATGCAAATATACATGCATGATACATGCGCGAATCTGCAACAGAACATACACACACATGTGCGCGCATGCACATACAAACACACACACACACACACATCTGCACACAAGAAAGCACACACACACACACACACATAGATGTACATATGCACACATACACACACATATACATACATAATTATACTGTTCAACTGCTCACAGTAAGAGAAATGTACAGAATCTACACAATTAAGAATTCAACAGATGGACTGACTGCGGAAGGAAAGATTTTTGAGCTCGTGTTTTAAACTTGAAGGTTCTAAATCTGCGTTCTGAAGGCAAAAGATCATAGTGTTGAGCTAAAATATGGCTGTCATCATTCGCAATCTGCCGTCCCTTTCTCTTCACTCGCTCCTCATACAGATCTTGCAAACTTCTTTGTCTTTCACCCACAACTTTACTGCAAACATTCACAATATCACTCAGCTTATGCTTATTCCTTACATTCAAACTTCCATACCAACACATGAAAGATCCAGTGAGAACCGATTCAATGTAGCACCGATAGTAAGTTTTAAGAACATTTGTGGAAACACCAATATTTCTCAATTTTTGCAAACAGAAGACTCTGGACTGACATTTTTTAAAGACTGATTGAACGTTACCATCAAAAGAAAGCTTGTTATCCAAAACTGTACCCAGGTAGCGGTATTCATTCACCCGTTCGACAGTTTGGTCACCAATAACAAGCTGGGGTATTGCAGTGGGGGTTTTACGAAAATCAATAAGCATTTCTTTTGTTTTGACAACATTAAGGTCTAAATAATTTCTATTACACCAAGATGCAAACCTTTCAACTTCACTAAAATAAATAGAATCTGAGTTGGATAGATCTTCGATAGCAGAATCATCAGAATACTTTATGACAGGTGTTGTTTCAGTGCCAGTGCAGTCGTTTGTGTACAGAGTAAAGAGGACCGGGGATAGCACTGTGCCTTGTGGGGCACCAATACAAGTAGAACGTTCTGAGGAAGTTGCAGAAAGGAAGCGGACAGACTGGGTTCTGTTGAGGAGAAAATTGACAATCCAAAGAGTAAGTTTGGGGTCTACGTTCAGGTCTAGCAGTTTCAGGGCCAGCAGATGGGGCTGGATGGTATTGAAGGCAGAAGAAAAGTCAATGAACAGGATGCGAACAAAAGAGTCAGGGGTGTTCAAATGAGCAAAGGCGTTATGAAGTAGCGTTAGTATGGCATCGTCTGTGCCCCTCTGGGGTTTGTAAGCGAACTGAAAGGGATCAAGTTGCTGCTTAGTAAAGAACAAAAGGCGGTGAAGGACTAGTTTCTCAAAGCATTTCATTACAATGGGTGTTAAGGCAACAGGACGGTAATCGTTCAGTGCAACAGGATTAGAGCATTAAGTTGTTGTTGGAGGAGGGAGTCATAGAGTAGCGTGGAGGTAGAAGGCATAGAGTAGAGCATTAAGTTGTTGTTGGAGGAGGGAGTCATAGAGTAGCGTGGAGGTAGAAGGCATAGAGTAGAGCATTAAGTTGTTGTTGGAGGAGGGAGTCATAGAGTAGCGTGGAGGTAGAAGGCATAGAGTAGAGCACTAAGTTGTTGTTGGAGGAGGGAGTCAAAGAGTAGCGTGGAGGTAGAAGGCATAGAGTAGAGCATTAAGTTGGAGGAGGGAGTCATAGAGTAGAGTGGAGGTAGAAGGCATAGAGTAGAGCATTAAGTTGTTGGAGAGGGAGTCATAGAGTAGCGTGGAGGTAGAAGGCACAGAGTAGAGCATGAAGTTGTTGTTGGAGGAGGGAGTCATAGAGTAGCGTGGAGGTAGTAGGCATAGAGTAGAACATGAAGCTGTTGTTGGAGGAGGAGTCATGGAGTTGCACGTCCAATTCCTCCTAGAGATTGGGAAGGTCAATACAGTGTTAAGTTACTCTTAGAGGTAGGGGTCATAGACTCTCAAGTTATTCAAGGAAATACCGTAGGAGCGAGTTGCAGAGAAGTGTGTCACGTTGTTCTTGGCACCGAAAAGGGGGGAGGGGGTAGGAAGGAAGGGAGGAGAGAATGAGGTCATGGGGTGAGGTGGAGGTAAGGAAATGAGTTACAAGAGCTTCTCAGGCAGCAGACGTGGTTGGAGGCCCAAAACACTAAAAGAATGGCGGAAACAGGAAAGTCCAGCAAAGATATACAGTTAGAAAACGATAGAGATGAGAAAAAGAGGATTTGGTCAGGTACAACAGGAGAAGGTGGGAAAAGGTTGGGAAAAAGAAGGAGTATGAAGGAAAAAGGAAGACAGGAAAAGATAGGGAAAAAGTAAGGAGTAGGAAGCACAAAAGAAGACAGGAAAGGGTAGGGAATAGGAAGGGGAAAAGAAGACAGGAAAAGGTAGGGGGAAAGGAAGGAGTATAAAGAGAAAAGAAGACAGGAAAAGGTAGGGAAAAAGGACAGGGTAGATGGCCAGGGGAGTGCATACACCTCAGGTGATGGAAAAGGTCAGGGTAGATGGCCAGGTCAGTGCATGCCACCTCAGGTGATGGAAAAGGACAGGGTAGATGGCCAGGTGACTGCATGCCACCTCAGGTGATGGAGGACAGGGTAGATGGCCAGGGGAGTGCATACACCTCAGGTGATGGAAAAGGTCAGGGTAGATGGCCAGGTCAGTGCATGCCACCTCAGGTGATGGAAAAGGACAGGGTAGATGGCCAGGTGACTGCATGCCACCTCAGGTGATGGAGGACAGGGTAGATGGCCAGGCGAGTGCATGCCACCTCAGCTGATGGAAAAGGACAGGGTAGATGGCCAGGTGAGTGCATACACCTCAGCTGATGGAAAAGGACATGGTAGATGGCCAGGTGAGTGCATACACCTCAGGTGATGGAAAAGGACAGGGTAGATGGCCAGGTGAGTGCATACACCTCAGCTGATGGAAAAGGACAGGGTAGATGGCCAGGTGAGTGCATACACCTCAGCTGATGGAAAAGGACAGGGTAGATGGCCAGGTGATTGCATACACCTCAGGTGATGGAAAAGGTCAGGGTAGATGGCCAGGTGAGTGCATGCCACCTCAGGTGATGCAGGTGAGGTAGGTGGTCTGTGTGCAGGCTGATGTGTTTGACAAATGTCGGCCCCACATTAGGCCCCGCGGGAACAGCGAGGCATAAACCAGATAGACCGCTACACCGGGGACAGCCGCCGGGCAACCCGGGGATAACTTATCATAGAGATGGGGAACAGAGAGGTGTTAGGGACCCACCCTGAAGAGGGTGCCAGCCGCGGCTACTGTTCTTCTGACACGATTCTCTGAGGTACGGAAGGGGAGGGGGGGGGGAACGAGGTTGAGGGATTGGGGGACGTGGAGGGTGGGGTGGGTGCCTTCTAGTTTTATTTGGTGGGGGGGGGGGGGGGGGTTAGAAGATTTACGGACAGAAAAGGATCTTGTCTGTCCACTGAGATAGACTGCTTTGATGCGCGTGCGCGCGCGCGCGCGCGCGTGTGTGTGTGTGTGTGTGTGTGTGTGTGTGGTGTGTGGTGTGTGTGTGTGTGTGTGTGTGTGTGTGTGTGTGGTGTCCGTGTGTGTTGTGTGTGTGTGTGTGCGCGCGTGATAATAACGATGATGATAATGAAGATGATGACGACGAACAAAATCCGCTTCAAGTCTTCTATCCAGACAGAAAGTGTCTCTGTATGTCCCCTAACTAAACAGACAGTGTCTCTGTATGTCCCCTATCCAGACAGAAAGTGTCTCTGTATGTCCCCTATCCAGACAGAAAGTTTCTCTGTATGTCCCCTATCCAGAGGGAAAGTTTCCCTGTATGTCCCTATCCAGACAGAAAGTTTCTCTGTATGTCCCCTATCCAGACAGAAAGTTTCTCTGTATGTCCCCTATCCAGACAGAAAGTTTAGTTTCTCTGTATGTCCCCTATCCACACAGAAAGTTTCTCTGTATGTCCCCTATC
>CM031598.1:122637545-122645045 GCA_018398815.1 Conus ventricosus | reverse complement strand
GGAGGCAAAAACAAAGGGAGGGAAACACAAAGGGAGGGAAACACAAAGGGAGGGACGGAGGAGAGATGCATATACAGGCCTGAAGACAGGTAAGAGTGAGCGGGAAGACGGGAAGTAAAAAAATATATTAAAAAAAACTACAAAGAAAAGACAAAAAAAAAAAGACAAAAAAACATCGAGAGAGCGGAGAGTAACACAAACAGTGGGGGGAAGAGAGAAAGAGAGTAACACAAACAGTGGGGGGAAGAGAGAAAGAGAGTAACACAAACAGTGGGGGAAGAGAGAAAGAGAGTAACACAAACAGTGGGGGGAAGAGAGAAAGAGAGTAACACAAACAGTGGGGGGAAGAGAGAAAGAGAGTAACACAAACAGTGGGGGGAAGAGAGAAAGAGAGTAACACAAACAGTGGGGGGAAGAGAGAAAGAGAGTAACACAAACAGTGGGGGGAAGAGAGAAAGAGAGTAACACAAACAGTGGGGGAAGAGAGAAAGAGAGTAACACAAACAGTGGGGGGAAGAGAGAAAGAGAGTAACACAAACAGTGGGGGGAAGAGAGACAGAAAACAGACAAGAAGAACCAAAGAGACAGAGAAGAAGAAAAAACGTACATGAGTGCGTACGTATGAACGGATGCAAGCATGTCCATACGAACGCTACAATTCATCTGTCACACTCCTGATGTACGAAACAACAGAGCAGTACAAACGGCGTGTAGTTCGTTATTCAGTGTAAAACTGAAACTGTCATCAACAATGACTACTACATTCTCCTCATCTGTCTTTTTTTCGTCATTGAATTTACTCTTGTGTGTCGTTAGACTGTATTTCAGGTGCGCGCTCTCTCTCTTCTCTCTCTCTCTCTCTCTCTCTCTCTCTCTCTCTCTCTCTTCTCCCTCTCTCTCCTCTCTCTCTCTCTCTCTCTCTCTCTCTCTCTCTCTCTCTCTCTGGGGGTACAAAGCTTACCCTCAGCTGGAGCAAGTCCATCTGTACGCATGCAAAAGATTTTTACATGTAAGAAACAAATCAGCAAACGACGTAGTATATGGAGAACTTGGACGTTTTCCATTATGGATATCAACTGTTACCCGGTGTATCAAGTACTGGTTTAGATTGTTAAAACAACCGGATACCAGATTTTCAAAGAAAGCGTACAACAATGTCACTATCTATGCATGAGAAAGGCCATGTAACATGGGCCACACATGTCAAGAATATCCTGTGTGAAAATGGATTTCAAGAAGTATGGATTTTTGGTTGTGGAAATGAAATAGGTTTCATAAAAGAATTAAAATTCAGATTATTTAGTAATTTCTGCCATCAATGGCGAAACCATTTGGATATCAGTCCACGGTTGTCCATGTATGGTAAAATGAAACACATGTTTTCTCGAGAAAAATATATCAGTACTCTGTATGTAGAAAATTACAGGAATGTTCTGGCACAATTTAGAATGGGTGTGTCCCAATTAAATGTACACAGATTTCGCTTTTCACCTACAGCTGAAAACACGACATGCCCTGTATGTTTAAATCTACAAGAAGACGAAATTCATTTTATGTTCAAGTGCCCATTGTACAATCAGATCAGAAAGTTGCATAAATTTGACGTGACTGCGGGTGAGAATGTGGAATGTAAATTGATTGGTGTATTTACTACTGAACTGCCCGATCAAATAGTCAATTTGGCAAAATTCCTAGTCTCTGCCTTCAAAATTAGACAAGCCTTCATCGACAATACAAACATGTGAATCAGAAATATCCTGATTACATAAATCATGTACAGCCCATATTATAAAAATGTCTGTCCAGTCAGAGTTATGTTTCTCTGTGATTAGAGTTTTCCCTGTTTGTATGTTCTTTAGAAGTGAGGTATGATTTTGTGTTCCCCCCATGAAAGGGGCTGTTGGCCTATAATCATGAAAATTCAGAGTTCAGAGTTCAGAGTTCTCTCTCTCTCTCTCTCTCTCTCTCTCTCTCTCTCTCTCTCTCCTCTCTCTCTCTCTCTCTCTCTCTCTCTCTCTCTCTCTCGTTGTGTGTGTGTGTGTGTGTGTGTGTGTGTGTGTGTGTGTGTGTGTGTGTGTGTGTGTGTGTGTGTGTGTGTGTGTGTGCGTGTTTGTGTGATCAGTCTCTGTGTGTGTGTGTGTGTGTGTGTGTGTGTGTGTGTGTGTGTGTGTGTGTGTGTGTGTGTGTGGTGTGTGGTGTGCGTGCGTGCGTGCGTGCGTGCGTGCGTGTGTGTGTGTGTGTGTGTGGTGGGGGGGGGGGGGGGTGATGAGAACATGTCAGTTCCTGATTCTTATCATACTGGTTACTTTGTTTAGCCCCATCTTCCCGTCATCTGTTTCTAAATCTTTCATCTGTCTCCTCACTCCCTTACTGTCTTCATCTGTCTCCTCACTCCCTTACTGTCTTCATCTGTCTCCTCACTCCCTTACTGTCTAGATCGGAGTCAGCACGGTGGAGTTGGTGTTCCTCGTTTACTTCATGGATTGATTTGCATCCATTTCCGGTGACTTTGTTGTCGTGTGTGTTGTGTCTTCTGGCAGGGCTGTTTGTTGTCGTGTGTGTTGTGTCTTCTGGCAGGGCTGTTTGTCGTGTGTGTTGTGTCTTCTGGCAGGGCTGTTTGTCGTGTGTGTTGTTGTGTCTTCTGTCAGGGCTGTATGTCGTGTGTGTTGTTGTGTCTTCTGGCAGGGCTGTTTGTCGTGTGTGTTGTGTCTTCTGGCAGGGCTGTTTGTCGTGTGTGTTGTGTCTTCTGGCAGGGCTGTTTGTCGTGTGTGTTGTGTCTTCTGTCAGGGCTGTTTGTCGTGTGTGATGTGTCTTCTGGCAGGGCTGTTTGTTGTCGTGTGTGTTGTGTCTTCTGGCAGGGCTGTTTGTCGTGTGTGTTGTGTCTTCTGGCAGGGCTGTTTGTTGTCGTGTGTGTTGTGTCTTCTGGCAGGGCTGTTTGTTGTGTGTGTTGTGTCTTCTGGCAGGGCTGTTTGTTGTGTGTGTTGTTGTGTCTTCTGGCAGGGCTGTTTGGTGTGTGTGTGTGTTGTGTCTTCTGGCAGGGCTGTTTGGTGTGTGTGTTGTGTCTTCTGTCAGGGCTGTTTGGTGTGTGTGTGTTGTGTCTTCTGGCAGGGCTGTTTGTCGTGTGTGTTGTGTCTTCTGGCAGGGCTGTTTGGTGTGTGTGTGTTGTGTCTTCTGTCAGGGCTGTTTGGTGTGTGTGTTGTTGTGTCTTCTGGCAGGGCTGTTTGTTGTCGTGTGTGTTGTGTCTTCTGGCAGGGCTGTTTGTCGTGTGTGTTGTTGTGTCTTCTGGCAGGGCTGTTTGTCGTGCGTGTTGTTGTGTCTTCTGGCAGGGCTGTTTGTTGTGTGTGTTGTGTCTTCTGGCAGGGCTGTTTGTCGTGCGTGTTGTTGTGTCTTCTGGCAGGGCTGTTTGTCGTGTGTGTTGTGTCTTCCTGGCAGGGCTGTTTGTTGTGTGTGTTGTGTCTTCTGGCAGGGCTGTTTGTTGTGTGTGTTGTGTCTTCTGGCAGGGCTGTTTGTTGTGTGTGTTGTGTCTTCTGGCAGGGCTGTTTGTCGTGTGTGTTGTGTCTTCTGGCAGGGCTGTTTGTCTTGTGTGTTGTGTCTTCTGGCAGGGCTGTTTGTTGTGTGTGTTGTGTCTTCTGGCAGGGCTGTTTGTCGTGTGTGTTGTGTCTTCTGGCAGGGCTGTTTGTCGTGTGTGTTGTTGTGTCTTCTGGCAGGGCTGTTTGTCGTGTGTGTTGTTGTGTCTTCTGGCAGGGCTGTTTGTCGTGTGTGTTGTTGTGTCTTCTGGCAGGGCTGTTTGTCGTGTGTGTTGTTGTGTCTTCTGGCAGGGCTGTTTGTCGTGTGTGTTGTTGTGTCTTCTGGCAGGGCTGTTTGTCGTGTGTGTTGTTGTGTCTTCTGGCAGGGCTGTTTGGTCCATGCTGCCTGTCACCCACCTCCACCTGTCTTTGTGACACACATCTTCCCACTTCAGACTGTCACCCACCTCCACCTGTGTTTGTGTTTGTGACACACACATCTTCTCACTTCAGACTGTCACCCACCTCCCCCTGTGTTTGTGACACACACATCTTCCCACTTCACACTCTCTTTCTTTTGAACACTTTCTTTTCACCCATGGTCGCTGTTCATCTCTCCGTCCTGACGTCATTTCCCTGCACACCTCTCCGTCCACACGCCATTTCCCTGCACACCTCTCCGTCCTGACGTCATTTCCCTGCACACCTCTCCGTCCTGACGTCATTTCCCTGCACACCTCTCCGTCCACACGTCATTTCCCTGCACATGTCACCTCTCCGTCCTGACGTCATTTCCCTGCACACCTCTCCGTCCTGACGTCATTTCCCCGCACCCCTCTCCGTCCACACGCCATTTCCCTGCACACCTCTCCGTCCACACGCCATTTCCCTGCACCCCTCTCCGTCCACACGTCATTTCCCTGCACACCTCTCCGTCCACACGTCATTTCCCCGCACCCCTCTCCGTCCACACGCCATTTCCCTGCACCCCTCTCCGTCCACACGTCATTTCCCCGCACCCCTCTCCGTCCACACGCCATTTCCCTGCACCCCTCTCCGTCCACACGCCATTTCCCTGCACCCCTCTCCGTCCACACGCCATTTCCCTGCACCCCTCTCCGTTCACACGTCATTTCCCTGCACCCCTCTCCGTCCACACGCCATTTCCCTGCACCCCTCTCCGTTCACACGTCATTTCCCTGCACCCTCTCCGTCCACACGCCATTTCCCTGCACACCTCTCCGTCCACACGCCATTTCCCTGCACACCTCTCCGTCCTGACGTCATTTCCCTGCACACCTCTCCGTCCTGACGTCATTTCCCTGCACACCTCTCCGTCCACACGTCATTTCCCTGCACACCTCTCCGTCCACACGCCATTTCCCTGCACCCCTCTCCGTCCACACGTCATTTCCCTGCACACTTCTCCGTCCACACGCCATTTCCCTGCACACCTCTCCGTCCTGACGTCATTTCCCTGCACACCTCTCCGTCCTGACGTCATTTCCCTGCACACCTCTCCGTCCACACGTCATTTCCCTGCACACCTCTCCGTCCACACGTCATTTCCCTGCACACCTCTCCGTCCACACGCTATTTCCCTGCACCCCTCTCCGTCCACACGCCATTTCCCTGCACACCTCTCCGTCCTGACGTCATTTCCCTGCACACCTCTCCGTCCACACGCCATTTCCCTGCACCCCTCTCCGTTCACACGCCATTTCCCTGCACACCTCTCCGTCCACACGCCATTTCCCTGCACCCCTCTCCGTTCACACGCCATTTCCCTGCACACCTCTCCGTTCACACGCCATTTCCCTGCACACCTCTCCGTTCACACGCCATTTCCCTGCACACTCATGTCCTAGAGCTGGCGGGGGTTGGTGGAGGGGAGGGGTGGGGTGGGGGTCGGGAGGGTGGGGGATGTAGAAGAGGCCGATGGGGGGCGTTACTAAAAGATTCAACTGTACAATATATTGTTATCTTGACAATGCATACCTGATTCAAAAGAACAAATCAATATGCTAACCATGTGATTGTGCTTCTGCATTTGCATCTGATGTAGTTGATTCAAAAGAACAAATCAATATGTTAACAACGTGATTGTGACAAATCAATATGCTAACAACGTGATTGTGCTTCTGCATTTGTATCTGATGTAGTTGCAAATGTTATTGTAACATATAAGAACCAATTCACGAATTCAGAATAGGAGAGATAGAAAAGGGAAAGAAAGAAAGAACATGTTGGGAAATAGTACATCAAAAAGAAGAAATGCTAATGTCGCTCGTGTGAGACGATAGGTGGCAATTCAAGGCCCGTGTTGTCTGGATGCCGATAGAGGCCAGGTTCTACATTCAGGCTGCTCCAGTCTCAGACAGTTTGTAGGAAAAAGCCTGCATACCTGCATACTTGCATAATCTCTTCTGAAATCCATGTTAAAACAACAGCCCAGTCCTCAAATGACGTACACCTCCTATTAAACCACAGGTCTGTCCACGAAATTAATCTGTCGTCAGGCGGAACAGTGTACCAGCAGGGCGAACTACAAACGGAACAGTTTATAAATAGAACAAACTTCAAACGGAACAGTCTGAAAACAGGGCGAACTTCAAACGGAACTGTCTACAAGCAAGGCGAACTACAAACGGAAGTCTACAAACAGGACGAACTACAACTAGAACAGTCTACAAACAGAGTGAATTTCAAGCGGAAACAGCCTAAAAAAACAGGGCCAACTTCAAACGGAAGAGTCTACAAACAGGACGAACTGCAAACCGAACAGTCTACAAACGCGGCGAAACTTCTGTCACGAGTTTGTCACGAGGCCTACGACGTTTGACCCATCTAGGGTGGCGGAATTACTCGTTTATTTATTGTCGTTGCTGTTGTCGTGTATCCGTCCCTTAATGTGGCTTGTGGTGCGGTTGCACCTTGGTGTGGTTCAGCTCAAGTTCGGTTTGCTTTCTCTCTCTCTCTCTCTCTAATTCCACTGCCCGTGCTATTCATCCTGCAGGTTCACGGGTGGCTGGTACCTTTCTCTCGAACTTGCTGTCTATCGGCCTCTCGCCTGTCTTTTTACCTGTCGCACGTGCTTCATTTCTTTTAGCTTGAAGTATGCTCACTCTGTGACGTAGCGTGGCATGTTGGCCGCCATCGCTTAGGCAGGTTTTCACTTCACTCGAGCGGAAGATGTCTCTGGGAGCGCCTGCTCCGGTCCTGGTTCTTCACCTTATCGTCGAAGGTACAGTCGGTACCTTCATTTCCTACAGTCGGCCTGTAGGAGAGGGACATCACTTCTTCTTTTTCCGCATCTGCGCTTGTCCTCTCGACTGGACAGAGGGCAGAGAGAGTCGTTTGACCCGCCTCTTCGGGGTCACCCTAGGGTAGCTGGTAAGCATCAGTTTCGTGGTTTGTTTGTTTTGGTTTGTTGTTGTTAGCCGGCTTATTCTTCTCTTTTGCGCAATTTTCTTTTGTTTTCAAAATTGTAAAAGAAATATTGTTTGAGACCTTTTCTCTGGTTAATTCAATCTTTAACCTGGCCATCCTAAATTATATCCAAAATTCTTTCTCCTGTTTATGCATCTCGTGATGCGGTAGTCGGTGGGGATGGGAGAGAACCTGGTGATTCAGGGTTGGTACTTGCTTGGTCTCGCTCGTCCGCCCCTGTCACATTCGCCAGACTCTTATCCTTCGGCCACCATCTGTTGGTGTGTGCAAGGAGAACGAGTTTTATGTTCGCGAGCGTGCGTACGCATGATTTGTCGTTCGGATGCGTGGTTGGAGATTTGTGTTATTTTGAAATGTGGCTATAAAGTGTGATAATTATGCCATTGAATTATTATTTGCAAATGTGGTGGCAGTTTATAAAGCGATAGTTGCTGTGTTGGTTTATTTCCTAAGAAAGGAAAATGTTAAACATGAGTGAGAGAAGGATGAAGATGATTCATATTTGTTTTATAGCCTGTTAATTTAATGCAGTCTCTTACCTGCT
>CM031598.1:122600045-122630045 GCA_018398815.1 Conus ventricosus | reverse complement strand
GAACGTGACAGAACGTGGCAGACAGCAATCAGAACGTGACAGACAGCAATCAGAACGTGACAGACAGCAATCAGAACGTGGCAGACAGCAATCAGAACGTGACAGACAGAGAACGTGACAGACAGTAATCAGAACGTGACAGACAGCAATCAGAACGTGACAGACAGCAATCAGAACGTGACAGACAGCAATCAGAACGTGGACAGACAGCAATCAGAACGTGACAGACAGCAATCAGAACGTGACAGACAGCAATCACGCAATCAGAACGTGACAGACAGCAATCAGAACGTGACAGACAGCAATCAGAACGTGGCAGACAGCAATCAGAACGTGACAGACAGCAATCAGAACGTGACAGACAGCAATCAGAACGTGACAGACAGCAATCAGAACGTGGCAGACAGAGAACGTGACAGACAGAGAACGTGACAGACAGCAATCAGAACGTGACAGACAGCAATCAGAACGTCGCAGACAGCAATCAGAACGTGGCAGACAGCAATCAGAACGTGGCAGACAGCAATCAGAACGTGACAGACAGAGACGTGACAGACAGAGAACGTGACAGACAGCAATCAGAACATGGCAGACAGAGAACGTGACAGACAGCAATCAGAACGTGACAGACAGAGAACGTGACAGACAGCAATCAGAACGTGACAGACAGCAATCAGAACGTGACAGACAGAGAACGTGAAGACAGCAATCAGAAGGTGACAGACAGAGAACGTGACAGACAGCAATCAGAACGTGGCAGACAGAGAACGTGACAGACAGAGAACGTGACAGACAGCAATCAGAACGTGACAGACAGTAATCAGAACGTGACAGACAGCAATCAGAACGTGACAGACAGCAATCAGAACGTGACAGACAGCAATCAGAACGTGACAGACAGAGAACGTGACAGACAGCAATCAGAACGTGACAGACAGCAATCAGAACGTGACAGACAGCAATCAGAACGTGACAGACAGCAATCAGAAGGTGGCAGACAGAGAACGTGACAGACAGAGAACGTGACAGACAGCAATCAGAACGTGACAGACAGCAATCAGAACATGGCAGACAGCAATCAGAACGTGACAGACAGCAATCAGAACGTGACAGACAGCAATCAGAACGTGGCAGACAGCAATCAGAACGTGACAGACAGCAATCAGAACGTGGCAGACAGCAATCAGAACGTGGCAGACAGAGAACGTGACAGACAGCAATCAGAACGTGGCAGACAGAGAACGTGACAGACAGAGAACGTGACAGACAGCAATCAGAACGTGGCAGACAGAGAACGTGACAGACAGCAATCAGAACGTGACAGACAGAGAACGTGACAGACAGCAATCAGAACGTGACAGACAGAGAACGTGACAGACAGCAATCAGAACGTGGCAGACAGAGAACGTGACAGACAGCAATCAGAACGTGACAGACAGCAATCAGAACGTGACAGACAGCAATCAGAACGTGACAGACAGAGAACGTGACAGACAGCAATCAGAACGTGACAGACAGCAATCAGAACGTGACAGACAGCAATCAGAACGTGCAGACAGCAATCAGAACGTGACAGACAGAGAACGTGACAGACAGAGAACGTGACAGACAGCAATCAGAACGTGACAGACAGCAATCAGAACGTGACAGACAGCAATCAGAACGTGGCAGACAGAGAACGTGACAGACAGAGAACGTGACAGACAGCAATCAGAACGTGACAGACAGCAATCAGAACGTGAGAGACAGCAATCAGAACGTGACAGACAGCAATCAGAACGTGACAGACAGCAATCAGAACGTGGCAGACAGCAATCAGAACGTGACAGACAGCAATCAGAACGTGGCAGACAGCAATCAGAACGTGGCAGACAGAGAACGTGACAGACAGAGAACGTGACAGACAGCAATCAGAACGTGGCAGACAGAGAACGTGACAGACAGAGAACGTGACAGACAGCAATCAGAACGTGGCAGACAGAGAACGTGACAGACAGCAATCAGAACGTGACAGACAGAGAACGTGACAGACAGCAATCAGAACGTGACAGACAGCAATCAGAACGTGACAGACAGAGAACGTGACAGACAGCAATCAGAACGTGACAGACAGAGAACGTGACAGACAGCAATCAGAACGTGGCAGACAGAGAACGTGACAGACAGCAATCAGAACGTGACAGACAGCAATCAGAACGTGACAGACAGCAATCAGAACGTGACAAACAGAGAACGTGACAGACTGCAATCAGAACGTGGCAGACAGCAATCAGAACGTGACAGACAGAGAACGTGACAGACAGAGAACGTGACAGACAGCAATCAGAACGTGACAGACAGCAATCAGAACGTGGCAGACAGCAATCAGAACGTGACAGACACAAAGACAGAGGCGAGAAAGGCAGAAAGAAAAGCTGTGAGAGACAGACAGAGAGGGTGTGAGAGATAAAGAGAAGGTGAGAGACGGAAGAGAGTGTGAGAGGGAAAAACAGAGGGTTTGAGAGACAGACAGACAGGTTATGAGAGACACAAAGAGAGACTATGAGACACAAAGAATATAAAATAAAAAGAAAAAAGAAAGAGGGGACGGGGTGGGGGGTACACACAGAGAAAAAAGACGTAAGAGACAGAGAAAGATGGCGGACGAGGCAGCGTGCACGCTGAAAGCAATGCAAGGTCTCAAGCATCCGTCCGATCGAAATCAGTTCACTCACAACCCAAAAATCTTAATCTTCTCCATGTTGTGACGAGTGCTGTCCCCTACTCCACACAGCGGATCCTGTCTCTAACGACCCCCCCCCCCCCCCTACCCCCCCCCCCCCCCCCCCCCCCCCTCCCCCAGCACTCCTGACCAATGAATGATGTGTGACATAGGAGGGAGCGATGATGGGAAAATGTCTACTGGTATGTTGCACTGACCAACGACCCCCCCCCCCCCCCCCCCCTCCATCACTCCTGACCAATGAATGATGTGTGACATCGAAGGGAGTGATGATAGGGAAAATGTCTACTGCTATGTTGCACTGAACGGATCTTTTGTTTCCGGGTTGAAGGTTCGGGACCTAAACTGCGGGCGGAATCTGAAGTGGGGAGTTTTTGTTTTGTTTGTTTATTGTTTTTTTAAAGGTCGTTGGTCACAGGCTTTGCTCTTTGGACCGTGGATCCAAAGTCAGCAGGACGAACACGCATGTAGGTACATTGCGCGCGCGCGCGCGCACGCACGCAAGCACTCACGCACATACATGCGCGCACACATACAGAAGGAGAGAGAGAGAGAGAGAGAGAGAGAGAGAGAGAAGACAGACAGACAGACAGACAGACAGAAGGGGCGGAGAAAGATAGGAGGCAAAGAGTCTCTCTCTCCTCTTCCTCCCCTCTCTCCTCTCTCCTCTCTCTTCCTTCCTCTCTCTCTCTCTCTCTCTCTCTCTCTCTCTTCTCTTCCCTTCCTCTTCTTGTCTCTCTCTCTCTCTTCTCTCTCTTCTTTCCCCTTCCTTCTCTCTCTCCTCTCTCTCCCTCTCTTCTCATCTCTTCTCTCTCTCTCCTTCCTTCTCTTTTGTCTCTCCTCTTCTCTCCCTCCCTCCTCTCTCTCTCTCTCTCTCTCTCTCTCTCTCTCTTCTCTTCCATCTTCTGTTTCTCTTCTCTCCTCTCTCTCTGTCTGACTTTCTTTCCCACCAACTCTCTCTCTCTCTCTCTCTCTTCTCTCTCTCTCTCTCTCTCTCTCTCTCTCTCTTCTCTTTGTTCTCTCTCTCTCTCTCTCTCTCTGCTCTCTCTCTCTCTTCTCTCTCTTCTCTCTTTCTTCTTCCATCTTCTGTTCTCTCTCTCTCTCTTCTCTGTCTGACTTTCTTTCCCCACCCAACTCTTCTCTCTCTCTCTCTCTCTCTCTTCTCTCTCTCTCTCTTCTCTTCCTCACTCTCTCTTTCTCTCTCATTCCTCCATCTCTTTCTCTCCACCCCTCTCTGTCTCACTTTCTTCCCCATCCTTTCTCTCTCACTCACTCCCTGCCTCCCTCCCTCTCCCTCTCTCTCTCTCTCTCTCTCTCTTCTCTCTCTCTCTCTCTCTTTCTTTCTTTCTCTGTCTCTCCCAGACACACACACGAACCACTTTGTGTTGTGTTGTTCCTTGACTGGAGCTGTTTACTGCGCACGCAAAGAACTTGTGGCCATTATTCTGGGCAGGATTTGCCGTTCTTTCTGTCTTTCCCACCCAGCCCCCCACTCCTTTGTTGTGGAGAGTGGAGGGGGAGGGGGAGGGGGGGAGGTAGGTGTCTCGGGTTACGGGCGCGAAGTGCAGGTTTCAGGCGGAACGTTGCTTTATTGTCTTCTACCGCTTTACTACGGCACTTCACTTCACGCCGAAACACTAGCGCCCAGGTCATAACTTACGGTTATTGAAGCGGGGAGGGGAGGGTTCGGGGAGATGGGGGGGAGGGGGGGAAGAGGACAGGGGAGGGGGAAGGAGGGTGGTAGGTATTGGGAGATACGTTTCCTTTGAAACATTTCACTCCAGGGGATTTGATGGAATGTTTGACAACAATAAAAACAGAGAGATAGAGACAGATAGGCAGAGAGACAGAATACGAAGGAAGTGACAATGCTACGAACAAAATGCTTCCTTTGTGTGTGTGTCTGTGTGTGTGTGTGTGTGTGTGTGTGTGTGTGTGTGTGTGTGTGTGTGTGTGTGTGTGTGTGTCTGTCTGTCCGTCTGTCTGTCTGTGTGTCTGTCTGTCTGCCTGTCTGCCTGTCTGTCTGCCTGTCTGTTGATTTCTTTGTTGTTGTTAGGTTTGTTTAGTACAAGCTATGTCACACGACTGACAGTCCAAAACAATTCGAGCTAAAAAAAAAAAAAAAAAAAAGAAGAAAGAAGAAGAAGAAGAAAGAAGAAGAAGAAGAAGAAGAAGAAAAGGAAGAAACATGGGTGCGTAGTTCTGTGAAACAACAACAACAGCAACAGCAACAGCAACAACGACAACAAAACATGGGTGCGTACAGCATGATGCTGTTCCCAGCGTTTCCCGTCTGACATACTTCTGTGAAGAAAAAAAGCAAAAAAGAAAGGGCTTGTAACTCTTTTTGCGCGTGAGCTCATTTCCCAGCATGCTCTAGTCTGGCGAAATGACGCACTGAACAGCAAACAAAGCGCCAATGACGGGCCATCGTGAGAGGAGAGTCTGTCCAATTTCAGGCAGTCGTGAGAGAAGAGTCTGTCCAATTTCAGGCAGTCGTGAGAGAAGAGTCTGTCCAATTTCAGGCAGTCGTGAGAGAAGAGTCTGTCCAATTTCAGGCAGTCGTGAGAGAAGAGTCTGTCCAATTTCAGGCAGTCCAATTTCAGGCAGTCGTGAGAGAAGAGTCTGTCCAATTTCAGGCAGTCGTGAGAGAAGAGTCTGTCCAATTTCAGGCAGTCGTGAGAGAAGAGTGTCCAATTTCAGGCAGTCGTGAGAGAAGAGTGTCCAATTTCAGGCAGTCGTGAGAGAAGAGTCTGTTCAATTTCAGGCAGTCGTGAGAGAAGAGTCTGTCCAATTTCAAGCAGGCGGGGTGAAGTAGAAGAAAACCTTCTTCTCGGAAAACACGAGTCAGCATAGCAGTATGTGGAGAACACGAGTCAGCCTAGCAGTGTGTGGAGAACACGAGTCAGCATAGCAGTATGTGGAGAACACGAGTCAGCATAGCAGTATGTGGAGAATACGAGTCAGCATAGCAGTGTCTGGAGAACACGAGTCAGCATAGCAATGTCTGGAGAACACGAGTCAGCATAGTAGTATGTGCAGAACACGAGTCAGCATAGTAGTATGTGGAGAACACGAGTCAGCATAGCAGTATGTGGAGAACACGAGTCAGCATAGCAGTATGTGGAGAACACGAGTCAGCATAGTAGTATGTGAAGAACACGAGTCAGCATAGCAGTATGTGGAGAACACGAGTCAGCATAGCAGTATGTGGAGAACACGAGTCAGCATAGCAGTATGTGGAGAACACGAGTCAGCATAGCAGTATGTGGAGAACACGAGTCAGCATAGCAGTATGTGGAGAACACGAGTCAGCATAGCAATGTCTGGCATGGATGCTATGTCAAGCATGTGCGCCTCGTCAATACTGTGCCCTTGCGCCGCTAATCATTGGGACAGGTTCTTTATTTGGTTGGCTGGTTGCTTGGTTGGAGGGGGGGGGGGTGTTTTTGTTGTTTGTTTTGCTTTTGTTTTTTGTTTTGTCCTCCTGCGCTCAACAGAAAAGCAGAATGACGTACACCTTTTTCATCAAGAGTCGTCAGCATCCATCCAGTGAAAGCCTAGTGATTGCAAGGCTTGGGGAAAGCCCCATCCAGTGAAAGCCTAGTGATTGCAAGGCTTGGGAGAAAGCCCCATCCAGTGAAAGCCTAGTGATTGCAAGGCTTGGGAGAAAGCCCCATCCAGTGAAAGCCTAGTGATTGCAAGGCTTGGGGGAAACCCCCATCCAGTGAAAGCCTAGTTATTGCAAGGCTTGGGGAAAGCCCCATCCAGTGAAAGCCTAGTGATTGCAAGGCTTGGGGAAAGCCCCATCCAGTGAAAGCCTAGTGATTGCAAGGCTTGGGGGAAGCCCCATCCAGTGAAAGCCTAGTGATTGCAAGGCTTGGGGGAAAGCCCCATCTAGTGAAATCCTAGTGATTGCAAGGCTTGGGGAAAGCCCCATCCAGTGAAAGCCTAGTGATTGCAAGGCTTGGGGAAAGCCCCATCCAGTGAAAGCCTAGTGATTGCAAGGCTTGGGGAAAGCCACGTGTCTGATGTGGAGGAAGCCAGGACTGAAGGCCTCACACCAGGACAAAGCCACTGGACACACACTGGACATGAAGGACAGCAGAGCCACTGGACACACACTGGACATGAAGGTGAGGAAGCCAGGACTGAAGGCCTCACACCAGGACTGGACACACACTGGACATGAAGGTGAGGAAGCCAGGACTACAGGCCTCACACCAGGACAGAGCCACTGGACACACACTGGACATGAAGGTGAGAAGCCAGGACTGAAGGCCTGAGACCAACAGAGCCACTGGACACACACTGGACATGAAGGTGAGGAAGCCAGGACTGAAGGCCTGAGACCAACAGAGCCACTGGACACACACTGGACATGAAGGTGAGGAAGCCAGGACTGAAGGCCTCACACCAGGACAGAGCCACTGGACACACACTGGACATGAAGAACAGCAGAGCCACTGGACACACACTGGACATGAAGGACAGCAGATGAGTGGGGCGGGATCAGAGGCCAATCGCATGAGAGTTTACAACATTGGACGAATCGCGGACCCTGACAGAATTTTAATATTCCTACATAAAACTAGACAGACATCAAACACAAACTAAGGAGGTTACAACGACCCTGTTTCTAATTTATCTTCTTCCCGTGCAAATCCAGTGTATGCTCGCTACAAACCAGATGAAGTTTGCCTTAAAGGACGAAAGGAAAAAGAGGAAATCTGTTCAACCTTTTTTCTTCCTATGCACCAAAATAGTAACTATCTGACTGGCTACACAAACAACGCCTCATTCGCACTCTCGGAAACTCTCCAACCACTGCCACAAGTGCGGCAGGGGTGACAGTTCAACCATCTGTCGTCCTTGGGCGCAGTGGAGAGAGAGAGAGAGAGAGAGAGAGAGGGAGAGAGAGAGAGAGTGAGTGAGAGAGTGAGGGAAGAGAGTGAAACAGAGAGAGAGAGAGGAGACTGGGTGTGGGGAAGGTGTTGGAGGCGAAACGCAAATTTCAGTGACATCATTTACAAACTAAAAAGAAAAAAAAAAATAAATAAAAAGGGCATAATCTAAGTAACAGGCGAAAAAATAAATCACATTTAACATTTAGGACAGTACAAACAAAGAACGAAAAATGACTCATCTGTCGTTTTCCATGTGGTGGGGAGAATAGCCGCTAGGCGGAAATGACAAGGGGGGTTATGGGAGAGGAAAAGGAGGGAGGTGGTGAAATGTTAAATGTGATTTATTTTTTCGCCTGAAGTAGACCCAAGAGGTTGAAATGCATCGTGTCTTGTCATGTGCTTTGTTTGTCAATGTCATTGGCGGTAACTAACAAACTCTCTTTCTAAATTTTGCTTCGTTCGCCGCCGTCAGTCACTCCATTTTGAAAAATTATTATTATCATTATCATTATTATTGTTAATATTATTATTATTATTATTATTATTATTATTATTATTATTATTATTATTGTTGTTGTTGTTGTTGTTGTTGTTGCTATCATTATTATTGTTACTATTATCTTTATTAATATTCCTATTATTGTTATAGTTGTTGTTATCATTATATTATTATTATTGTTATTATTATTATTATTATTATTATTATTATTATTATTATTATTATTATTGTTGTTGTTGTTGTTATCAATATTATTTTTATTACTATTATCTTCATCAATATTCATATTATTATTGTTGTTGTTGTCATTGTTATCATTATTATTATTATTATTATTATTATTATTGTTGTTGTTATCATTATTATTATTACTATTATCTTTATTAATATTCTTCTTATTATTGTTGTTGTTGTTGTTATCATTGTTATCATTATTAATTTCATTATCATTATTATTATTGTTATTATCATTATCATTATCATTATTGTTTTTATTATTATTATTATTATTATTATTATTATTATTATTATTATTATTATTATTGTTGCTGTTGTTGTTATTATTGTTATTATTATCAATATTATAAATATTATAATTATTGTTGTTGTTGTTGTTATTTCATCATCATCATCATTGTTATTATTACTATTATTATCATTGTTGATATTGTTGTTGTTATTATCATTATCATCATTTCTATTATTAACATGATCATTGCTATTTTTGTTTTCTTGTCATTATAATTATTCTCCTTAATTTTCGATGCTGTTAAACTCATTTCATTTCATTTCCATTTCATTTCCATTTCATTTCCATTTCATTTCATTTTCATTTCATTTCCATTTCATTTCCTTTACATTTCATTTCCATTTCATTTCCATTTCATTTCCTTTTCATTTCATTTCCATTTCATTTCCATTTCATTTCCATTTCATTTCATTTCCATTTCATTTCCATTTCATTTCCTTTTCATTTCATTTTCATTTCATTTCCATTTCATTTCCATTTCATTTCCTTTTCATTTCCATTTCATTTCCATTTCATTTCCATTTCATTTCCTTTTTGTGTGGACAGGCCGACGGCAGGAGACCATACTTATTATTGGAGCTGTTCCGGGGGCCGGGATAGCTCAGTGGTAGAGCGCCGGACTTGTAATCTTGGGTTGCGGGTTCGAATCTCCGCCGGGCCGTTTCGGTACAGGGGGATTTTCCCCTCGGAGTTAACATTGTTTCTGACTCTATTTCCCATACAGCCCTTCGAATGAGACTATAAAGCGAAGTTTCGTGTGGAACGCACGCACAACATCTTGCACACACGTCAAATCCCATCACCAACTTTCGGAAGAGAAGACCAGTCTGGCCGTCGGTATGGATGACACGTTACATATAGCATGCACCTTCCCCGAAAATGGAGTATGGCTGCCTTAATGGCGGGATAAAAAAAAACGGTCATACAAACAAAACTCCACTCCCTTTGTTGGGTAGATGGGATTAATCCTTGCCTGTCTCTACAGGGAGTGTCCGCAGGAGTATCAGCCTGAGTATGCAAAAAAAAAGTATTAAAAAAAAAAAGGAAAAAACTTGGAGCTGTTCCAATGTCACAGAAGATTCTCTATGTGGGGGTGATTTTTCTGGTTTCTGTCTCTGTTTGGTTTTGGGGATCAGCGGTGGGGGCCGTTCAATTCCTGTCAAAAACGGCTTTAAAAAACGGATCTGCATTAAACAAAAGTCTTGGATTAACTGAAACATTTTCACCTCTAGAATTCACAAATTACACCCGATGGTACATCTCTGAATCTGCGCCATAAATAAAATCTATGTAATTAGTATGTCCATTGTCTTGCCGACAAAAATAATGATGGCAACCGGTATCAACGACAAGAATTATAACAGCGACCGCGAAGAGGACTACAATTATAAAACGACAAAAACAACTTGAAACGAACAACAAACTTTCTGTGTCTTTGACTTATTTTTATACGCGCGCACGAGCGTGCACGCGCATTGTGTGTGTGTGTGTGTGTGTGTGTGTGTACGCGCACGCGAGCGCGTGCCGCCTGAGCACGTACATGCCTGTGTGCGCTCATCGGAACGAAAGGGGGAAATGTCTATTTAACGAGAGGAACAAAGTGAGAATGCGCATTCATTGCGTCAGTACTCTCCGAGTTGGAGACAGACAGACAGACAGACAGACAAACGAACGGACGGACGGACAGACAGACAGACTGACAGACAGACAGCAGAGATAGAAACAGACATACTGACAGAAACAGACAGGGGACAGAGATAGATTGATAGACAGAGACGTGTTAGGAAAGAGTTTCAGTGAGGTCTTACTGTAGGCAGACGAGCCCATACACGCTAAGCTTCATCTGGTTGACTATGAGCCGCAGTGGGCAGGACCTACAATTAGATGAGCATTACACACACACACACACACACACACAAACCCACACACACACACACACACACACACAACATAACACACACACACACACACACACACACACACACACACACACACACACACACACACAGATCAAAGAGTATGGTAACAACAACAAAATGAACACATGGCCAAACAAACGAAGCAGATCGACAGATAGAAGACAGCTGGTGTTGGCCAATCGACGGCCAGATGGAAAACAGGACTCTCTAGGATTCTCTAGGAGTCTCCAGGACTCTCTATTTTTCTATGCCTCGTTTTTCTCGCTAGTCGCCCTTGTCGGTGTCCCAGTGGCTCACGTTGGTAAGCAAGTTCTCCTGGACGAGAGAATTGTTCAGTTGACCGGGCTGCCCTCTGAGGGAACTCAATATACCAGCTTCTTCTTGTCCGCTGTTCAGCACGGGAGGCCTACTGTCTGCACGTAGGCTCTGCCCGCACGTGAACCGCCGTGTGTGTGTGTGTGTGTGTGTGTGTGTGTGTGTGTGTGTGTGTGTGTGTGTCTGTCTGTCTGTCTGTCTGTCTGTCTGTAATGTGTGTGTGTGTGTGTGTGTGTGTGTGTGTGTGTGTGTGGTAATCTGACACCTGTGAATTGGGCAACAGCCAATCAACCCGTAAACAGAGGCGTCACAATCAGACCAACAGGATGTGCTGAGTGCCTTTAGTCAGACCAACAGGAAGTGCTGAGTGCCTTTAGTCAGACTAACAGGAAGTGCTGAGTGCCTTTAGTCAGACCAACAGGAAGGGCTGAGTGCCTTTAGTCAGACCAACAGGAAGTGCTGAGTGCCTTTAGTGAACGAAACGAACTCCTCTAACTAGCGAAAGACGGAGATGGTCGACACATCAGCTAAGTCACGAGCTCACGTGACCACAAGACTCAACAGGTTAACATTCAACACGCTGGTCTGGTGCGAAGACAGAAAGGAAATACAGTTTTGGGTAGAAGTGGACCAACGCCGTACAAGACACTGCTACACGGTACAACCTGATGTAGCGCAATACAACATTGCAATACAACATTGTACAGTGTCATACTGACTGACTGAAACCAATTTATTGTCAGATTAACTCAAGGTTGTACTGACATTTAAGAAAACATTATGACAGAATATGAACGTTTTTCATTCAAAGCAAAGAAGCATAATTAACACACAAAAATACGTGCGCACACATACACGTACACACACACACACACACACACACACACACACACACACACACACACACACCACACACATACACACACACACACACGCACAAACACACGCACTTACATAAATACACAAATACACACATCTCAATACAAACACCACCCATACCTCACATATATTCAAACTTACACACTCGCACACACAGACATACACACGCCCACACACACACGCGCACACACACCCGCGCGCCCACACACACACACACACACACAACACACACACACACCACACACCACACACACACGCACGCACACACACACATTCATACTCGAGCACTCGTACACACATGCATTCACTCTCACAAACACACTCTTTCCCCGCACACATACACGTGCGCACGCACATACACACCCACGCTCCGCTCACCACACACACACACACACACACACACACACACACACACACCACACACACACAACACACCCCACGCACGCCGCACGCCACACAGAGAAAAAAATTCTGCCAGTTATATACAATCCTGTACCCCTTTGCACTCCCCCCCCCCCCCCCCCCCCCCCCCCCCCCCCCCCCCCCCCCCCCCCCCTCCCCCACCCAAAGGAGCGACGGGATCAAGAGAGATCGGAGCAGCAGAACGGACGACTTTGAACAGGTTGGAGCTGGTCTCGGTACCACTTGTGTCGCGAATGAACTGGCCGTACCTAACCACCGAATTGGATGAACATAGTACACAGCACAGGAGGAACACATCAAGCCGATTCGAGATGATGATGACACGTCGTATATTCAGGATACGCTTCGGTGTTTGCGTTCCGATCTGTAGGAGTGAAACAGCAGGGGCCCAGAAATCCACCCGTCGGACATCGACACAAGTCTGGAGCAAGCTATAGACAAAATTATCGCTGGTTTTTGACACGGGAATGGTTAAGGGTTATGCCGTTACTCTTACAGAGCGACAGGTGCAGAGACGATTCCGAGATCCGCACATAAATCAAGTTTTTCGGAAGGTCGTGCTCCATCAAACGGATGACGTGGGTGTGTGCTGTGTGAATCAGACGACGTCGTTCTAGATATTCCTGCGATCGTGTTCGGAAGACACACTGCTTATTCTGTTTTGACAAGCAGGAAGAAAGACACATGTCATCGGAGGAATGTGTTAAATTGGCCTGCCTTCGGAAAGAAGACGCAGCGGCAACACGAAGCATGCAGAGACCCAAGCATGTGCTCTATGGCGCCTGCACGCTGTCCACGGACTGACCCAGTTTTACCTGGGGTGACCGTCGTCTACAGAACTGACAGTGAATACCAGTGACATGTTCTCGTTCTCAAATTCATCATGTAAAGTGAAAGAAAAGGACATTGCTGTGGTTTCATGTTAATGAAATCGAAATTGAGTCGCGTTTTGTTGTTGTCCATCGCGTCGATTTGCTTAATGGGTATTACAGCCTAACATCTTTAAAACTTCGTTCGTTCGTTCGTCCAAACATCAAAGCAATATGGCTATAGACGAGATAATTTCTACATACACAAACATAAGCACACACAAACACACACACACACACACACACACACACACACACACACACACACACACACACACACACACACACACACACACACACGCACGCGCGCGCGCACACTAAGAGCCCATATATACTGGTATTCAGAAACACCAATTCTGTGTGATTACATGTATATCCAATACATGGTAATCAAGGATCATTAAAGTATGGAACTGGCTGACATATTACTCGTAAGAGTCGAACAGCTTATGAGTGTGTATGGGGAAGGGGAGAAGAGGGAGGAAGAGAGTGGGTGGGGGGGATGAAAAAGCCTTGCTCTACGTGCAAATTAGACGCCGAACCATACTGATATGGTTTTTGCCTAGATAAGCTTTTAACATTTCAAAAATTTGCAAATTGGAGAAGAAACACACACACACACACACACACACACACACACACACACACACACACACACACACACACACCTGTTAGGGGGAAGGGAGGCAGTGGACGAGGGGGTGGGGCGGTGGAAGAGTTAAAAATATCTTCCAAGTGGATGACATTTAATAAGATAAACAGCCAACATTCCCAGACTCCAACCGTTCTCATAACTGGGATTGAAAACACTAGACATAGTCAGCGGAAGCTTGAAGGACTTCATCTTATCATGAAGAGGCTGAAAGTGATTTTTTGTACTAGCACAGTCAAATAAAAAATGAGGGATATCGAGAGTCTGACCACATGCACAAACAGGTGCCGGTTTTAAGTACCTACATAACCAACCATTAACCCCCAGCCTATGTACAAGGTTACGATTTGGGATTGGCCCGGAGGATTACAACATTTACTTGTTGGTTAGTCATATCCCATCTGTGCTTCCGAGCTGAATCTTCAAGGTACTGATTCTGTCTTATGCTCCAGATTGAACTTGTCAGAATGTGGATAGCTTCAGATGAAGAAAGAGGGATATCACAATTCAAAACATCAGATTTATTTCTTGCAGCTTCCTTTGCATAAAAGTCAGCTAAATCATTGCCACGTAAACTGGAGTGTCCTGGGACCCATAACAAAGTTACATTGATACCCCGGGTTATTAGCTGATGAATGAGAAATAAGATCTCACACACCAAGTCTGAACGACTAGATTTTGATTGACAATGTAGAACCGTAAGCGCTGATTTTGAGTCCGATAGTATAAGTATTTGTCTATGTATAACAGGCATGTCAAGTATAAAATCTAGTGCTTTCAAAATGGCAAATAACTCTGCTGTAAATATAGAAACATCCTTTCGTAATATGGTATTTCTTTCTAATGCTAAGCGCTGGTATTACAAGGAAGCCCCAACATCGGAAGAATCTAAAACAGAACCATCCGTGAAAATGTGTAGATAGGAATCGTATTTCCTATCTATCAAGTCTTTGGCATAGGATGATAGTAACAGAGGATTTATCTTTTTTATTCAGATCTCCGTAAGTGTAAATGATTTCAGCCTGCTCTGCAACCACGAAGGGTATGAACAACTGGAACCTCGGCAATACCATCAAGAGACAGGTTACAGTTCTGAAATAATGGGGAAACATAATCACCTAGGACATGTAAAACCGATTTGTTTACGGATCTCTCTTGAAACATACGTACTTCCATCCAGTTCAGTCATTACTGAATTTGGAATGGTTCTACTCTCACTGTAAAATTACAAGCGCAACTTAGCCTGTGTTCATTTAAGGGTAACACACCAGCCTCCTTGTACGTCAAATCAATTGAAGCCCATGCCATCGGGGAAGTCCTAATGCAATTTTAAAGGCTAACGAGTCAATACTGGTTAGCTTGTGTAAATCTGTCTTTCCAGCTGTAAAAAAAATTCTTGGCCATACGACAGAATTGAACGAACTAGCCCTGAGGCGACATAGACGAGATACAGTGTCATACAAGACCACCTCATACCGCATCAAGGCAAAACTTACTTAACAGAAGATACAGTGAGGGTCAAAAAGATGAAAACACAATACGAACAAAACAATGTTAACAGATAAAGACACAGTCACAAGGATGACAAAAAAATAAAGATATAGCGACTGGGAGAACAAGAGCTGAAGATACAGTGAAATGGAGTACAAAAGATACAGACACAGTGACGGAGACGACGAAATATACAGGCATGGTGACGAGGACAAAAGATGGAGACAGGGACAGAGACGACAAAATATATAGGCATGGTGACGAGGACAAAAGATGGAGACAGGGACAGAGACGACAAAATATATAGACATGGTGACGAGGACAAAAGATAGAGACAGGGACAGAGACGACAAAATATACAGACATGGTGACGAGGACAAAAGATGGAGACAGGGACAGAGAAGACAAAATATACAGACATGGTGACGAGGACAAAAGATGGAGACAGGGACAGAGAAGACAAAATATATAGACATGGTGACGAGGACAAAAGATACAGAGATAGGGACATGAAAAAGTGACAGGGATAACAAGAGATGGAGATACAGTGAAATGGGAAGACAAAAAATAAACTTACAGTGACATCGGAAGACAGAAGATAAAGATACAGGACGACAAAAGACAAAGAGATAGTGGCAGAGACGACAGAACAAAAAGATGCGATTACAAGGAGAACCACACAGAAAGATACAGTGACAAAGATGACAAAAGATAAACATGCAGTGACAACAATGACACAAGACAAAGTGACAGGGGTGATAAGATAATATTATAAAGATATGGTGATGTGGGACGACAAGAGATTTTTGTTTTTTTAACGCAGTGGCAGGGGCGACCAGAGATGAAGATACAGCGACAGAGACGAAAAAAGGGTAAAGATAAAGTAACAAACAGATACAGAAGATAGCAAAAGATAAAAATACAGTGACAGGCATGGCAAAAGATTAATGCACTGTGAAGGTGTGACATTAGATAAAGACAGTGACAGACAAACAGACAGATGTTCAGTGTCAAGTGGGAAAAGAAACAAACTGATCCGTTTTTACGGGACAATAGAACACACCACAACGATGTCTAAAACTACAACTACAAGAAGGTAAGGATCGGCGTGTGTGTGTGTGGGGGGGGGGGGGGGGGGTGGAGGGAGGGGGGATGGGGAGGGTGGATGGATGATGGTCTGTACTCATTCATGAGGGAGACCTCGTAGCCCAGGGACAGGGAGTGGCTGTGTGTGTGTGTGTGTGTGTGTGTGTGTGTGTGTGTGTGTGTGTGTGTGTGTGTGTGTGTGTGTGTGTGTGTGAGTGTGTGTGTGTGTGTGTGTGTGAGTGTGTGTGTGTGAGTGTGTGTGTGTGTGTGTGGTGTGTTGTGTGTGTGTGTGTGTGTGTGTATGTGTGTGTGGTGTGTGTAGGGGAGGTGGGGTGGTGGGGAGGGGGTGGGGGGTGATCAGAGTGGAGGGGGGTGGCTGGGTGTTGGGGGGGGGGGGGGAGGGTGGAGGGGGGTGATGGTCAGTACTCAACCATGAGGGAGGCCCCGTAGTCCAGGGACAGGGCGTGGCTGTGTGGGGGGGGGGGGGGGGGGGGGTGGGAGGGGGGTGATGGTCAGTACTCACCCATGAGGGAGGCCCCGTAGTCCAGGGACAGGCGGGTTGGCTGTGTGTGTGTGGTGGTGGGGGGGGGGGGGGGGGGGTGGGGGGGGGTGGGGATTGGTCAGTACTCACCCATGAGGGAGGCCCGTAGTCCAGGGACAGGGCGTGGCTGTGTGTGTGTGGGGGGGGGGGGGGGGGGGGAGTGGAGGGGGTGATGGTCAGTACTCACCCATGAGGGAGGCCCCGTAGTCCAGGGACAGGGCGTGGCTGTGTGTGTGTGTGGTGGGGGGGGGGGGGGGGGGGGGAGTGGAGGGGGTGATGGTCAGTACTGACCCATGAGGGAGGCCCCGTAGTCCAGGGACAGGGCGTGGCTGTGTGGTGGTGTGGTGGGGGGGGGGGGGAGTGGAGGGGGTGATGGTCGTACTCACCCATGAGGGAGGCCCCGTAGTCCGGGACAGGGCGTGGCTGTGCAGCAGGGTGGCGGTTGGCCGAGGGGTCCAGTCTGCTGGTGACGTCACGGTGGTCAGCAACGGCGATCTGACCGCGCCCTGTCCACCCTTCTCTGCTGACCTGGACCGGCACTGCCGGACAATTGTCCTGGACGTCGGGTCTTCTGGCTATGAACGTCTGGTCTTCTGGCTATGGACGTCTGGTCTTCTGGCTATGGACGTCTGGTCTTCTGGCTATGGACGTCTGGTCTTCTGGCTATGGACGTCTGGTCTTCTGGCTATGTCTTCAGCACAGATGTCCTGATATTGCCATCATGTACTCACCTCGAATCTTTTAGGGCGTGTTCATCACAGAGATATCCTAAGTTACGATGTGTTCAGTACAGATCTTGCGATCTTTTTTTATGCTGCATTCAGCGTAGATGTATTGATCTTCTCATACTGCATTCAGCGTAGAAGTACTGATCTTCTTGCGATGAGTTAAGACTACACGCGACGTCGAATATATACTGAATATATGTCCTTTTTTAAATGTTTTAATGTCATATGTCAAAGATGTCCTGTCATCTGTATTTTCTTTAAAAAAAAAAAGATGTCCTCTTATGTGTATTTTCTTGGAAGATGTCCTGTTATCTGCATTTTCTTGGAAGATGTCCCGTTCTGGAAAAATCTTTGTTGGACAGATGTCTTGATCTTCTACCGATGTCTCTGAGACAGATGTCTTGATCTTCTACCGATGTCTCCGAGACAGATGTCTTGATCTTCTACCGATGTCTCCGAGACAGATGTCTTGATCTTCTACCGATGTCTCTGAACAATTTGCCGATTTCCGGACTCGATTGGTTTGTTTACATACCTTGGTCTGCTAATATCAGGTGTCAGGCAACGTTCAGAGATGCGTCATGAGCTGTCTGTGATGCACTGAGCTGTCTGTGATGCACTGAGCTGTCTGTGATGCACTCAGCTGTGATGCACTGAGCTGTCTGTAATGCACTGAGCTGTCTGTAATGCACTCAGCTGTCTGTGATGCACTGAGCTGTCTGTGATGCACTCAGCTGTCGGTGATGCACTGAGCTGTCTGTGATGCACTGAGCTGTCTGCGATGCACTGAGCTGTCTATGATGCACTGAGCTGTCTGTGATGCACTGAGCTGTCTGTGATGCACAGAGCTGTCTGTGATGCACTGAGCTGTCTGTGATGCACTGAGCTGTCTGCGATGCACTGAGCTGTCTATGATGCACTGAGCTGTCGGTGATGCACTGAGCTGTCTGTGATGCACTCAGCTGTCTGTGATGCACAGAGCTGTCTGTGATGCACTCAGCTGTCTGTGATGCACTCAGCTGTCAGTGGACACTGTGCGTCACACACTATTCCAGTCCGCTGTCTGACAAGGATGGACGGGCTGGGTCACGTGACATGAGGACATTACGTCACGTCCTGTATTGCACAGGCCTGTCATAGCGTCATCAGTGGCTGCTGACGTTAGTGTCCACGTTTCTCTCTCTCGCCTGGTGACTTCGTCAGGGGATGATGCCTGGAAGTTGTTCTGTGACGTCGACTTCTTTCTCCACGTGTAGCTTGATGCGTTCACTCAGAGGTTCTGTGACGTCGTCGTCCAAGTGACAATGACGTATGGGTCCACAGATGACGAGCTGTTTCCACGCTGATCTATCGTCAGTTGTGACGTCATCAAACCAATGACGTGTTTCCCACAGTGACGGCGCCCATTTTGATTACTGAAACAAAACCCAGCCTATCAATCGAATGAAAATCAATGTCAATGCTGATTTTTTTTTTCCAAGCATATGATTAACAAATGAACTGGTTAATACCTGAATATCCAAGTCAATCCTCAGTAAAAGAAAATCACCATTCAAAATCTATGAGCCAATATCGGTGATGATGACAGAAGAAAATCACCATTCAAAATCTATGAGCCAATATCGGTGATGATGACAGAAGAAAATCACCATTCAAAATCGATGAGCCAATATCGGTGATGATGACAGAAGAAAATCACCATTCAAAATCGATGAGCCAATATCGGTGATGATGACAGAAGAAAATCACCATTCAAAATCGATGAGCCAATATCGGTGATGATGACAGAAGAAAATCACCATTCAAAATCGATGAGCCAATATCGGTGATGATGACAGAAGAAAATCACCATTCAAAATCGATGAGCCAATATCGGTGATGATGACAGAAGAAAATCACCATTCAAAATCGATGAGCCAATATCGGTGATGATGACAGAAGAAAATCACCATTCAAAATCGATGAGCCAATATCGGTGATGATGACAGAAGAAAATCACCATTCAAAATCGATGAGCCAATATCGGTGATGATGACAGAAGAAAATCACCATTCAAAATCGATGAGCCAATATCGGTGATGATGACAGAAGAAAATCACCATTCAAAATCGATGAGCCAATATCGGTGATGATGACAGAAGAAAATCACCATTCAAAATCGATGAGCCAATATCGGTGATGATGACAGAAGAAAATCACCATTCAAAATCGATGAGCCAATATCGGTGATGATGACAGAAGAAAATCACCATTCAAAATCGATGAGCCAATATCGGTGATGATGACAGAAGAAAATCACCATTCAAAATCGATGAGCCAATATCGGTGATGATGACAGAAGAAAATCACCATTCAAAATCGATGAGCCAATATCGGTGATGATGACAGAAGAAAATCACCATTCAAAATCGATGAGCCAATATCGGTGATGATGACAGAAGAAAATCACCATTCAAAATCGATGAGCCAATATCGGTGATGATGACAGAAGAAAATCACCATTCAAAATCGATGAGCCAATATCGGTGATGATGACAGAAGAAAATCACCATTCAAAATCGATGAGCCAATATCGGTGATGATGACAGAAGAAAATCACCATTCAAAATCGATGAGCCAATATCGGTGATGATGACAGAAGAAAATCACCATTCAAAATCGATGAGCCAATATCGGTGATGATGACAGAAGAAAATCACCATTCAAAATCGATGAGCCAATATCGGTGATGATGACAGAAGAAAATCACCATTCAAAATCGATGAGCCAATATCGGTGATGATGACAGAAGAAAATCACCATTCAAAATCGATGAGCCAATATCGGTGATGATGACAGGGGAAACAAACAAGCAAAGCAACACAATCATTGAGAATCCACCATTATTCTGGTGAAAAATAAAGACTACATGAATATTATTTAAGTTCATAATCAATCAGACAGTACGGTGTAGATTAAAAATAGGGGGGGGGGGGGGGGGGGGTTGAAAGTCACCCAGTCAATTGGATGAATTTGAAAGATATAAGAATAATAATGCAGTGCTGAACAATTAAGAATAATAATGATTAGGAAAAAAAAGGGTCACAATCAGCCAATCAATATGACGAGGACGAATGCTAAGAAATGGACACACGAGCAACGAAAGACAGTTATTTAAACACACACGCGCGCGCGCGCGCGAAATTTAAAATAAAATAAAAAAAAATAAAAAATAAAAAAAAAAAAAGCACGCAAACAAAGACAAAACGAAGTACTGGACAGTGAGACTGAACAAAGGGGAAAGTGAGCAATGAAATGTATTGTGTTCAATGGCCTCTTCTGCCCCTCCCCTCACCCCAATGAAATGTATTGTGTTCAATGGCCTCTTCTGCCCCTCCCCTCACCCCAATGAAATGTATTGTGTTCAATGGCCTCTTCTGCCCCTCCCCTCACCCCTCACCCCCATCTTCCCTCTCTCGCCCTCACTAACGGCTGTAACGGCCTGTAACGGCCTGTAACGGTTTTCCTTCTTCATGGAATATCTCAGAAAGTACTTGGTCGATCTTTGTGAAAATTAGCAGGTATGTTCACTATCGGTAACGGATGATGCCCGATGTTTTAGTTTATCGTTATAGCCGTTGCTGACGGTTATAACTGCCCATCACGGTTTTCCTTCTTAATAGAATATATCGGAAAGCACTTTGTCGATCTTTCTGAAAATTTGTAGGTTTGTTCATTATGGGTCACGGATGATACCCAATGTTTTAGCTACAACTGTAGGTTTGTTCATTATGGGTCACGGATGATACCCAATGTTTTAGCTACAACTGTAGGTTTGTTCATTATGGGTCACGGATGATACCCAATGTTTTAGCTACAACTGTAGGTTTGTTCATTATGGGTCACGGATGATACCCAATGTTTTAGCTACAACTGTAGGTTTGTTCATTATGGGTCACGGATGATACCCAATGTTTTAGCTACAACTGTAGGTTTGTTCATTATGGGTCACGGATGATACCCAATGTTTTAGCTACAACTGTAGGTTTGTTCATTATGGGTCACGGATGATACCCAATGTTTTAGCTACAACTGTAGGTTTGTTCATTATGGGTCTCGGATGATACCCAATGTTTTAGCTACAACTGCCCATAACGGTTTTTCTTTTTTATGGAATATCTCAGAAGGTATGCGGCCGATCTTTCTGAAAATTTGTAGGTATGTTCATTATGGGTCACGGATGATGCCCTATGTTTTACTTTACCGTTATAGCCATTACTAACGGCTATAACAGCCCCTAACGGTTTTTCTTCTTCATGGAATATCTCAGAAAGTACGTGGCCGATATTTCTGAAAATTTGTATGTTCATTGTGGGTCACGAATGATGCCCGATCTTTACGTTTACCGTTATAGCCGTTACTAACGGCCCATAATGGTTTTCTTCTCTATGGAAAATCTAAGAACGTTCTTGGACGATCTTTCTGAAAATTTGTAAGTATGTTCATTATAGGTCACAGACGATGGCCGATGTTTACCAGAATAGCCATTACTAACGGTTACACCAGCCCAAGACAGTTTTTTCTCTTTATGGAATATCTCACACGTGTTCAAGATAAACTGGGAGTACGTATACATGCTTTGCATCTTTTTTTTTTTCATGTGGTCAGTGTCCATCCACAGAGCGAGTGGAATCCATGTGGTCAGTGTCCATCCACAGAGCGAGTGGAATCCATCGTTTACTGCAGACCAGAACAACACAAGCAGAAGACAAACGTCATGGAAGTCAACAAGAACACAGAACTTTAACAGAAAATAATGCTAACCGTAAACAACAACAACAACAACAACAACAACACACACATACACACACACACACACACACACACACACACACACACACACACACACACACACACACACACGCGCGCGCACACACACACACACACACCACACACACACACACACACACACACACACACACACACACACACACATACACACACGCGCACGCACGCACATACACACTCGCACACAACTTTTTTTTTTAATTTAATGTAACAAATGTTAAGAACACACGCGAAAAACAGAAACAAAAATCAGAGAGAACAACCCCCAAAAACAAAAACAAAAGTGTTACAGCACAACACAACAAAAGTTACAAGAAACAGAAGTCACAGAATTTCAAAGTTCCAAAAATCAACAAGAGCACAAGAAAACGAAGCTACAGAAGACAACAAGAATTCAAAATGACTTTTTTTTAAATAAATAAATGAATTTAAAAAAAAATAAAAATAGAAAAAAAAGGGAAAAAAAACGAAAAGCACATGAAAACCAAAACATTACCGTAACCAACTAGAACACAAAAACAAACACAAAATTTACAAAATACAAGAGGACAAAAACAAACGCAAAAGCTACACATGCACAATAAAAAAATTTAAAAAATTTTTAAAGCACACACAAATACAGAAAACAAGAATGCAAAAAAAAAAATGTAGGCCTACATGAAACAAAAAGGAAACAAAAAGAAAAATAATTAAAAAATAAAAAGACGAAAACACACAAACAGAAGCAAAAATGAGACAAACCACAAAATAAAACACGAAGCAAAAGAAAAACACATACAAGTTACAGAAAACAACAAGAACACAAAAACTAAAAACTAAAATGAAAATGCACGGAAAACAAAAAGAAAACGAAAATAATACATAAAGTTAGAAACAATACCTCAACACTGAAACATCGGTTTCAGGTAGCAAGAATTCAAAAACAAAACAATGTTTAAAAAGCCAGAAAAGCACAAAAAATAAATGGAAGGCGACAGGAAATAGGAAAAAAAAAAAAAGAAAAAAAAAAAAAAGAAAAAGGGAAAAGTTTAAGACGACAATAACAGCAGGAACACGAACACGAAAACAAACTTTCCCGAAAAAAAATCAGCAACAATAATAAAACACAAAAAGAAAGATAAAAAAAAATACATGAAAGACATCTTACACAAAGCAATACATGAAAGACATCTTACACAAAGCAATAAGAACACAATACATGAAAGACATCTTACACAAAGCAATAAGAACACAATACATGAAAGACATCTTACACAAAGCAATAAGAACACAATACATGAAAGACATCTTACACAAAGCAATAAGAACACAATACATGAAAGACATCTTACACAAAGCAATAAGAACACAATACATGAAAGACATCTTACACAAAGCAATAAGAACACAATACATGAAAGACATCTTACACAAAGCAATAAGAACACAATACATGAAAGACATCTTACACAAAGCAATAAGAACACAATACATGAAAGACATCTTACACAAAGCAATAAGAACACAATACATGAAAGACATCTTACACAAAGCAATAAGAACACAATACATGAAAGACATCTTACACAAAGCAATAAGAACACAAACATGAAAGACTAAACTACACAACAAGAACATTTCTAAGAACACAATACATGAAAGACATCTTACACAAAGCAATAAGAACACAATACATGAAAGACATCTTACACAAAGCAATAAGAACACAATACATGAAAGACATCTTACACAAAGCAATAAGAACACAATACATGAAAGACATCTTACACAAAGCAATAAGAACACAATACATGAAAGACATCTTACACAAAGCAATAAGAACACAATACATGAAAGACATCTTACACAAAGCAATAAGAACACAATACATGAAAGACATCTTACACAAAGCAATAAGAACACAACACATGAAAGACATCTTACACAAAGCAATAAGAACACAATACATGAAAGACATCTTACACAAAGCAATAAGAACACAATACATGAAAGACATCTTACACAAAGCAATAAGAACACAACATGAACAGAAATGTGACAGAAAAACAAGACATCTGGTTACACGTTACCGTAAACAAGACGATCTTCTTCTTCCTCTTTTCCTCTTCCTGTCTCTCTCTCTCTCCTCTCTCTCTCTCTTCTCTCTCTCTCTCTCTCTCTCTCTCTCTCTCTCTCTCTCTCTCTCTCCTTCTTCTTTTGCATTATTTGTGTATGATTTATTACTGAGATTTGTTAACATCAAACATGGTTATAAGACTTATCATTCAATGGTAATATCAACATAAGCAGAAGACTCAGGCTTTGTTCGCAGAAAACTAGTTCTCCGTTGCTGAAAGACAGAGAGTGTGCTTAAGAAACCATTGAGGTGATTCAGACCGTTAATAGGGGAGTAGGAACCATTGAGGTGATTCAGACCGTTAATAGGGGAGTAGGAACCATTGAGGTGATTCAGACCGTTAATAGGGGAGTATGCTGTATTAACCAAAGTATGACAGTTTCCAGCAATAAACCGCGTAGATATTCAATTCACTATAATCAGTTCATCTCTTTTTTGATGTTCTATTAATGAAAATAAGTACAACAAAATTGTCTACGGCAGAAAAGAAGCATACAAATAATGGAAAACAAAAACTGTCTAGGGTTTTATTTTTAAATAATTTTTTTTAATCTAAAAACAAAAGAAAGTCAAAATGAGAGACTGAATTTTGGTCGGAATCGAGAGAGACAGGTAGGTTCAGATACGTAAGAATGGAGGGTGTGTTGATCCGATCTACAGCGCCACAGAGATTTCAATGGCGCCATAGAGATTTCAATGGCGCCATAGAGATTTCAATGGCGAAAAGGTTAACGGATTATTTTGCTGGCACCAGTCGCCGTGTCGAAGTGGTTAGCGTCGCAGACTCCAGGCTGGGAGGTTGTAGGTTCGATTCCCATTTTTTTGTGGGGTTTTCTGTCCCGACCCGGCTCCAACCGGAATTAAGTTTTCCACGGGTTCACATAGGAAGACTGGGACACACAGTCAAGAGTTGAGTTATCCACGGGCTCATCTGGGAAGACTGGGACACACAGTTAAGAGTTGAGTTTTCCACGGGCTCATCTGGGAAGACTGGGACACACAGTTAAGAGTTGAGTTTTCCACGGGCTCAGTTGGGAAGACTGGGACCACGCAGTCAAGTTTCATCCGCTTATTGGATGCTCCAATTTCCTGACCAACACTGCAGGTGTCTGTACGCTATCTCTCGGGCCTGGTTGACGCCGGGATATGTTATTACAGTAAGCGTAGAGTACAGCCCTGTCATGTGGTCTGAATGCAAATCCGTAGCATCATCTTCATCATCCCAGTCCTCATCGATCAGTATCAAAAAAAAAAGTATCAAATTCTGTGGCCCTTCATGAACTGCTCTCATGGTGACCTCAGTTTCGATGTCCTCTCCGCGTCTATGGCTTTGGTTTGGTTCTGTCGGGGTCACCGGTATCGGCAAATTCAAGGGGGCTGTCGGGGTCACCGGTGTCGGCAAATTCATTGGGGCTGTGGGGGGTCACCGGTATCGGCAAATTCATTGGGGCTGTGGGGGTCACCGGTATCGGCAAATTCATTGGGGCTGTGGGGGTCACCAGTATTGGCAAATTCATGGGGGCTGTGGGGGTCACCAGTATCGGCAAATTCATGGGGGCTGTCGGGGTCACTAGTATCGGCAAAGTCATTGGGGCTGTCGGGGTCACCAGTATCGGCAAATTCATGGGGGCTGTCGGGGTCACCGGTATCGGCAAATTCATGGTGGCTGTCGGGGTCACCGGTATCGGCAAATTCATGGGGGCTGTCGGGGTCACCAGTATCGGCAAATTCATGAGGGCTGTCGGGGTCACCGGTATCGGCAAATTCAAGGGGGCTGTCGGGGTCACCGGTATCGGCAAATTCAAGGGGGCTGTCGGGGTCACCGGTATCGGCAAATTCATGGGGGGCTGTCGGGGTCACCGGTATCGGCAAATTCATGGGGGCTGTCGTGGTAGCGCCCTCCGGATGGAGAGCTCACTCAAGCCGACTCCGTGACAAAGCAATAATTATTGTCGTCAGTAGAGGGGATGGGGGGTGGGGGGGGGGGGGGGGAGAAGTAAGTGGTTGTCCTAAGTATGTTGGATCAGAACAGGCGCCACAGTGCAGTGTCTCCTCTGGTGGGTTGCCTTAGAACGACTTGACGTTGACGTTGACTGCTCCTCGTGGCTGTGGCTGTGGACGGCGGGGGTGGGGGGGGGGGGGGGGTGGAGGGGAGGGGGGGAGGGGGGAGTCGGAATGAGCGGCCTGGGCGCAATGCCACTGAGGTGATACAGAAGATGGGTCAGCAAAAAACAAAAAAACAAAAATCTAGAAAGATCTGACGCGTACACTACAAAGAAAAACAATCTGAAAAGATCTGACGCGTACACTACAAAGAAAAACAATCTGAAAAGATCTGGACAGACATGGGGACCAATGACTGTTGGGAGTTGTGCCCATAAAATAGGGTCGGCGTGAATTGCAAATAGTTCTTTTAAGGGAACTTTTTTTTCCACTTAACTGGAACCTAACCCGATTTTGTGTCTACCCAGAATACTGGAAATAATATCAGAATAATTCACGACCTCACAAATTTATTGACACACGTAAAAAACAAACGACCCCTTCCCCCCCCCCTCCCCCCCCCCCCCCCAAAAAAAAAAAAAAAAAAAAAAAAAAAACCATTGCCAGGACTGCCACCATGCATAAGATTTGACGAATCTTTTTGATTAGTGTAAATTGAGTTGTTTGGTTTGTTTTGTTTTGTTTTGCTTTGCTTTGTTTTTGGTTTTTCTTCATAAAGTACATTCCGCTGTAGCTCATCAGACACATGAAATGGTATTACTATTTCTTACAGAGATATGAAACCAACGCTCCTAAAGCAAGTGCTGATTTCACTTTGGTTTTCCGTTCGCCGTAGTTGTCGGCAAGGTGACCAGACTTCAGTGTGTGTAATTATTTTATGAGTTGAAATTCTTCGACTTCTGATGATTGAAAATTATAATACCAAAAAGAATCGTCTGGTAAAACAAAATGTCAAATGGCACAGTATGCGTATTACCCACAGTTCATGTTTGAATGTCAATTAATGTCACTGTATGCTTATTACCCACAGTTTATGTTTGAAGATGACCGTGTGTCGTTTGAAGAGACTTCAAAGACAGTGGACAGATTCGGCAGAAAGTTAATCTGAGGTGACTTCAAAGACAGTGGACAGATTCGGCAGAAAGTTAATCTGAGGTGACTTCAAAGACAGTGGACAGATTCGGCAGAAAGTTCATCTGAGGTGACTTCAAAGACAGTGGACAGATTCGGCAGAAAGTCAGTCTGAGGTGACTTCAAAGACAGTGGACAGATTCGGCAGAAAGTCAGTCTGAGGTGACTTCAAACGACAGTGGACAGATTCGGCAGAAAGTTAATCTGAGGTGACTTCAAAGACAGTGGACAGATTCGGCAGAAAGTTAATCTGAGGTGGGAAAAGGTGGCAAAAGGAGTACCTGGAGAGGGGATGTCCAACGTTTCGTGTCGTAGACACTTCAACAGGGATGAAGCTTGATGATGGTTGACTTGGGTCACTGAACACAGTTCATGGTTTGAAGGGGTGGAAATTCCCTGTTGAAGTGTCTACGACACGAAACGTTGGACATCCCCTCTCCAGGTACTCCTTTTGCCATCTTTTCCCTTTATTTATTTGAATACGAGTACAGCAGTCACTACTTTACTAATCTGAGGTGACTTCAAACGACAGTGGACAGATTCGGCAGAAAGTCCAGGGTAGTACTCAATACAGAGAAAACACGCGCTTCGTGGCTTGGTGGTAGAAAACATTCCGGAATTCGCTTTATGCCTCATTGACATACGGACTGGAATCCCAAACAATTCAAGACTTGAACTGGTGATTTATAGATGACTTTGTGGATTGTAGGGTACTGGAATAAATATTCAGTCAGTTTAATCAGAGAGACAAAAGAAAAAAATTCAATGAAGAGACGAACGGTTCCGCTTAGTGGATTGTAGGGTACTGAAATAAATATTCAGTCAGTTTCATTGGATATTTAAAAAAAAAAAAAAAAAAAAGAAGAAGAAGAAGAAAACAATTGAATGAAGAGACGAACGATTCCGCTTCACGAATATCAAAAAGAAATCTGAATATTAATGCCGAAAAAACGGTGTTGTGTGCATAGCGTCGTTCACTCAATAATTTTGCTTCCATCTTATAGTAACCTGCAAAAGCAAATATATTAAAACTTCTTGTTAACTTGCACAAGCGTGCTGTTACATTAGCTATAATATCAGTGTGTGCAGTTGATGATGCTTACAAAAGGTTGATTTCTTGCCTTTTAAATTCCGGTTGGAACCTAGTATAGCAACAAGGATGCACATTTTCATTTGTAGAAATGTGTCCCCTCTGACTTTCCCAGTGAACATCGACAGAACACTGGAGTCGACTGTATCAGTGACCCAACTAGACTAGCTCTGTACAGCGTTAGAACGTACTGGAAACCAACTATACATCAAAGACTAATAAGTAGCAATACTACGTTCAATAAATGAGGGAAGGATGATTTGCTGAATAAAATCAGTTTACAAAGTTGATGGTCACTGACTATATATATAGAAAAGCAGTTTCCATTCCGTTTTAACGTTATATTCATATGCACCCTAGTCGTGTCTGTAAACCTGGTCTCTCTCTCTCTCTCTCTCTCTCTCTCTCTCTCTCTCTCTCTCTCTCTCTCTCTCTCTCTCTCTCTCCCACCCTCTCTTTCTTATTTCCATAGAACGATTTGTCACTAATGTCCTTCCACCTTTCTTTAATTATTAATGTACATACTATATTGATTCCATGTCCATTGGGGGTGTCCTTTTGTTTAATTAATTGTTTTGTATTTCTGCTGTTGATGGGGTTTGTTGTTGTTGTCTGTTTTGTTTCAAATACAAAATTTCCTTAAAAACAAAAAAAAAAGCAGCGGGACATCTGACGACAAAGAATATTTCATTTTCATGTATAAATTAAAAATGAAAGGTAAAACACAAACATGGATTGATGATAGAAATCATTGACAGCTGGAGTGAAGGGAATGAAGGTGAAACAACGTCATTGTGATTATTTATTCGTTCTGTACACAACGAGCCAAAGTCTGTTATGATGACTTCATTCCATCACATGTTGGCCCACAGCCGTCCTCTTGTGATCAATGGAACTCTCATTTGCACAAGAATTGAAGTGCAATAAAAAGAAATCATCAAATGTTTGGAGACAGAGAGAGAGAAGAAAGAAAAAAAAAGAAAGAAAGAAAGAAAGAAAGAAAGAAAGAAAGAAAAGAAAAGAAAAGAAAAGAAAGAGAGAAAGAAAGAAAGAAAGAAAAGGAAACAGGAAAAAAAACAAGTAAAAGAAAATAAAGCCCCCCACCCTCACCCACCCCCACCCACCCCATCTTCTTCTTCTTCTTTTATCTTTCCTTTTTGCATTCTTTAAAAATAACAGTAACGAATTTTGATCTATGTCCAGTATCAGCCTATATCTAGAAACTTGTGCCACTGAACAAATAACGTGACGATGAGAACACAGAGTTACACA
>CM031598.1:122587545-122597545 GCA_018398815.1 Conus ventricosus | reverse complement strand
CTCATCTGCCCAATGTCTTGTTTTAATGTTTTTAGTGTCAATGTTTTAATGTTTTTAGTGTCAATGTTTTAATGTTTTTAGTGTCAATGTTTTAATGTTTTTAGTGTCAATGTTTTAATGTGTTTTTTTTTTTTTAGTGTCAATGTTTTAATCCCACGCCATCATGTCATAGGGGCCGACCTGTCAGAATTATCCCATAGGAAAGAAAATCTAATCAATGGTATGAACAGATGATCTAATCAATGGTATTAGCAGATGATCTAATCAATGGTATTAACAGATGATCTAATCAATGGTATTAACAGATGATCGAATCAATGGTATTAACTGATGATCTAATCAATGGTATTAACAGATGAGAAGGAGCATGCAATTAATGCAATTTAGACAATGTTATCAATAGTGTTGACAGGCAATAAAATGTGATTGATAAGAATGTCATCATGGTATTAACAGATGAGAGAAAAATACTGTCAAAAGACAAGACTGACAGCGTAAAAAATGGTATTAACACACAAGAAAGAAAATATAATCAATGGAATCGGAATGAGTTAGGTGAGGAATTTCACGGCTTCTTTTCGTGTTTTTACTTCGTATGGACCTACTCGTAACCAGTTATCAAATCGTATCATTGTAACAAGCTCACAAACTTTTATCCAGTCCTCTCAATTGTGTGGAACTGTTAAGAAATGAATATGTATAAGAGTAGTCACGTTTCTACAGATGATGGTACTTGCTGTGTAATAACATCAAATTCATTACTCCGTTGATAAATGGAAACAGTTCACGTTTTCATCGCCAATACTGATTACTTAGGTGGTGCTATACGAAATGTCACGTGTGTGTGTGTGTGTGTGTGTGTGTGTGTGTGTGTGTGTGTGTGTGTGTGTGTGTGTGTGTGTGTGTGTGAGTCTGTCCGACCGTCCGTCCGTCTGTCTGTGGTTATGTTGTCATTCCTACGTTACCTCCAAACATTTGTCAAGGGGACAGAGAGAGAGAGAGAGAGAGAGAGAGAGAGAGAGAGTGAGAGAGAGAGAGAGAGAGAGAGAGAGAGAGAGAGAAAACTAATTACTACATTTCATTTGTCAGTTCTCTTCTCAATCACGTGTTGGTAATGATGTGTGTGTGCGTGTGTGTGTGTGCGCGCGCGCGCGCGTGTGTGTGTGTGTGTGTGTGTGTGTGTGTGTGTGTGTGTGTGTGTGTGTGTGTGTGTGTGTGTGTGCGCGTGTGTGTGTGTGTAAAAAAAAGTAATAATTCATTTCATTTCATTCATCAGTTTTCTGTTCAGTCATGTGTTGTGTATAGAGTGTTTCATAGTCATGTAACTACCTGGTGTTTCCTAATTAAACATATTTACTTAAATCCTTCTAATATCAACATTGTCGCCAACTCAAATTTCATGGAGAAAGACCGTTGTATTGTTGTGATTTATTACATGACTTTTTTTGTCTCACACACACACACACACACACACACACACACACACACACACACACACACACACACACACACACACACATTTTAACACTATACATATACAAATATCGATCAATATGCAGATGTTAAAAAAATACTTGTCCAATTAGAAACAAATAACAAAAGAGAGAGAGAGAGAGAGAGAGAGAGAGAGAGAGAGAGAGAGAGAGATTGATTAATGATGCATGTCATTGTAGTTATTTTGCGCATAAAATCATCATTTAAAACAAACAACTTCTTGTGCGTCCAAACTCCCCTTCAGGATTACAAACAAATATTGTTTGTTATTAGGAGAATCGAAATTCATTCTTCATGCAACTTTCGCGCACGCGCGCGCACTCACACACTTACACACACACACACACACACACACACACACACACACACACAGAGGCACACACACAACCCATCATCTCTCTCTCTCTCTCTCTCTCTCTCTCTCTCTCTCTCTCTCTCTCTCTCTCTCTCTCTCTCTCCAACCTTGTCTGAGAGTAACCCCCTCCACCACCATCTATATTCCTCCACCCACATTTTCACATCTACCCAACCCCACCCACCTCTTCTCTCTCTCTCTCTCTCTCTCTCTCTCTCTCTCTCTCTCTGCGTTATGTGTGTGTGTGTGTGTGTGTGTGTGTGTGTGTGTGTGTGTGTGTGTGTGTGTGTGTTGTGGTTTTGTTGTTGTTGTTGGTGGTGTTCTTGCTGCTGCTGCTGTTGTTGTTATGTTTGATTCTTGAGGGGAAAAATTCATAATGTGCGTGACTAGCTGGAAGTTATGTTATACCGTTTGCCTCATGCAGTGGCACAGAAGCCTGGTACTTAAAAACAAATCAATCTGATCAATATAGCAATGGCCCAATTCACCATTCGGAGCGGCAACTGTTTAAATCAATCTGATCATTATAGCAATGGCCCAATTCACCATTCGGAGCGGCAACTGTTTAAATCAATCTGATCATTATAGCAATGGCCCAATTCACCATTCGGAGCGGTAACTGTAGTGTTAGGTACAGAGAGTGCAAAATGAGAATGGTAATTGCCAAACTCGAAACATCAAATATATTATATGAAATAGTGAACGTCCAAAATTTATCAACCATTTCATAACTAAACAAGTGAACAAAGAGCTAACTGGTTGAATGAATGAATAAACGATAAACAAATGTCATATGTTATCAAATGAGTCAAATTTAATGGGGAAAATGTAAATGAATCAGTCTGAAATCGACTGTGTGACTATATTTTTTTTCTTTCAGATATGGTTATGTTGTAATAACAGTGGATTTCATTAAAATCATTAGGCCTTTGAGTTAAATAACTATTGCACAAAACGCCCACACACGGCTTATACAGATATAGCTCCGAGTACACACACACACACACACACACACACACACACTGTGACACGAATGTTGGAAAATTCTGAGAACATGTTACAAAGCATTATCATAATGCAGAATTATCACAGACAGAATTATCACAGACAGAATTATCACAGACATAATTACCACAGACAGAATTATCACAGACAGAATTATATCAGACTACGTAGATTCAAGGATACAGCCCATCAAACTGATGAACATTAAATTGTAACAACGACAGCAACAGTAGTTGTAGTTGTTGTCGCGGTCAGCAGTGGTGATAGTTGTGTAGTAGTTGTAGTTGTTATTGTGGCTGTAGCAGCAGCAGCAAGAATTATTTACTCAGCAATGTCTGATAAAGAGTACAAAGAAATGGACTTGGTCATTCTACCAAAGCCTTGGTGTGTGTGTGTGTGTGTGTGTGTGTAGACAAGCGCATGTTATACATACAGTTTTCTGCAATTAAACGCTGCTTCCAACTGTGACAGTCTGTTATACATTTGTAGCATCACACTTCTTTCTGTGAAACTGCACCAATATCCCCAGCGGCCTTCAAGAAGCGTAACTAAAGAAGCATCACAGAATATGTTGTTGGTAGAAGTCACAGAATATGTTGTTGGTAGAAGTCACAGAATATGTTGTTGGTAGAAGTCACAGAATATGTTGTTGGTAGAAGTAACACGAGTAGCAGCACTGTGGCCTAGGTAACGGTAATTAAATGGAGGTGATGATAGTCACTGTGGCCAGGTAATGGTAATTTAATGGAGGTGATGATAGTCACTGTGGCCAGGTAACGGTAATTAAATGGAGGTGATGATAGTCACTGTGGCCAGGTAATGGTAATTTAATGGAGGTGATGATAGTCACTGACGATGAGGAAGACGATGACGAGGAAGAGTAATCATTACGACAGCAATGTTGAAATCAAAGGTGAACCGGGATTATAGTGACGATGATGATGATGATGATGATGATGATGATGAAGATGATGATGTTATGATGAAGATGATGTTGTTATGATGAAGAAGATGATGATGATGTTATGATGAAGATGATGATGATGTTATGATGAAGATGATGATGTTATGATGACGATGACGATGATGATGATGATGATGATGACGATGATGATGATGATGATGATGATGATGATGAAGATGATGATGTTATGATGAAGATGATGATGATGATGGTGTTATGATGAAGATGATGATGATGGTGTTATGATGAAGATGATGATGATGGTGTTATGATGAAGATGATGCCAGAGGCATGTTGACGGGTGGGAGACGACCTGTTAGTCCCACAGTAATGGTTCACAGTTCACATCACAGAGACCATGAAAGAGACCTACCTTGTGCCACAGCCTTTAACACACCCTTACCTTGTGCCACAGCCTTTAACACACCCTTACCTTGTGCCACAGCCTTAACACACCCTCTTCTGCCGCTGTCCCACACAACAAAGGTATTTATCTTCCCCTCATTGCGGCAGTGGAAGTTGTGATGTTGTCGTTGTTGTTGTTCTTCTTCCTGCCCTTGTTGTCCTTATTATTCCCTGACCTGACAAGACTTGCTGATGCGTTGTGTGAGCAGAATTTGGGGCAGTCCACACACATGCACACACACACACACACACATCACATCGCTCACTTCTTCTTTCAGTGTGACTTGTCACGTCAGCGGCGAGCGGAAACTACAGGATCGCCACAGGACCAGCGCCACCTCATCACCACAAAGCACTGTGCACTGTCCAAGCTGGACCCGGGGCCTGTCCCCAGTGTCACTGGCACCAAGTCTGCGACAGCCGTGTGTTCAGTCCCTCGGTGCCAATAAGGACAGCTTCCAGACCGACCTCTCTGCCTCGTCACGGCGTCACGGGGCTGTGGCGTGACGTCACGTCACGGCCCTGTCTCTCCGCACTCTGCCGTCACGTTCTGGTTCTGTGACAACACTCGGCGCCAGACCCGGTGCCAAACAGAAGAGGCAGCCTGCCGTGGGGAAGAGCGAGGTTCGGCTCCCAGTCCGTCCGTCTGTCTGTCCGTCTGTCCCGAGCGGAGGGAACGAGTCAGCGAGCAGGCGCTGAAGTGAGACTGTGCATATCCCCCTGCCCACACCCCCTGATTACCAGGCCCTCTGGTTGCCCCGGGTGACGCCTCCTCCTCTCCTGGCACCGTGCTGCTGGTGGGCCATGGGGGTCTGCTGACCCCACCCTCAGTCCCCTCCTCCCCCTCCCTCCCCCCACGATGTTCCAACACGGCCAACTGTCCGTCCATTCGCTCTCTCTCTCTCCCTCTCTGGCCTCTCGCCCGTCACGTCGCTGTCTCTCACGCCCTTGCCAAAACTCCTGCACGCGCTCCGTCAGTCTGTGCGGCTTCTGATTGGTCCACAGTCACCCTCCACGTCCATCAAGCCATCTGAAGCCACGCCCCCCAGCTCCCTCAGCTCTGGCCCCGATGAGCCAATAGGGAGAGAGGAGGGGAGGAGGGGAGGGGAGCGCGGAGAAGAGAGAGAGAGAGAGAGAGAGCCTGCGTGGTGAAAGTGACACGGAGTGTCCCTGCATTGGCTCTGAATTATGATGTTCCGTGTGACAGACACCATAGCTTGTCTCCTTTCTCCCTCTCCACCTCGCTCGTGTTTCGTTTCGTCTGTGATGTCATGCCAACTGTGGACTTCTTTCTTTTCTCGTTTGTTTGCATGTATGAAGAGGTAGGGCATCTCTCGCTTTTTTTCTTCCTTTTTTTTCTCTCTTTTTTCTTTTTTTTTCTTTTTTCTTTTTGCTGCCAACTCTCTCTAAATGACCAACTGATAACTGAGCAGAAAGGATAGAATTTCGTTTTTGCTCCAATGCCCACATGGTCGATTAATTCTCACAATGCCAGCATGAAAGAATCGGGATCATTTGCAGTGCGCCTTTAGAGAATTTGAACTGAAAGATGGAGAGGGGGGTGGGGGTGGGGAGGGAGAATGGAAGGGGCGGCAGGGGTGGAGGAAAATCGGGGTGGGGGGGGGGGGGTGGAGGGGCGGAGGCGGAGGAGAAAAGGGGTTCCGCCGACTCACAGTCACTCACACGTGAAACTTTTACTCTATGGATGTCGACGGTATGATTTATTGATTTTTGTTTTCAGTTTCTTTAGATTGCATTTCATTGGGGTTTTTTCCCTTCCCAATAGGGCCCACCTTCCGCCTCCCTCCCTCCCTCCCACCATCCCTCCCTTTTCCCTCTGCCCGGCTATCCCCCCCCCCCCCCCCTCCCCCCCCCCCCCCCACGATGATGGATGGGATGGTGTGTGATCACTTGGACAACAGTCGGTTGTGGTCCATTAACGGAACAACAACGTGCTCAGAAATGCCTAAGTTGAAAATAATGTCCACCGAAATTCTATCATCATTGTATCCATGTGGATCCCCCCTCTCTCTCTCTCTCTCTCTCTCTCTCTCTCTCTCTTAATTTTAATTGACCTCCTCTCTCTCTTCTCTCTCTCTCTCCTTTGTCATCATCACCCGTACCGTGTTCTCTGTCTTGACTGAAAGTCATACAGACTTCATAACCATTACGCCTGCGCCAAGTTCTCTACTAACTTTTTCATCTTTGTTGCATAGTTTATCACATCTGCCCAAATGCACGGGGAATAGGAAGGCATGGTGGTAGTGGGTGTTTGCAAATATTGGTGTGTGTGTGTGTGTGTGGTGTGGTGTGTGTGTGTGTGTGTGTGTGTGTGTGTGTGTGTGAACAAGAACATTTTACTGCCGAGCAAGATATTGTGCATTCACGTCGTCACACTGTGTGCATGATAATACTGATGGCAAAAGGCATATTGTGCATTCACGTCGTCACACTGTGTGCATGATAATACTGATGGCGTAAAAGGCATATTGTGCATTCACGTCGTCACACTATGTGCATGATAATACCGATGGCAAAAGGCATATTGTGCATTCACGTCGTCACACTATGGGCATGATAATACTGATGGCAAAAGGCATATTGTGCATTCACGTCGTCACACTATGTGCATGACAATACTGATGGCAAAAGGCATGTTGTGCATCCTGCCCTTACCTGTGTCTCCGAACAGGAATAGGCAGCCGACTGTGTGGGACAGGTGTGACTTGGAGAAAGGCAATTCAATATAGCTCTGTGTGTGTGTGTGTGTGTGTGTGTGTGTGTGTGTGTGTGTGTGTGTGTGTTTACGCGCGCACGCAAGCGCGTGGATATAGTCGATTACCTGATTAAATGTGCGCGCGTGCGTGTAATTTATTTTCTTCTTTAAAACCAAATATTTGCTTGTTAGCATACCTTTCTCTCTTTAGATATGAATTTCGTTGATATATTTGTTTATTCAATTACGTTTCCTCCTTTTTCTTCTTCTTCTTCGAAATCATTTGTGTTAATTTAAAATTTCTAGCAACAATATGTATCAGAATCTACTTGCTTATTTTACCATCAAATAATATTGTAATCGGGAATTTTTAGAATTAGTAGTAGAAATCCATTTATTTATTCAGTTTTATCTGTATGTTTGCAAGTGTGCAGGTGTGTGTATATATGTGGGGACAAGTTAACGAATCTGAAACACATCAGTCATCGCATAGAGAAGAACGTAGGAACAACTTCGACGCAAGCACAGGATCTGACGGAGAATTAAAGGGAGTATTGAACGAACACTGATCAAAAGGTAAAGCATTGTAGAAAACACAGTAACGCCACAACAAACAGAAAACTGGATTTGTTCAGTCGTTAGCGCCAGATAAAACGGAACAATAAGCTTGCGTCATTTGCAGTCAGTATCATCACTTTGATTTATACCTGCATTGTTGTGGTGACTGCAAAATCTATTAAAAGTCAATTACAAAGGTTACAAAGGCGGGCAATAGAGGGAAATAGAAAAAGAAATAAACAAAACAAATTCAAATGATTTATTGTCTTTGTTCATCTTCTCATCAGCTTTAGAGATAAGAAAAGTGCATAGCATCAGAAGACGTTGTGCTCATAGCAGCAGTCTTTGTTCATCTTCTCATCAGCTTTAGAGATAAGAAAAGTGCATAGCATCAGAAGAAGCTGTGCTCATAGCAGCAGCAATAGCATCAGAAGACGTTGTGCTCATAGCAGCAGCAATAGCATCAGAAGACGTTGTGCTCATAGCAGCAGCAATAGCATCAGAAGACGTTGTGCTCATAGCAGCAGCAATAGCATCAGAAGACGTTGTGCTCATACCAGCAGCAATAGAAGCAGTAGTAAGAGTCCTTATTAATTTTGTTGTGAATAATAATAATAACAATGATAATAATAATAACAATAATGATAATAATAATGATAATAATAATAACAATAATAATAACAATAATAATAACAGCAGCAACAACAATAATGATAACGATGGTGATGATGAATATGATGATGATGATGATGATGATGTTGATGATGATATTAAGTTTCAGTTTCATTAAGGAGTATTCACTGTGGGAAAACGTGTCCATTTACTCCACACCGTATCTTCCACAGCAAACGGCAGGGACCTTACACCACAGTTAGGAGTTTGCATCAAATACCTCTATAATCCATGTCAGCGTTTTGAGGCATAGCATAAACTTGAGCCAAAGATTGATATTAAAATTGTTAGAACTAATAGATCAAATGACCAATCCCCACCCTATCCCCCAAAATGTGATTTAATCTGTCTCCTAGGAACAATCTGGCGTGTATCTTGATGGAGGGAAAGGAGAATCAATTTGCAGACACAATCAAGATGCGCAACACACTCTGACCATGTCTGTCTGTAAATACTCCACTCATTTATGCAAGGCCTTGGCGCATTGACGTGTTGATGTGCAGCCAGGATGTGTTTGGAAAGGTTTCCATGGGGTGGCGTTCAGAAGATGGCTGCTTTAAACACAGACACACACAGACACACACAGACACACAGACACACACACACACACACACACACACACACACACACACACACACACACACACTAACACACTAACACACACACACACACACACACACACACACACACACACACACACACCTCTACCATTATCACCATTATCATCATCATCACTATCATCATCATTGTCATGATGTTTGTTATTGTTGCTTTTGTTCCTGTTGTTGTTGTACTACTACTACTACTACTGCTGCTGCTGCTGCTGCTGCTGCTACTACTACTACTACTACTAATAATAATAATAATGAAAATAATAACAATAATGATAATAAGAATAAAAATAATGATAGTGATAATAATAATTATTATCATTATTATTATTATTATTATTATTATTATGATAATGATAATAATAATAACAATAATAATGATTAAAAAAAACAATAAACACGAAGAGACATACTTAATACGAGAAAGAAACTGACATTAGTGAGGAGGAAACTGACATCAGTGAGGAGGAAACTGACATTAGTGAGGAGGAAACTGACAACAGTGAGGAGGAAACTGACAACAGTGAGGAGGAAACTGACAACAGTGAGGAGGAAACTGGCATCAGTGAGGAGGAAACTGACAACAGTGAGGAGGAAACTGACAACAGTGAGGAGGAAACTGACAACAGTGAGGAGGAAACTGGCAACAGTGAGGAGGAAACTGACATCAGTGAGGAGGAAGCTGACGTCAGTGAGGAGGAAACTGACGTCAGTGAGGAGGAAACTGACAACAGTGAGGAGGAAACTGACAACAGTGAGGAGGAAACTGACATTAGCAAGGAGGAAACTGACGTCAGTGAGGAGGAAACTGACAACAGTGAGGAGGAAACTGACAACAGTGAGGAGGAAACTGACATTAGCAAGGAGAAAACTGACATCAGTGAGGAGAAAACGACAACAGTGAGGAGTAACCTGACGTCAGTGAGGAGGAAACCGACATCAGGAAGGTCATCAGATTCAGTGTCTGTGTCTTTACCGCCCAGTCGACAACACGGGACCCTGTAAAGATGGTGGTCGTGTAGGACCCTCTAAAGATGGTGGTCGTGTAGGACCCTCTAAAGATGGTGGTCGTGTAGGACCCTCTAAAGATGGTGGTCGTGTAGGAGAAGAAAAAAAAATAGGACAGAAAAAAAGTCACTCATGAGGAAAAAAAACAATTTACTACACAAAATCAATACAACAATAATACAATTATAGTACAATTGATCACATGTTGGTTT
>CM031598.1:122562796-122571460 GCA_018398815.1 Conus ventricosus | reverse complement strand
CAGGTGATCTTAACTATTCACGAATCACTGTCTTTTCTTTTCTTTTTTTTTTTTTTTCACTGTCACTTTCACAAGCACGACACAACTGCTGGCACTGGTCTTGGTCTGCTGGCGCCTGGTCAGGTTAGACTGTTGGCACTGGCGTTGGTCTGTGGTTCTGCTTGACGAAGTGACGCCGCCAGGTATGAGGTCGAACCCCGGTTAAGGTGGAACAGTGACTATCAACATCAATCTGTTCTCCTTTCTTCCTTCCTGCATTAACGCATGCACTCTCTCTCTCTTCCAGTCTGCCCTATCAAATGGACATGGTTGCTTTTCTTTTTTTTTTCTTTTTTCTTTTCTTTCTTTTCCTCTTCATTAGTTAGCAACTCTCTCTCTCCACATCTCTCCCTAGTCCTTCCTCTGCAGACTATCTCATGCTAATCTCTCAACTTGGTTCTCTTCTCTCCTCCCCTCATCTCTCTGCTTCTCTCTCGTCAGAGCTTACACAGAACTTCTTCCTCTCTCTCTGTCTCTCTCCGTTCTTCCCTCTCTCTCTCACTCACACATTACTTTATTCCCTACCTATCTGTCCAAGGGCGAGTACCATTGGTCAGTATTTTTACCGCCTCGTACCCGAAGTTATCTCCCTCTAATTCCATTGGCTATTCAAATCATGACAGTCACGCCTACACGCCTTACTCTCTGTGGTGGTCAATTGGTCATTTAATTGATTAGCTTGATTTCACCCCCACCACACACTACCTTCCCCCTCCTACTTCAACTGGCGACGTCCGACTTAACTTGTGGGCGCTAGTCCTACAAATTGGCTAGATGAGTCTGGCCCAGGCACTGAGATCCGTCAGCGCAGACATCGAGGCGTCGGTCAAACGGCTTAGTCTGTCTGGCTGGACCGTACCATCTCCGTGAAGCCTCTCCGCTAAGCTTAATTGGCTGGACCCGACATATGGGCCGTCTACCTGGCGCCTAGAATGTTTGGGTTGAAGCTTATGTCCGAACAAATTGGCTGGCGATTAACCACGAGTTTGGTTGTTTCATTTTTGTCCGTGACAGAGAGAGGGAGAGAGAGAGAGGAGAGAGAGAGAGAGAGAGAGAGAGAGAGAGAGAGAGAGAGAGAGAGAGAGAGAGAGAGAGAGAGAGACAAGACAAGACAAGACAAGACAAGACAAAATTCTTTATTTACGAGGATAATAGATAAGCACTGATGTGCTTTTTTACATCCAGTCCTCGCCCTGAGTAGGGTCAACAATGCAAAATAAGATAAGGCAACAAAGGAAGCATGCAAAAAGTGACTAGAACTACAATGCGATATGAAAGAGAGAGAGAGAGAGAGCGAGCGAGAAGAGAGAGAGAGAGAGAGAGAGAGAGAGAGAGAGGAGGAGAGAGAGAGAGAGAGAGAGAGAGAGAGAGAGACAGCCCCAGAGACACATTATGCAGACGCAGGCACAGGGTGAACCACGCTGACAGTCAATAGCGCTGTCTGTAATGAAGGATAGAGCTCTGTACTGACCCTCTGACCAGCTGGGATGGGGGAGAGGGGGAGAGGTCTGTACTGACCCTCTGACCAGCTGGGATGGGGGAGAGGGGGGGGAGCTCTGTACTGACCCTCTGACCAGCTGGGATAGGGGAGAGGGGGAGAGGTCTGTACTGACCCTCTGACCAGCTGGGATGGGGGAGAGGGGGAGAGGTCTGTACTGACCCTCTGACCAGCTGGGATGGGGGAGAGGGGGAGAGGTCTGTACTGACCCTCTGACCAGCTGGGATGGGGGAGAGAGGGGAGAGGTCTGTACTGACCCTCTGACCAGCTGGGATGGGGGGAGAGGGGGAGAGGTCTGTACTGACCCTCTGACCAGCTGGGATGGGGGAGAGGGGGGAGAGGTCTGTACTGACCCTCTGACCAGCTGGGATAGGGGAGAGGGGGAGAGGTCTGTACTGACCCTCTGACCAGCTGGGATGGGGGAGAGGGGGGAGAGGTCTGTACTGACCTCTGACCAGCTGGGATGGGGGAGAGGGGGAGAGTGGGGGGGAAGTCTGCCCACCCACATGGCTCAGGGTCATCGTGTGACGGTCACGACAGTCCGGTGATAATGACTGTCCATCACGACAGTCCGGTGATAATGATTGTCCATCACGACACTTCAGAGAGAGTGACTGTCCATCACGACAGTTCAGAGAGAGTGACTGTCCATCACAACAGTTCAGTAACAATGATTGTCCACCAGGACACTTCAGTGATAATGACTGGCTAGGACAAAGTTCATTGATAATGATTGTTCATCACGACAGTTAAGTAATAATGATTGTCCATCACAACAGTTAAGTAATAATGATTGTCCATCACAACAGTTAAGTAATAATGATTGTCTAACAAGACAGTTCAGTGAATGATGATTGTCCGTCACGACAGTTCAATGATAATAATTATCTATCGCGACAGTCCCGTGATAATGATTGTCCTTTGTGACAGTTCACGGACGAGGATTGCCCATTACGACAGTTCATTGACAGTGATTGTAGATTAGTACAGATCAGTGCACAATAGTTGTCCATTGGAATCCAGAGCACATAAGCAGTCACCATCATGTTCAAAACGCGAGTCAAACTCAGGAAGAAGATGTTTCTTGGCTTCCTAGAGGTATGCGTAAGTGGCGGCGTGAGAAACGAAACCACACTTTTGTTGAAGAATGAAAATAACGTGTTATAGACAATCGCCCACTAGACAGGAGCGCAGAACCGGAAGTGACCACTTTGCTACGTAATAATTTAAATCTTTTCTGCACTGGAAAAGAGCATTGTTGGAACCACAGTGAATTATAATGTGCTTTTGTAAAAAGTTGGCAGAAAATTTGTCTTGAATAGGAGCAAAGATATAATAATAATAAAAATAATAGATTACCGAAATGCCCATATTCAACACATTGACAATGAACTTTATTTTCTGTTTGAATGTTTCCAGTTCTTGTTTCTGGAAAGATTGGTTATGAAAACATTGCAACCGTACGAACGAAGAGCTTGTACCTTTCCCTGGTACGCAGTGCAGCATTTGGGGCACTTACATTTTTTTATGCCTTGAAAATAAGAGGATCCTACCAATGAATAAAGCACGTTTTGGGGGCTGATTTGTCACAATGTGTAAATTGTGGGCAGACTACTGCTAGTAATGTTTGTTTCTCTTTCAGATCCACTACTTTTTTTCTCGCTTCAAACGTTTAAACCTTCTATACAGCATGGCAAATTTGCTATTAAATTTCTGAGTTCCCGAACGCTCTCTCTCTCTCTCTCTCTCTCTCTCTCTCTCTGTTTATTTTAAAACGTGTTTTTATCAGCATGCCTGTTTAAAATGTGGCCCCACGCAAACTATGGTTCATCAGACTCCATCACCCCACTTTCCTCCCCTACCCCCCCCCCCCCCCTCCACCACCACCACCCTCTATCCCATCTCCACGTAAAGTAAACAATACAGCCGTCACATTACAGCCGTCACATCACAGCCGTCACATTTTTTGTTTTTTGTTTTTTCCTTTTCTCTCATCACAGAATTGGGTTTTTTTTTGTTTCATTTCCGGTTTTCTGCCACAATCACGTAATTATTTCTCGCTGGTTTCTTTTCTTAAACCCCCTTCCCTCCTTACAGTCAGCCATTGGGGCGGCCCCTGCAGGAGTCCCCCACACCCCCTCCCTCAACACCCCGCCACAGCGGTGATGTCACCGGATCTCATAACGAGGCTGATAACGACGCCCACCTTCAATGGGGGCGCCGCCAACAGTCGGGTGAGTGTACGGGGCGCTAGAGGGCGCTCGTTGTTTCCGCTATCGGACGGAGAGTCGTCTCGGACCACGCTGTCGCCTATCTGTCTTCAACCGTCTCACATCGCCTTTCTGTCTTCAACGGTCTAACATCGCCTTTCTGATCGCTGTTCCATTCTCTGTTCTCAATCACACTGTGATCATCGTTCCATTCTCTGTTCTCAATCACACTGTGATCACCGTTCCATTCTCTGTTCTCAATCACACCAGTGATCACCGTTCCATTCTCTGTTCTCAATCACACCAGTGATCACCGTTCCATTCTCTGTTCTCAATCACACCAGTGATCACCGTTCCATTCTCTGTTCCCAATCACACCAGTGATCACCGTTCCATTCTCTGTTCTCAATCACACTGTGATCACCGTTCCATTCTCTGTTCTCAATCACACTGTGATCACCGTTCCATTCTCTGTTCTCAATCACACCAGTGATCACCGTTCCATTCTCTGTTTCAATCACACTGTGATCACCGTTCCATTCTCTGTTCTCAATCACACCAGTGATCACCGTTCCATTCTCTGTTCTCAATCACACTGTGATCACCGTTCCATTCTCTGTTCTCAATCACACCAGTGATCACCGTTCCATTCTCTGTTCTCAATCACACTGTGATCACCGTTCCATTCTCTGTTCCCAATCACACCAGTGATCACCGTTCCATTCTCTGTTCTCAATCACACTGTGATCACCGTTCCATTCTCTGTTCTCAATCACACCAGTGATCACCGTTCCATTCTCTGTTCTCAATCACACCAGTGATCACCGTTCCATTCTCTGTTCTCAATCACACCAGTGATCACCGTTCCATTCTCTGTTCTCAATCACACCAGTGATCACCGTTCCATTCTCTGTTCTCAATCACACCAGTGATCACCGTTCCATTCTCTGTTCTCAATCACACCAGTGATCACCGTTCCATTCTCTGTTCTCAAACACACCAGTGATCACTGTTTCAAATCCAGCATCTGATCGCTGTTCTGCTGTTTGTCTTCAGTTATACCTCTGGAAGTGTTCCCTTCTCTGTCTCAAGCCACCCTTCACATGCTGTTCCACTGTCTGTCTTCAATCATACAACTACTAGCCGCTCTTCCACTGTCTGTCTTCAATCATACAACTACTAGCCGCTCTTCCACTCTCTGTCTTCAATCATACAACTACTAGCCGCTCTTCCACTCTCTGTCTTCAATCATACAACTACTAGCCGCTCTTCCACTCTCTGTCTTCAATCATACAACTACTAGCCGCTCTACTCTGACTCAGATTACGCTTAGGTACTTCTTTAATTTGTCTCCATCATGTTAACGTATCTGTTGTCTTAGGTACTTCTTTAACTTGTCTCCATCATGTTCACGTATCTGTTGTCTTAGGTACTTCTTTAACTTGTCTCCATCATGTTAACGTATCTGTTGTCTTAGGTACTTCTTTAACTTGTCTCCATCATGTTCACGTATCTGTTGTCTTAGGTACTTCTTTACACAGCTGACATCATGTTCACGTATCTGTTGTCTTAGGTACTTCTTTACACAGCTGACATCATATTGTCCTATTCTATACTGTTACACACAGCTGATATCACATTGTCCTGTTCTATACTGTGACACACAGCTGACATCATATTGTCCTATTCTATACTGTGACACACAGCTGACATCATATTGTCCTATTCTATACTGTGACACACAGCTGACGTCAAATAGTCCTATTCTATACTGTGACACACAGGTGACATCATATTGTCCTATTCTGTTCTGTGACACACGGCTGACATCATATTGTCCTGTTTTGTTCTGTGACACACAGCTGACGTCAGATGTCCTATTCTATACTGTGACACACAGCTGACGTCAGATGTCCTGTTCTGTTTGTGACACACAGCTGACGTCAGATGCCCTGTTCCATACTGTGACACACAGCTGACGTCAGATGTCCTGTTCTGTTTGTAACACACAGCTGACATGAGATGTCCTGTTCCATACTGTGACACACAGCTGACGTCAGATGTCCTGTTCTATACTGTGACACACAGCTGACGTCAGATGCCCTGTTCCATACTGTGACACACAGCTGACGTCAGATGTCCTGTTCTATACTGTGACACACAGCTGACGTCAGATGTCCTGTTCTATACTGTGACACACAGCTGACGTCAGATGCCCTGTTCCATACCGTGACACACAGCTGACGTCATATTGTCCTGTTGTATACTGTGACACACAGCTGACGTCAGATGTCCTGTTCCATACTGTGACACACAGCTGACGTCAGATGTCCTGTTCTATACTGTGACACACAGCTGACGTCAGATGTCCTGTTCTATACTGTGACACACAGCTGACGTCAGATGCCCTGTTCTATACTGTGACACACAGCTGACGTCAGATGTCCTGTTCTATACTGTGACACACAGCTGACGTCAGATGTCCTGTTCTATACTGTGACACACAGCTGACGTCAGATGTCCTGTTCCATACTGTGACACACAGCTGACGTCAGATGTCCTGTTCCATACTGTGACACACAGAGGTACCTGCAGACCCTCTGTTCACCGTGGAGATGCTCCTGTTTCCCCAGTCTGGCACATCCCCGTCTCCGGCATTGAAGCTGGCTGTGGCGGCAGATTCCACAGACTTTCCCCCGAGCTCCTACCGCCGGAGTTATGCCAGACAAAAAGGCCAGGGAAGAGTTGGGGGATGGCTGACGGGGGAGGGTGGGGAGGCTGGGGAGGGGAGGGGGAGTGTATTTGTATGTCACGCCCGATTACCGGACAGTCGGGTCAACGGGGGCAGGCCGAAGGAGGGTGGGGTGGGGGTGAGGGTGAGGGTGGGTATAGAGACACGATTCCCAGAACACCCTTTCCCAGAATGATAGTTCGCGCAGTTTCTCTCCACCCCACTCTCCGCGCACCCGGTTTTTTTTTTTTTTTTTTTTTTTTTTTGCGTTATGTATTTCGATAGTATTTGTTAGTAGGCAACCACGATGAATGTTTGGTGTCATTTATGTACGTTGTCTGTCATAGCCAACACACAGCCAGGCCCTTAGAGCTGTTGGCACCAAGCCCTCCTCCCACACCCCTCGCTTCCCTCCCCAGCCTGTCTGTGGGCTGTCTGGAAATCTTCGCTGCCAGTAGTGGGCTCTTCCCTGTCACTCTTTTGGATTCTGAGGATTGAAAAATATCGTTCGTTTACTTGCTGTTGCACCCCCCCCCCCCCCCCCCCCCCCCCCCACTTGCCCTTGTATCCAATTCAGCTGCCTTCAAGTTGTTGCAGAAAGTCTTTGGCACTAGTGCCCCAGAGTCTCTATCTATAGCATGCCGTAGCTTTTGTTGTCCCTGCAATTACATCAGAAAGTGTGCACACTGCGCATAAGGGACTTAGACTTTTGTATTCTCTTACTCACTATCTTTGTAAGTATTTATGGTTATATATTAATTTGAAAAATACTGCAGAAGTCTATATTGAAAAACATGTGAACAATATTTATATTGATTTTTTTTCTTCCTTTTTTGTACATTAGGGTAGCATCTGTTAGGAGATCTCAGTAAAAGCTGCCATATACAATTCTTTGTGGTGATAATGTTTGGGTAATGGTAATGGTACTGTTGCTTATGGCCCAGCCGACCGCAAAGGGCCATATCAGGGCTGTCACCACGTTGAAAATAACTCACGTCATTAAAAAAAATTTACGCAGCTCTTCAAAACATACCTCTCAAAAACACAACAGAAATTAATTTTGTTAAAAATCATTCCTCCGTAAAATTTTACATCAAATGAAAAATGTTAATCTCCTTCAGAAATTCAAAGATCACATCAGGTGGGACATCTCTGAACAAGGTTTTCATGGAGTCTGCTGTAAAGTGTTTGCGTATCACTTCATGCAAGTCCAAACACTCAAAACGAATATGTTTCACTGTGAGTGGTACTTGACATGGAATGCACCACGAAGCTTCTTCACCTTCTAAAAGATAAGAATGGGTGTAAAACGAGTGGCCTGTTTGTAAACGGCACAAAATTGTTTCTTCTTTACGGCCGCCTCGGGAACGCGGTAAAAACTCTTTTAGTTTTGGATGGATTTTAAATAATTTGTTATCCATCTGCGAGTTCCATTGCTCTTGCCAGAGGTCTTTGACATAAGCCTGGGTTTTAGGGCATTCGAGGAAACGAAATGGTTGATCAACTTGCCAAGAGTGCCACAAGAAAGAGTTGAGCAGATTGTCTATCCCTCACACTGATCTGAAACCCACAGGGCTGGGAACCAGGTTTGGGTAATTGAAAATTAGGGCTAACCATCCTGACAATTATCACATAGTCACCTCCCTTGTTTCTTCTTTCTTAATTTTTATTTTTTATTTTCAAGCTTGGGCACAAGAGCAATACGGGTTATACCGTTTATTCTTGACTTCTTTTTTTAATCATCTATTACTCCCTTTTCTTTGTTTTTTCTTTTGTCTTTTCTTTGTTTTTTTTTCTTTCTTTTCTTTTTCCTGTCGCATCTTCCCACTCCCGTCCACAGCCACACCCCAGCCTGTCTCATCACAGCCCTGTCACCGGCAATGGACATGGAGCAGTCAATGTCGCATCTTCCCACTCCCGTCCACAGCCACACCCCAGCCTGTCTCATCACAGCCCTGTCACCGGCAATGGACATGGAGCAGTCAATGTCGCATCTTCCCACTCCCGTCCACAGCCACACCCAGCCTGTCTCATCACAGCCCTGTCACCGGCAATGGACATGGAGCAGTCAATGTCGCATCTTCCCACTCCCGTCCACAGCCACACCCCAGCCTGTCTCATCACAGCCCTGTCACCGGCAATGGACATGGAGCAGTCAATGTCGCATCTTCCCACTCCCGTCCACA
>CM031598.1:122557796-122560296 GCA_018398815.1 Conus ventricosus | reverse complement strand
ATATCTGTCTGTCTGTCTGTCTGTCTCTCCCTCTCTCTATATTTTGTATATCTCTCTCTGTGTCTGTCTCTCCATCTATCTATCTATCTATCTATCTATCTATCTATCTATCTATCTATCTATCTATCTGTCTTTCTATCTATTTCTCTGTGTGTCTGTCTGCCTGTCTTTATATCTATCTATCTCTCTGTCTCTCTCTCTCTGTCTGTCTATCTATTTATCTATCTATCAATCTGTCTGTCTGTCTGTCTATCTATCTATCTAAAGGGAATCCCCAAGTTCACAGACAGACAGGATCCATAAGCCGCCTTAGGCTTGCAGGCAGCGATCCTCCTGTGTCATGGGGGCCTCGGCAGATTGTGGGAACGGGCCGTTCAGAACTGTCTCACAGCACAGCACGTCTGGAACTTGGTGGGCAGTCGTGGAAGGGGGCTTTGTAGGAGGGTGACCTACTGACAGGAACAGGATACTGTCTCTCGGTCTTCTCCGCTGGGCAGTGCCACCTTCTGTCTTCTCCGCTGGGTAGTGCCACCTTCTGTCTTCTCCGCTGGGCAGTAGCTCCTTCTGTCTTCTCCGCTGGGCAGTGCCACCTTCTGTCTTCTCCGCTGGGCAGTACAACCTTCTGTCTTCTCCGCTGGGCAGTGCCACCTTCTGTCTTCTCCGCTGGGCAGTACAACCTTCTGTCTTCTCCGCTGGGCAGTACAACCTTCTGTCTTCTCCGCTGGGCAGTACAACCTTCTGTCTTCTCCGCTGAGCAGTAGCACCTTCTGTCTTCTCCGCTGGGCAGTAGCACCTTCTGTCTTCTCCGCTGGGCAGTGCCACCTTCTGTCTTCTCCGCTGGGCAGTGCCACCTTCTGTCTTCTCCGCTGGGCAGTGCCACCTTCTGTCTTCTCCGCTGGGCAGTGCCACCTTCTGTCTTCTCCGCTGGGCAGTACAATCTTCTGTCTTCTCCGCTGGGCAGTAGCACCTTCTGTCTTCTCCGCTGGGCAGTAGCACCTTCTGTCTTCTCCGCTGGGCAGTACAACCTTCTGTCTTCTCCGCTGGGCAGTGCCACCTTCTGTCTTCTCCGCTGGGCAGTACAACCTTCTGTCTTCACCGCTGGGCAGTACAACCTTCAACTTTCTGTCTTCTCCGCTGGGCAGTAGCACCTTCTGTCTTCTCCGCTGGGCAGTACAACCTTCTGTCTTCTCCGCTGGGCAGTACAACCTTCTGTCTTCTCCGCTGGGCAGTACAACCTTCTGTCTTCTCCGCTGGGCAGTACACCCTTCAACCTTCTGTCTTCTCCGCTGGGCAGTAGCACCTTCTGTCTTCTCCGCTGGGCAGTACAACCTTCTCCCACGTTCCATCCCTTGTCACTTCCCCTTTCGTCCAGACTGCCCACCCCCTTCCCTCTCCCGTCATCCCCACTCATTGTTTTCTCAGTCTGTCTCCTTCTGACGGTCTTTCTGTCTGTCTGTCTGTCTGTCTGTCTATCTGTCTCCTGACGGTCTTTCTGTCTGTCTCGATCCTGTCTGTGTCTGTGCGTATGTCTCCGTCTCTGTGTGTCTGTATTTCTGTGTGTCTCTCTGTCTCTGCCTTTGTCTGTCTGTCTGTCTGTCTGTCTGTCTGTCTCTCTCTCTCTCTCTCTCTCTCTCTCTCTCTCTCTCTGTCCCGCTCTCTCTCTCTCTCTCTCTCTCTCCCTCTCTCTCTCTCTCTCTCTCTCTGTCTGTCTGTCTCTCAATCGTGACCTCATTACACAGGAATGTGCTTTTTGTACATTCATTGTTTTTCTTTTGTTTTTCTTCTAACAGTGTCAGTTTTCCCCTCACTTTGTTCGTTTCATATGTTGCTTGTTCGGCTACCCCTTCATACGGGGCCATGGCTTAGACCTGAATAAACCATTGTCTGTCTGTCTGTCTGTCTGTCTGTCTGTCTCTCTCTCTCTCTCTCTCTCTCTCTCTCTCTCTCTCTCTGGGTATATGTGTGTGCTGTGGTAACACGGAAGGTGGAGGGATTGAAAGGACTCAATCGGAATTGTGGGATCTGGTGACGCCAGCAAATCCCTCAACGCTAATATTTCTCGGTGCCGTAATATGGGGAACTCCTAATGTCAAAATGCACAAAAATAATGCTCCTCGGGAACAGACTTATTATCCAACATGATTATGATTTTCTTGTGGTAAAGGTGATGATTTCTGTGAGGCGTAGATACATCATGATGACGATATTATTTTGACTGTTTTTGTCACATTACTTAATTAAACAGCTTGTCAAAAACAAAACAAAAAACGAAAACAACAACAAAACAAAATAACAAATTTTTTTGTCACCAGGGCGCTACCGCAGCACAAAATATCAGAAGCGAAGCGAACAGTTACTGCTAAATTTTCTTCCAGCAAGGCTTACTGCGCAGACACAAGACTTATTCTATGATTTGTCAACTAAATATCGTAGTATGAAAGGGAGATAACAGTTAACTTAGCACGCAGTTCTAATTATGATGCATAATGATCGTTTGGAT
>CM031598.1:122535296-122552796 GCA_018398815.1 Conus ventricosus | reverse complement strand
GTGGGCCTAGGTGCTCTTCACGCTCACATCACCTTAATCTGTAGAGCAGCATCTGCAGATCCGAAGGCGCAGGCTGCCCCCCCCCCCTTCCCTGACCTCAATATCACAGGGCATATGTCGTTGGAAGTGAGAGGTCTTGATTCATGTGGTCATACATGTGCAGACCTCAAGGGTCTCACACACTTTGTAGAACTGTGGACTGTCGGTGATGGGGAATGTTCACAAGGACACGCTGGTCTGAGGTCCACGGTCTGCCGTCCCTGCTGTTGTTCACTCGATTGAACACCAAGTAGGACTGCTGGCTGAACAATCCACAGTCCAGCCATAGAGCGGACTGAAGCACGCCACAGTACAGCAGCTGTCAGGCTGTCAGTCATTGACAGAAAAAAAACAACAACAGAATCACACTCAAGGCGTGTGGCTACCATGTCGTGTTACAGGATCTTCCCACTTGTCCTGCAGGCAGAGGTCCGGCAGACACTGTGCAGCTCACAGGACATTGAGAACACCCCATTGTGGACACACCGCCCTGAGACATTCTGCACACATCACCTCACAGGACATTGAGAAGACCCCACTGTGGACACACCGCCCTGAGACATTCTGCACACACCACCTCACAGGACATTGAGAATACCCCATTGTGGACACACCGCCCTGAGACATTCTGCACACACCACCTCACAGGACATTGAGAAGACCCCACTGTGGACACACCGCCCTGAGACATTCTGCACACACCACCTCACAGGACATTGAGAAGACCCCACTGTGGACACACCGCCCTGAGACATTCTGCACACACCACCTCACAGGACATTGAGAACACCCCACTGTGGACACACCGCCCTGAGACATTCTGCACACACCACCTCACAGGACATTGAGAACACCCCACTGTGGACACACCGCCCTGAGACATTCTGCTATTGGAGGTCAACTGGGACACACAGAAGCTCACAGGACACCAAGAATATCTCAGTGTGGACTTCCTGTCCCTTAGGACTCCTGCTATTGGAGGTCAACTGGGACACACAGAAGCTCACAGGACACCAAGACCATCTCAGTGTGGACTCCCTGTCCCTAAGGACTCCTGCTATAGAGGTCAGGTCAATCACCGTCCAACTCACAGGACATCAAGACCATCTCAGTGTGGACTCCCTGTCCCTAAGGACTCCTGCTTAGAGGTCAGGTCAATGACCGTCCAACTCACAGGACATCAAGACCATCTCAGTGTGGACTCCCTGTCCCTAAGGACTCCTGCTATAGAGGTCAGGTCAATCACCGTCCAACTCACAGGACGTTGAAAACTAACCGCTAAGAGCCGCTGACTTGTGGAACTTGAACCTTACTACTCAACAATGCATTACCCATTTCTGTCTGAAGGAAGAGTGTATGTGATGGTGTGGTACTCTGCACAGAGTGTGCGTAATTGTCCGCGTCCTAGGTTTACGTGTGCTGGTTATGTGTCTGTCAACATTTTTACAGTTATCTTCTTGAACTGAAGTGTGTGTGGTGCATGAGTGTTGTCATAATTTTGAGGATCATCATCATGACTTAAACTGATGTGATGGATGCATGTGTTGTCATGATATCAATTGTCATGTGTTGTCATGATATCAATTGTCATGTGTTGTCATGATATCAATTGTCATGTGTTGTCATGATATCAATTGTCATGTGTTGTCATGATATCAATTGTCATGTGTTGTCATGATATCAATTGTCATGTTTTAAACACTGAACTGGTGCTAAAAAAAAACTGAACAGGAAAATGTCATTGATGATCTGCCATGTGAGGCATTGGAAAATAGTTATGATGACGTGGAAATCAAGACATGAACATACTTTGGGGGGGCTGGGGGGGGGGGGGGGGGGGGGCGGTCATTTAATGTCTCAGCAAGCATTGATTGATGGGGAGATGGGAGAAATACCTGTATTGCCGTAACTGGAAGGTGACAGAGAAGAAGCAAAAAGCAGTTAACATGTCCGTTCTCTGGATGACATTGTCATTAGGCTAAAACCTCAATAAAGCAGTTAACATGTCCGTTCTCTGGATGACATTGTCATTAGGCTAAAAACTCAATAAAGCACTGAGAAAATAGGAAAAGAAAAAAGAAATTACTCCTTTAAAGGTCTACTTTAGAGGTTTTCGATAATTGGTCAGCTTATGCAGAAATATGAAATGTTTGATAAATTGGTAAAATAAACATCCGATTCGCTCCCGATCACACGAAATCGATCCGCGAAAGTGGGCATTTTCACCTGTAATGAAGAAAACGGGAGGTAATCAACTAAATCTTGGCATGGCTTAACTGCTCTTGGATGTGACGTCACATGATGGACAGCGACGGCGACAGAAGCGATTCTGATGGTTCTTGCGCATCTCGCTCGGTATTTAATTTATCATGTAAAAGCAGTGACTATGATTGCGACAGCCAATGTGACTCTGGGGATGTTTCTGCAAGGCCTGTACCTTATCAGTTTGAACGCTAAGTTCTTTTTACCACGTCAGTTCAGTTCCAGCTGGACGCCCGAACACAGCATTCCGAAGGCCTTTACCGAAGTCTCGAAGGAGGCTACCGACTGACTTCTTGATGCGATCACGCGTGGACGGCGAGCGGAGATTCTCCTTCTTCAAGCCTTAACGTGTTCATTCAATTTAACAAGTGTGATCTGACCATAGATAAGAACAGAATAAACGTGCGACTATCGTACTCATCTGTACGAGCTTACCACTCCGCCTTCAAAGTATACGCGCACAATGCAGACGAAGTTTTTGATCCACTCGAACGCGCTCGGCAATTGTCGGAATAGCTCGTTTCCGCGGTCCAGCTGGAACTGACGTGGTAGAAAGAACTATAGCTGCCCGGCATGGTTGCACGAACCGAATCCACTTCTTTCGAGTATCTGCATCAGATGGAAATGTGTGCAAAGAATATCCGTCTCCTGCTGAGCGGCTGCACTCGCCTACAGCACAATATCTGCCACCCCCTCGTGACTTTTTAGGCTGTGGGGGATCGCAACTCGTGTTGATTTCACTTGGCGTTGGCTTGTTGTGTAGGTCGCGGCTGACGGCCAGTCCATCAAGTGACGTCACGGTTTTCGGTCTACCGCGCGGGGTTTGAACAGGTGTGCAAAAGTCGTTTTTTATCTATTAAATTCTTTCGGCGATTTTATTTAAAAAATGAATACCATACCGTAGTTATATGACATGTAGACCTGTTTTTAACAAATTATCAAAAATCTCTAAAGTAGACCTTTAAGTTCTCAACAGAAAATTCAGTCAGTGTTTTAACTTCTTAAAGTAGCAACTGACAACGTCTTTTTTTTCAGCTGGAAGCAATGCTCTATATTCTGGTCTGGCTGGTCATTTCAGCCCACAATGTATCACACCACGTCATTGCCTAGTGTCAGCAGGATAATGCAATGTGCCACAACGTTTGGCAATGTCAGCAGGATAATGCAATGTCAGCAGGATAATGCAATGTCAGCAGGATAATGCAATGTCAGCAGGATAATGCAATGTGCCACAGCGTTTGGCAATGTCAGCAGGATAATGCAATGTGCCACAACGTTTGGCAATGTCAGCAGGATAATGCAATGTGCCACAACGTTTGGCAATGTCAGCAGGATAATGCAATGTCAGCAGGATAATGCAATGTCAGCAGGATAATGCAATGTGCCACAGCGTTTGGCAATGTCAGCAGGATAATGCAATGTGCCACAACGTTTGGCAATGTCAGCAGGATAATGCAATGTCAGCAGGATAATGCAATGTCAGCAGGACAATGCACCATTCCATATCATGTCGGAATGCAGCAACGTACAGTACTTATCATTTCCCAGTGTCGGCAATATGTTTTCCTCTGCCAAACTATTTCTTAATACTTGAAAGGTAATGTTGTATACCCGACCATTTCCCAATAACAGAAACATAATGAACTGTGCCTTATCCTTCCCAGTATGAACAGCAGAGCGCACTATAGCATCTCATTTCCCACTATCAGCAACATAGTGCATTATGCCATATTATTTCCCACTATCAGAAACATAGTGCATTATACCATATTATTTCCCACTATCAGAAACATAGTGCATTATGCCATATTATTTCCCACTATCAGAAACATAGTGCATTATACCATATTATTTCCCACCATCAGAAACATAGTGCATTATACCATATTATTTCCCACTATCAGAAACATGGTGCATTATGCCATATTATTTCCCACTATCAGAAACATAGTGCATTATACCATATTATTTCCCACTATCAGAAACATAATGCATTATACCATATTATTTCCCACGATCAGAAACATAGTGCATTATACCATATTATTTCCCCGCACCAGCAACGTAAAGGACCATTCTCAGAATCAGCAACATAATGCACTATACCTGATCACTTACATACATCAGCTACATATGCACAATACCATTTCATTTCTCAGTGTCAGAAACATGATGCATGAGTCAGTTCCCAATATCAGCAACACAATGCACCGTGCCTTACCAGAGTGCCAACGTCTATGACGTAGAGTGGAATTTTTAGAAAAACCAAATAACAGAATGGATGTTATTTTTATGCCTGTTGTTTGTTCATTTCCAGGTAAACTGCCGATTGGTTGTGTTTTGTTTCTGTGGCTTGAATTGTTGGTGCCATGAAGATGTGTGTGTGTGTGTGTGGGGGGGGGGGGGGGGGGGGGGGGGGGGGGGGGCTGCAGGTTCCGTGTTGCCAGTTGTCTTATTTATTCCATCCTCTGGCCGGCTGATCTGCTATGTGGGAGGCAGGCAGTGGGGGAACGTGTGGAAATCTAGTCAACCATGTTTGCCATGTGGACATCTGGTCAACCATGTTTGCCATGTGGACATCTGGTCACAGCTGTTGACAGTGTTGATGCTGCTTTAATTCGGAAATCCAGGTTAAGTCTAACATGCTGATTATGTTTTCTCTCTCGGAGAATAACGTCATATGTTTAGCTTTTTGTCGTTTTCACAGAATTTCATGTTTTGTCATTTTTCTTAGAATCATGTTATATCATCTTCCATAGGATCATGTTTTGTCATCTTTCACAGCATCATGTTTTTTCATCTTCCGTAGAATCATGTGTTGACAATTTTTTATGAATCATATTTTGTCATTTTTCCAAGAATCACATACATTATCTTCCAAAATTGCCATATATTGTGTAATCTTCCATTCAATTGCATGTGTCGTCATCTTCGATAGAATTGCATGTGTCGTCATCTTCCATAGAACTGCATGTGTCGTCATCTTCCATAGAATTGTACGTGTTGTCATCTTCCATAGAATTGTACGTGTCGCCATCATCTTCCATAGAATTGTACGTGTCGTCATCTTCCATAGAATTGCATGTGTTGTCATCTTCCATAGAATTGTATGTGTTGTCATCTTCCATAGAATTGTACGTGTTGTCATCTTCCATAGAATTGTACGTGTTGTCATCTTCCATAGAATTGCATGTGTTATCATCTTCCATAGAATTGTATGTGTTGTCATCTTCCATAGAATTGTACGTGTCGCCATCATCTTCAATAGAATTGCATGTGTTGTCATCTTCCATAGAATTGTATGTGTTGTCATCTTCCATAGAATTGTACGTGTTGTCATCTTCCATAGAATTGCATGTGTCGTCATCTTCCATAGAATTGCATGTGTCGTCATCTTCCATAGAATTGCATGTGTTGTCATCTTCCATACAATCGTACGTGTCGTCATCTTCCATATAATTGTACGTGTCGTCATCTTCCATACAATCGTACGTGTCGTCATCTTCCATACAATTGTACGTGTCGTCATCTTCCATACAATTGTACGTGTCGTCATCTTCCATACAATCGTACATGTTGTCATCTTCCATACAATTGTACGTGTCATCTACTGTTGAGTCAGATGTTTTGTCTTCGTAGAATTCCATACCACTGGTTCTCCATTTTCCCCTGACTTCACCCGGGGCTATGCTGCCATGGTCATGACGTCATCCGGGGCTATGCTGCCATGGTCATGACGTCATCGGGGGCTATGCTGCCATGATCATGACGTCACCCGGGGCTATGCAGCCATGGTCATGACGTCATCCGGGCTATGCTGCCATGGTCATGCCATGGTTGTGGTGGAGTTCCTCTCGGGAAGGAGAAGGGGGTGGGGTGGGGATGGGGGTTGGGTGGTATACACTGATGTCATGTGAAAGGTACGTGAAACCAGGTGGACTAATTTCCGCTAGGTGTCTCCACTTTTCAGCTGCACACAATACACTTCATTCGTATGGAAACTGACAACATGATCCGTGAGCCGAAAGGACAGTTTGAAACAGTTTGAAAATAGATGTCAGTTTCAAAGGGAGGTCACTGCAGGCGGAAACTGAAACAAGCTTAAAAGACAAAATACTGAACCGCCGAATGAAAGAGACCAACAAATGACAAGACAAAACATGACACGGTTGGACCTCTTGATCTTCCTCAGACAAGACAAAACATGACACGGTTGGACCTCTTGATCTTCCTCAGACAAGACAAAACATGACACGGTTGGACCTCTTGATCTTCCTCAGACAAGACAAAACATGACACGGTTGGACCTCTTGATCTTCCTCAGACAAGACAAAACATGACACGGTTGGACCTCTTGATCTTCCTCAGACAAGACAAAACATGACACGGTTGGACCTCTTGATCTTCCTCAGACAAGACAAAACATGACACGGTTGGACCTCTTGATCTTCCTCAGACAAGACAAAACATGACACGGTTGGACCTCTTGATCTTCCTCAGACAAGACAGACAGCATTGAAGACAATGGAAACAGCATTGAAGACAATGGAAGCGATGAACGAACAATCCACATCCATGTTGCCCCATTTGTGGAGGGAAGTGAACAATCCACATCCATGTTGCCCCAGTTGTGGAGGGAAACAATCCACATCCATGCTGCGCCCAGTTGTGGAGGGAAGTGATCAATCCACATCCATGTTGCGCCCAGTTGTGGAGGGAAGTGATTGTTCGTTCTTTGTTTCTGTTGTCTTGAATGTTGTTTTCTTGCCTGAGGAAGACCAAAGAGGTCGAAACGCGTTGTGTTTTGTCTTATAATTTGTGTCTTTCGTTCGGCGGTGCCGTTCTATAGGCACACAGAAAAAAAAGTGATCGCAAATTCAAGGACAGTGACAGCATGTGCCATATCAAACGTCGCAAACCATGTCACAGACCATTCCACTTCAAGAACATCATGACAGCTGGAGACAGCAAGCTATTCAACCATGTCAATACCTACACCACTCCAGCGAGTCACTGAGGTCACGTGGCAACATGTGAACAGAAAAAAAGGTTTATACTACGTTTATGCATGCAATAATCACTCATTGAAATAAAATCTAATATTTAATCTGTTTTTAAAATTTTTGTATTACCATAAGTAAATGATATAATCTCCATGTCAACAGAAATATTTCACAGTGTGAACACTCGATTTCCAAGTAGTTCGAAGTTCTTCCCAGAAAGTACTTGTGAAACCACAGTCCTGTAAATAGTGAATGACTGTCTCGGTTTTTTTTTTTTAAATAGAAATTATATTCATCGCTCTCAGTAACTTGCGTTGCTTTGAAATGTTGTGTCACTAATGGAATAAAAAATGAAATATTTCAAGCCGGGCGATTTGGACGTTATTGCCGTTTGAGAACGGCACTGATGTTAAAAGTGGTTTTATCTTCCATCATAACATTGTAATAAATATGCGTTTCTTCAATAACGCTGCAGATGTTTTGGCAGCCTTGTAGATTTGTAACTAATGATACTTATACACATTACATTTTTGTGCAAATTCATGGAGTAGTGGCATATAAACTGGTGTAATCATAAATCCGAATCTCGTCCGTCGGCCGCCCTTCCCCCCCCCCCCCTCCCCCCTCCAGCGTCCTGCCTGTGTTAGGACGGTTTATAAAATCATCAGTTTGCAAACTTAAAGACAAAAATATTCCGCCCGACAAAGAGACAAACAAACGACAAGAAAAACACGACGCGTTGCGGCCTCGTAGGTCTTCTTCAGGCAAGACAGACAACATTCAGGCAAGACAAACAACATTCAGGCAAGACAAACAACATTCAGGCAAGACAGACAACATTCAGGCAAGACAAACAACATTCAGGCAGACAAAAACAACATTCAGGCAAGACAAAAACATTCAGGCAAGACGAACAACATTCAGGCAAAAACAACATTCAGGCAAGACAGACAATATTCAGGCAAGACAAACAACATTCAGGCAAAACAACATTCAGGCAAGACAAACAACATTCAGGCAAGACGAACAACATTCAGGCAAGACAAATAACATTCAGGCAAGACAAACAACATTCAGGCAAGACAAACAACATTCAGGCAAAACAACATTCAGGCAAGACAACATTCAGGCAAGACAAACAACATTCAGGCAAGACGAACAGCATTCAGGCAAGAGGAACAACATTCAGGCAAGACAGGCAACATTCAGGCAAGACAAACAACATTCAGGCAAGACGAACAACATTCAGGCAAGACGAACACATTCAGGCAAGACAAAACAACGTTTAGGCAAGACGAACAACATTCAGGCAAGACAGACAACATTCAGGCAAGACAAACAACATTCAGGCAAGACGAACAACATTCAGGCAAGACGAACAACATTCAGGCAGACAAACAGCATTCAGGCAAGAGGAACAACATTCAGGCAAGACAGACAACATTCAGGCAAGACAAACAACATTCAGGCAAGACGAACAACATTCAGGCAAGACAGACAACATTCAGGCAAGAGAAACAACATTCAGGCAAGAGAAACAACATTCAGGGAAGACAAATAACATTCAGGCAAGACAAAACAGCATTCAGGCAAGAGGATCAACATTCAGGCAAGACAGACAACATTCAGGGAAGACAAACAACATTCAGGCAAGACGAACAACATTCAGACAAGACAGACAACATTCAGGCAAGACAAACAACATTCAGGCAAGAGAAACAACATTCAGGCAAGACAAACAACATTCAGGCAAAACAACATTCAGGCAAGACACATTCAGGCAAGACAGACAAATTCAGGCAAGACGAACAACATTAGGCAAGATGAACAACTTCAGGCAAAACAACATTCAGGCAAGACGAACAACATTCAGGCAAGACAAACAACATTCAGGCAAGACGAACAACATTCAGGCAAGAGAAACAACATTCAGGCAAGACAAACAACAATCAGGCAAAACGAACAACATTCAGGCAAGACAAACAACATTCAGGCAAGAGAAACAACATTCAGGCAAGACAAACAACATTCAGGCAAGACGAACGCATTCAGGCAAGAGGAACAACATTCAGACAAGACAAACAACATTCAGGCAAGACAAACAACATTTCATGCAAAACAGACAACATTCAGGCAAGACAAACAACATTTAGGCAAGACAGACAACATTCAGGCAAGACGAACAACATTCAGGCAAGACAGACAACATTCAGGCAAGACAAACAACATTCAGGCAAGACAGACAACATTCAGGCAAAACAACATTCAGGAAAGACGAACAACATTCAGCACAATGACATCGAAGAACGAGCAATCACTTATCTTCTCAATTTGTCGCAAAATGGACGTTGAATTAATTTGGCGCAAAATGCCTTTGACTGAAAACGTGTTCATTCAATGTCCATATTGTGCCCCAATTTGAGATAATCAGTGATTGCTCGTTCTCCGTTGTCATTGTCCTGAATATTGTTTATCTTGCCTGGAACGCGTCGTGTTTTGTCTTGTCATGTGCCTGTCCGGCGGAATGTTGTCTTTGTCTTCCAGCTGGTTTCAGTTTCCGCCTGCAGTCATCTCACTCTGGAACTAGCAGTCAGCAGTTAAGACTGCGTCAGCCATGCCAATCAAACTAGCAGTCAGCAGTTAAGACTGCGTCAGCCATGCCAATCAAACTAGCAGTCAGCAGTTAAGACTGCGTCAGCCATGCCATGCCAATCAAACTAGCAGTCAGCAGTTAAGACTGCGTCAGCCATGCCAATCAAACTAGCAGTCAGCAGTTAAGACTGCGTCAGCCATGCCAATCAAACTAGCAGTCAGCAGTTAAGACTGCGTCAGCCATGCCAATCAAACTAGCAGTCAGCAGTTAAGACTGCGTCAGCCATGCCAATCAAACTAGCAGTCAGCAGTTAAGACTGCGTCAGCCATGCCAATCAAACTAGCAGTCAGCAGTTAAGACTGCGTCAGCCATGCCATGCCAACCAAACTAGCAGTCAGCAGTTAAGACTGCGTCAGCCATGCCATGCCAATCAAACTAGCAGTCAGCAGTTCAGACTGCGTCAGCCATGCCAATCAAACTAGCAGTCAGCAGTTCAGACTGCGTCAGCCATGCCAATCAAACTAGCAGTCTGCAGTTCAGACTGCGTCAGCCAGTCGGAGCTGGAGGACCGTACTATTTTTGCTGAATGGCGAAAAGAAAAATCAGTGACTGAAAATGAATTGAAAAGATTTCCTCTTTAACCTGTAACCTCGGCAGACAAATCTGATCTTGTTTGTATGGACGATGAAAGGGATGTTAGACGGCTAGATGTTGAGTTAGAAACTACGTTGTTCAAACCTCGTCTTTGTTCGTTTGGTTTTTTAATTCATCTTTTTCAAATCTCTGCCTCTCCTATCGATAGATTTAGAATATATGTCGGATTACACGATTGGCTAAATTCTGTACAGTTCCTTTTGATTGGTAGAAAGATCAGCCGGAATTCCTCTCTGACACGTTATCATGTAAACTTGGTTCATTCAGAAATAAATCTATGCAGACATCAAAGTGGAAAGCCGTCAGTGTGTTGGTATGGTTTGTTCTCTGTCCAATGTGCCTCAATGAGAAGTTTTCAACTGAATGTGGGAGAAAAACAGGCAACGACATGTAATATATGAAATGTCCGACAAAAGGAGTGAACGAGAAGTTATTTTGTATGCAGCGTGTTACAAAGGCTGTCAGCCAGAAGTTGTCTTATGTTGACTGTGTGACAAACATAATAGATGAGAAGTTGTTTTATATCAATAATAAATCAAATGTAATGAACAAAAAAGCGTGTTCCTTCATTCTGATTATTGAGAACGAGGAGGTGACGTCAGGTAAAGGGACAGAATTGAGAGACAGATAGTTTTAACATTTCTTGTAGCGTTTATTCATATAGCAACTTAATTTTTTTTTAAAAACCCAAAGTGATATAATCGCCGCGCTCACACTCACGGTCAAAACAATGTGTACTTTCAAATGCCTTCTTAGAAAGTTTCTCGCCTTAGTATTTCGTGCTCAGGCGAACTCCGTGGTAGGATTTCTTTCACATAATTATTCGGGAATTGCCCAGTTTGGGGAGAGCTGGCACTTTCTTTTTGTTTGTTTGTTTTGAAGAGATGTCCAACAGATTAGTAGCTGTTTAAACAGTCCATCGGATCGTGCACCGTGTCCATGTCGTTGTTTACCACATGTAACAGGTTGTTTAGAAGCTACAGTGACGTGATGTTGACTGTCACTATGAACTATATTGTCACACGCTGTTTGTACAAGATCTCTGCCGTGCGCTTGTGAATGACAGACCGAGCACTGTGTGTGTGTGTGACATGTGCGTGACAAGTGTGGTAAGATATCACTGTGTGTGACATGTGCGTGACATGTGTGGTAAGATATCACTATGTGTGACATGTGCGGTATGCTATGTATGTAAAGAGACCGAGCGCTTTGTGTGACATGTGTGGTAGACATCTGTTATAAATGTAACATTGCAACAGACGGATGGATTTGAACACAACTGCGCTGCTTCCTTCATTGTGACCCGTCCAGTGTGACAGAAATCATTTATTTCATACCTGCTGCCTCCTTAACGGAAATGACGATAGTCCTTTTACTACTGTTATAAACTACCGGTCACTCAGTATTTCATTTCACTGATTTACAAATGAAATGACAATCAAATCGAAATCAATATCATTCTGTATATGCATGTCCTTTTTTTGTGTGTCAAAAACGCAACGATTTACTGATGATCATGTGCCTTACATTGTATTGGAATGTCTGGTATGTGCCTTACATTGTATTGGAATGTCTGCTATGTGCCTTACAATGTATTGGAATGTCTGCTATGTGCCTTACATTGTCTTGGAATGTCTGCTATGTGTGTTTTGAAAATTTGCTCTCACGAGGCAGGGTGTTTGTTCCCTTGGTATGCGTTGTGTTGAACGGGGCAAAGGCCGATGTTGTGAAACAATTAAATGTCCCCCCATCCCCATCCCACCCCCATACACACATTGGGCGCTGGCACTGGATTCTTTGTGCTGATGTTTGCTGCACGCGGTGCTGCTGTTGATGTCCAGTGTATCTGGACACTGGGCAACACTGACCGCGGAGTATGTCAGCCCGAATGTCTTGAGAGACGAGGGCGTTCCAGTGGATTTCATTAAAAAGACAGATACAAGATGACCAGGAGCCTTTCTTTTTTTCCCCTTTGGTGTGTCAGTCGGTCAGTGCGCTCGTGTGTGTGTGCAGGCGTGCGCGCGCGTTTGTGTGTGTGTAAGTGGACGTGAACAATATGCATTGCATTTTAGTGTCTATCGTGTTTTCACTTTTCTCTTTTGCTTGTTTATTTTATTTCATTTCATTTTTATTTCATTTCATTTCATTTCATTTCATGTCATTTCATTTTATTCTATTTTATTTTATTTTATTTTATCTTACCTAATTTTATTTTATTTTGTTTCATTTTATTTTATTTCACTTTATTTTATTTTATTTTATCTTATTTTATTTTATTTTATTTTATTTTATTTTATTTTATTTTACTTTATTTTATTTTATTTTATTTTATTTCCATTTCCCTGCTGTTTCTGTTTGATTCTTCATTTCTTCCTCTGTCACATCTTCCACGTCCCCACACTGGTGTTATCCAGGGAGTCCCCATAGTCCTCCACACACACTGGTGCTGTCCCAGGGAGTCCATTCCCCCATAGTCCTCCACACACACTGGTGTTATCCCAGGGAGTCCATTCCCCCATAGTCCTCCACACACACTGGTGCTATCCCAGGGAGTCCATTCCCCCCATAGTCCTCCACACACACTGGTGTTATCCCAGGGAGTCCATTGTGCTCCCCCATAGTCCTCCACACACACTGGTGCTATCCAGGGAATCCATTCCCCTCATAGTCCTCCACACACACTGGTGTTATCCAGGGAGTCCATTCCCCCCATAGTTCTCCACACACACTAGTGTTATCCCAGGGAGTCCATTCCCCCCATATTCCTCCACAACCACTGGTGTCATCCCAGGGAGTCCATTCCCCCCATAGTCCTCCGCACATACTGGTGCTATCCCAGGGAGTCCATTGTGCTCCACCATAGTCCTCCACACACACTGGTGCTATCCCAGGAAGTCCATTCTCCATAGTCCTCCACACACACTGGTGGTATCCCAGGGAGTCCATTGCCCCATAGTCCTCCACACACACTGGTGTTATCCCAGGGAGTCCATTGTGCTCCCCATAGTCCTCCACACACATTGGTGTTATCCCAGGGAGTCCATTCTCCATAGTCCCCCACACACACTGGTGTTATCCCAGGGAGTCCATTGTGCTCCACCGTTGTCCTCTACACACACTGGTGTTATCCCAGGGAGTCCATTCCCCCATAGTCCTCCACACACACTGGTGTTATCCCAGGGAGTCCATTCCCCTATAGTCCTCCACACACACTGGTGTTATCCCAGAAAGTCCATTCCCACCATAGTCCTCCACACACACTGGTGCTATCCCAGGAAGTCCATTCTCCCATAGTCCTCCACACACACTGGTGTTATCCCAGGAAGTCCATTGTGCTCCCATAGTCCTCCACACACACTGGTGTTATCCCAGGGAGTGCATTCTCCCATAGTACTCCACACACACTGGTGTTATCCCGGGAGTCCATTCCCCCATAGTCCTCCACACACACTGGTGTTATCCCAGGGAGTCCATTGTGCTCCCCCATAGTCCTCCACACACACTGGTGTTATCCCAGGGAGTCCATTGTGCTCCCCCATAGTCCTCCACACACACTGGTGTTATCCCAGGAGTCCATTGTGCTCCCCCATAGTCCTCCACACACACTGGTGTTATCCCAGGGAGTCCATTGTGCTCCCCCATAGTCCTCCACACACACTGGTGTTATCCCAGGGAGTGCATTCTCCCATAATCCTCCACACACACTGGTGTTATCCCAGGGAGTCCATTCCCCCATAGTCCTCCACACACACTGGTGTTATCCCAGGGAGTCCATTGTGCTCCACCATAGTCCTCCACACACACTAGTGTTATCTCAGGGAGTCCATTGTGCTCCCCCATAGTCCTCCACACACACTGGTGTTATCCCAGGGAGTCCATTGTGCTCCCCATAGCCCTCTACACACACTGGTGTTATCCCAGGGAGTCCATTCCCCCCATAGTCCTCCACACACACTGGTGTTATCCAGGGAGTCCAATTCCCCCTATAGTCCTCCACACACACTGGTGTTATCCAGGAAGTCCATTCCCCCCATAGTCCTCCACACACACTGGTGCCATCCCAGGAAGTCCATTCTCCCATAGTCCTCCACACACATTGGTGTTATCCCAGGAAGTCCATTGTGCTCCCCATAGTTCTCCACACACACTGGTGTTATCCCAAGGAGTGCATTCTCCCATAGTCCTCCACACACACTGGTGTTATCCCAGGGAGTCCATTCCCCCATAGTCCTCCACACACACTGGTGTTATCCCAGGGAGTCCATTGTGCTCCACCATAGTCCTCCACACACACTGGTGTTATCCCAGGGAGTCCATTGTGCTCCCCCATAGTCCTCCACACACACTGGTGTTATCCCAGGGAGTCCATTGTGCTCCCCCATAGTCCTCCACACACACTGGTGTTATCCCAGGGAGTCCATTGTGCTCCCCCATAGTCCTCCACACACACTGGTGTTATCCCAGGGAGTCCATTCTCCCATAGTCCTCCACACACACTGGTGTTATCCCAGGGAGTCCATTGTGCTCCACCAAATAGTCCTCCACACACACTGGTGTTAACCCAGGGAGTCCATTACCCCCATAGTCCTCCACACACACTGGTGTTATCCCAGGGAGTCCATTGTGCTGCCCAATAGTCCTCCACACACACTGGTGTTATCCCAGGGAGTCCATTCTCCCATTGTCGTCCACACACACAGGTGTTATCCCAGGGAGTCCATTCCCCCATTGTCCTCCACACACACTGGTGTTATCCCAGGAAGTCCATTCGCCCCATAGTCCTCCACACACACACTGGTGTTATCCCAGGGAGTCCATTGTGCTCCCATAGTCCTCCACACACACTGGTGTTATCCCAGGGAGTCCATTGTGCTCCCCCATAGTCCTCCACACACACTGGTGTTATCGCAGGAAGTCCATTCCCCCATAGTCTTCCACACACACTGGTGTTATCCCAGGGAGTCCATTCCCCCATAGTCCTCCACAAACACTGATGTTGTCCCAGGGAGTCCATTGTGCTCCCCCCATAGTACTCCACACACACTGGTATTATCCCAGGGAGTCAATTCCACCCATAGTCCTCCACACACACTGGTGTTATTCCAGGAAGTCCATTCCCCCATAGTCCTCCACACACACTGGTGTATATCCCAGGGAGTCCATTCCCCCATAGTCCTCCACACACACTGGTGTTATTCCAGGGAGTCCATTCCCCATAGTCCTCCACACACACTGGTGTTATTCCAGGGAGTCCATTCCCCCATAGTCCTCCACACACACTGGTGTTATCCCAGGGAGTCCATTCCCCCATAGTTCTCCACACACACTGGTGTTGTCCCAGGGAGTCCATTGTGCTCCCCCCATAGTCCTCCACACACACTGGTGTTATCCCAGGGAGTCCATTCCACCCATAGTCCTCCACACACACTGGTGTTATTCCAGGGAGTCCATTCCCCCATAGTCCTCCACACACACTGGTGTTATCCCAGGGAGTCCATTGTGCTCCCCCATAGTCCTCCACACACACTGGTGTTATCCCAGGGAGTCCATTCTCCCATAGTCCTCCACACACACTGGTGTTATCCCAGGGAGTCCATTGTGCTCCCCCATAGTCCTCCACACACACTGGTGTTATCCCAGGGAGTCCATTCTCCATAGGCCTCCACACACACTGGTGTTATCCCAGGGAGTCCATTCCTCCCATAGTCCTCCACACACACTGGTGTTATCCCAGGGAGTCCATTGTGCTCCCCCATAGTCCTCCACACACACTGGTGTTATCCCAGGGAGTCCATTCCACCCATAGCCCTCCACACACACTGGTGTTATTCCAGGGAGTCCATTCCCCATAGTCCTCCACACACACTGGTGTTATTCCAGGGAGTCCATTGTGCTCCCCCATAGTCCTCCACACACACTGGTGTTATCCCAGGGACTCCATTCCCCCATAGTCCTCCACACACACTGGTGTTATCCCAGGGAACCTATTGTGCTCCCCCATAGTCCTCTAAACCACACTGGTGTTATCCCAGGGAGTCCATTGTGCTCCCCATAGTCTCCCACACACACTGGTTTTATCCCAGGGGGTCCATTCTTTCATCGTCCTCCACACCAACTGGTGTTATCCCAGGGAGTCCATTGTGTTCTCCCATAGTCCTCCACACACACTGGTGTTATCCCAGGGAGTCCATTACACCATAGTCCTCCACACACACTGGTGTTATCCCAGGGAGTCCATTCCCCTTAGTCCTCCACACACACTGGTGTTATCCCAGGGAGTCCATTCCTGCTCCCCCATAGTCCTCCATACACACTGGTGTTATTCCAGGGAGTCCATTGTGCTTCCCCATAGTCCACACACACTGGTGTTATCCCAGGGAGTCCATTGTGCTCCCCTCATAGTCCTCCACACACACTGGTGTTATCCCAGGGAGTCCATTGTGCTCCCCATTGTCCTCCACACACACTGGTGTTATCCCAGGGAGTCCATTGTGCTCCCTCATAGTCCTCCACACACACTGGTGTTATCCCAGGAAGTTCATTCCCCCCATAGTCCTCCACACACACTGGTGTTATCCTGGGTGTCCATTTCCCCATAGTTCTCCACACACACTGGTGTTATCCCAGGGAGTCCATTCCCCCATAGTTCTCTACACACACTGGTGTTATCCCAGGGAGTCGATTGTGCTCCACCGTTGTCCTCCACACACACTGGTGTTATCCCAGGGAGTCCATTGTGCTCCTTATAGTCCTCCACACACACTGGTGTTATCCCAGGAGTCCATTCTCCCATAGTCCTCCACACACACTGGTGTTATCCCAGGGAGTCCATTGTGCTTCCCCATAGTCCTCCACACACACTGGTGTTATCCCAGGGAGTCCATTCCACCCATAGTCCTCCACACGCACTGGGGTTATCCCAGGGGTCCATTGTGCTTCCCCTATAGTC
>CM031598.1:122522796-122530296 GCA_018398815.1 Conus ventricosus | reverse complement strand
CTGTCACCACACAGACCTGGAATCAACTGTCTGGAGACAAGTGGTGCAGAGAACTGGAGTGAGACTTGGAGTTTGAATTTTGCACAACTGACAGATCCACATGTCATTGTTTCGACGCAATTTCCTTGTATCATAAGTTATCAAAAAAATTATAAAGAAAAAAGAAGAAGGGGTTGGGTGGGGAGAGACGACAATATGGAGTATTGAGAGAAGAAAGAATGGAACCGAAACTCTAATTCTAGTGAAATAGGTGACAAAAAAAGCTATATATAATGCGTTTCGTGTTTCATCTTTCTATTTTGTTTAACAACCCTCCAAGATGTGTCCGTTAGATTTATGTTTAGTTAATTAAATCAAGCCCAGTGCTTGTAGAGAAAGTATCTTGACTGACAGAAGTGATGATTACAAATTGATTGGTGTGATTGGTGGCTATTTTGTGTTCTAGGCAGTTGATAGTGATGACCTTCGGCCCATTGCTGTTATCCTCCATTTCCTTCTCTGACTGGAGAACACAGCTGGACGCCTTTGATAAACTAAACATTGTTCTCTGACTGGAGAACACAGCTGGACGCCTTTGATAAACTAAACATTGTTCTCTGACTGGAGAACACAGCTGGACGCCTTTGATAAACTAAACATTGTTCTCTGACTGGAGAACACAGCTGGACGCCTTTGATAAACTAAACATTGTTCTCTGACTGGAGAACACAGCTGGACGCCTTTGATAAACTAAACATTGTTCTCTGACTTGAGAACACAGCTGGACGCCTTTGATAAACTAAACATTGTTCTCTGACTGGAGAACACAGCTGGACGCCTTTGATAAACTAAACATTGTTCTCTGACTGGAGAACACAGCTGGACGCCTTTGATAAACTAAACATTGTTCTCTGACTGGAGAACACAGCTGGACGCCTTTGATAAACTAAACATTGTTCTCTGACTGGAGAACACAGCTGGACGCCTTTGATAAACTAAACATTGTTTTCTGACTGGAGAACACAGCTGGACGCCTTTGATAAACTAAACATTGTTCTCTGACTGGAGAACACAGCTGGACGCCTTTGATAAACTAAACATTGTTCTCTGACTGGAGAACACAGCTGGACGCCTTTGATAAACTAAACATTGTTCTCTGACTGGAGAACACAGCTGGACGCCTTTGATAACCTCTACGACACTTCTCTGTCGTTCAGAGCGCCAGTGATGGTTTGCTGTGAGCATGTCTGTCAGACGATGGGTGGAGGGGTGTTCGTGCTTCGTTCAGAGCGGCAGTGACGGTTTGCTGTGAGTATGTCTGTCAGACGATGGTGGAGGGTGTTCGTGCTTCGTTCAGAGCGGCAGTGACGGTTTGCTGTGAGTATGTCTGTCAGACGATGGGTGGAGGGTGTTCGTGCTTCGTTCAGAGCGGCAGTGACGGTTTGCTGTGAGCATGTCTGTCAGACGATGGGTGGAGGGGTGTTCGTGCTTCGTGAGAACAGCAGAATTCCGCTGCATGTCCCATCACACTCAACACTGTAGAAATGGAAAGATCATTTTACCATTGGAATGTTATCACTGACATCAAAGGGGGCCGGAATAGTTCAGTGGTAGAGCGCCGGACTCGTAATCTTGGGTTGCGGGTTCGAACCTCCGCCGGGCCGTTTCGGTACAGGGGGATTTTTCCCTCGGAGTTAACATTGGTTCTGACTCCGTTCCCCATACAGTCCTTCGAATGAGACCATAAACCGAGGTTCCGTGTGTGAACGCACGCATAACATCTTGCACACACGTAAAATCCTATCACCAACTTTCGGAAGAGAAGGCCAGTTGGCCGTTGGTATGGATGACACGCTACACATAGCATGCACCTTCCCCGAAGTTGGAGTATGGCTGCCTTAATGGCGGGATAAACACGGTCATACACACAAAACTCCACTCCCTTTGTTGGGTAGATGGGATTAATCCTTGCCTTTCTCTACAGGGGATGTCCGCAGGAGTATCAGCCGGCGTACGCAGAAGAAGAAGAAGAAGAAGACTGACATCAAAATACAAACCTGGAGAGGCGGAGGCACACTCAGCTGCGGATACCCCGCACAGTGGAGGACTCTGGCCACTCACTCCACAGGCAGTGAGACAAACGAAACGGTCACTTTCTAGGCACAGGACTGATTTGTACGTAAGTGTTTTTAGGGCGACAGTTCAAATCTTCCAAGTCATAAGCAGCTGTTTAGTTTCCACGACTTTCCAGAATGCTTCATCTAGTTTCATTGTGATGTCGTGGCAATACTCAGTTCCACGTCTTTTCTCCCACCTATCTCCCTTCCCTCCCCCCCTCCCTCCCCCAGTCCTCCCACCCCTTTCTACACTTCCTCCTTTATCCCTCATTCTCTCTCTCCCTCCTCGTGCATACTCACGCGCACGCACGCCGCACGCACGCACGCACACACGCACGCACGCACGCACGCACGCACGCACGCACGCACGCACGCACACCCACACACACACACACACACACACACACACACACACACACATAATAATAATAATAACGACGATGATTATGATCATGATAGGATAATCCTACCATCATCATCATTAGTGGTAGAAGTAGAAGCAGTATTTTTTCCTTATTATTGTTATTAGCGTATCAATATTGAAATCATTGTTATTATTATCTTCATCATCATAATTATGATATCTATTATTATCATTATCGTTACTAATACTAATATTTTGCTATTATTATTATCATTACCATTGTTGGTATTACTATCATAACTGTTCCAACTATTATCATTATCGTCATTATCATAATTATGATTATTGTTTTCAAAATCATTATTATTATTACTAATTTTCTTATTATCATCATCATTATGCCAAAGTAAATTTCTTAAATTTCAACCTGCGGTTTTTTCATTTCCTACACCATTGCTATCATTATTATCGTATGATTAGATTATGATTGTCATCATATCATTGCTATCATTATTATCGTATGATTAGATTATGATTGTCATCATATCATTGCTATCATTATTATCGTATGATTAGATTATGATTGTCATCATATCATTGCTATCATTATTATCGTATGATTAGATTATGATTGTCATCATATCATTGCTATCATTATTATCGTATGATTAGATTATGATTGTCATCATATCATTGCTATCATTATTATCGTATGATTAGATTATGATTGTCATCATGGTCATGAACGCATTTCTTACATTCTATCATTCTATTTTTCCCATGATCTATAAATGGCCTCTTCTCATCTTCCTCTCCTCCTCCTTCTCCTTCCTCTCTTTTCTCGCTCTCTCATTTTTTCCCCTCCACCTTTACTGTTTTCTATGTCTTTTACTTTTCTTCACTGTTTTCTATGTCTTTTACTTTTCTTCACTGTTTTCTATGTCTTTTACTTTTCTTCACTGTTTTCTATGTCTTTTACTTTTCTTCACTGTTTTCTATGTCTTTTACTTTTCTTAATGTTTGTTTTTCTTCTTGTTTATTTTTCATTTTTTCTATTTTTCTAAAGATTTTTTTGCTTTTTGTTTCCTTTTTCCTTCTTTTTTTTTGTCCTTCTTTTTTGTAAAGGCGGGCTTTTTCTTTTCTTTTTCCTTCCTCCATCTCTCATGCACCATGCAAGTCTGTATGTTGTATTGCTACTCATCGACATTTTCTGTCTGATTTTAATGTTTGGGCGTTTGATACAGCGCATCAGGGTTTATTGTTGTACTGGTGTCTGGTGTAGTGACACTTTCACACCGTGTGTAACAAAAAGATGAAAAATAAAAAAATAAATAAATTGAAAGAAAAGGAAGGAAGAAAGGCCTGGACATCTCCCGGGAACTCTCCTTGAAATGAAATACGAAAATAGGCATGCAAGGATGATCCAGAAGTGTACGAAGAAGGATAGAAGGAAGGGAGGAACCAAGTAGCAACAACAACAACAAAAGGAGAGAGAGAGAGAGAGAGAGAGAGAGAGAGAGAGAGAGAGAGAGAGAGAGAGAGAGAGAGAGAGAGAGAGAGAGAATGACAATGTTTTAATGTTAGGGCCTCCAGCCTGTAAACATAGGTACGCGTAAACAATGTAGTGGCTATCCAAACAGACGGGTGATATGAATCAACTTAATTTTGTAGCAATAATACGTTCTTTCCTGTGTCTCAGTGCATGAAAAATATACATAGCTACATCACGAATGACTCTGATTTCCTCATTACACAATAAATGTCGGCACTTTACCTCAGTTGACCAGTTAACCTTTAAATGCTTTGATATATATTTATCTCTAAGTAATGCGTAAGCTTCGCATCGAATGAAAAAAAAAATGTAGCTCATCTTCACTACTCTTACAAAATGGGCACAGCGTATCCTCAGAATCATTTCCCCCTGTAGCGTCTATTTACCTTTAAATCATTTATGCCTAATTTGAATCCGGCGAGTGCTGATCTAAATTTGTTAATGGTTATTATTGATAAGTATTGTTCACGGTGTGAAAGTCATTTGAAAGAGCAATAGAATTTAAATCTGTCGCTGTCCTTAATCTTGGATTCCCATGTCTGTTGAAAACAGTAGAGACGCATAAATGTAGTGAAGATGAGTACACCTCGTCTCGCGAACCGGCCTGTTCACCTAGAAGACTATCCTTATTGTGAAAAAAAGAGACCACAAGGCGAACCGGCCTGTTCACCTAGAAGATTATCCTTATTGTGAAAAAAAGAGACTACAAGGCGAACCGGCCTGTTCACCTAGAAGACTATCCTTATAGTGAAAAAAAAGACTACAAGGCGAACCGGCCTGTTCACCTAGAAGGCTATCCTTATTGTGAAAAAAAGAGACTACAAGGCGAACCGGCCTGTTCACCTAGAAGGAAAAGAGACTACAAGGAAGACATGAGGAAGGCCCTGCAGCGACACAATCGCTATTTATCTCTCTTTTCTGTCCTTTTGTCACTCAGTATAAATACTTTTATTGCTGCAATTACTATCATTATCTTTGTTATTACTACGATAGAAACTATACTGCTACGATTCTCAATAAGTGGTGGTAGTAACATTCTCTATGTTCTTCTTATCATTTTTACAACAATGATATATAATGATAATTATGATAATACTAATAAAAATAATGATGATGATGATAATGATAATAATAATAATCATAATAATGATGATATAATCCGTATTGTCTCCCCTCCCAGAGGCCTCGTTTCCATTACACATCCATTTTGCGCCAGATAACTGACTGTTCGTGCTTCGTTTTCATTGTCTTGGATGTTATTCGTCTTGCCTGAAGAAGACCAAAAAGGTCGAAACGCGTAGTGTTTTGCTTTGTAATTTGTTTGGTCTTTTGGTTGACGGCAGGGTGATTTTTCTTTTAATTTTTGTTTTAATTTCGAACCGCTGCACCCTGTCTTTGAAACCAATCAATATTTGCACAGTATTTTCTACATATCCTTTTTTTTTTTTTAAACATCCGAGTGCCTAATGATAAATGTGTACAGTTAATCAAACGTATAGAAAATACGGCTTTTTCAGTCGAACTGTAGATCAGTAAAAACATATCTGGCGTATTTTATATAGAAATCTTCATAACATAATCTATTAACATCACACAGACTAAACTGCCTGATCTGCCAAGGAGTTATTATCCTCTGCTACATAAAGTCAAAGATATAAAAAATACACACACACACACACACACACACACACACACACACACACACACACACACACACAGCGATACATATTCGTGAAGGATAAGAATACAATTTCAAAAACAATCACAGTTTCACACTTGCTCAGTCACGGTCAGATTGAACAATTCATCGACACTGAACGTAACCGTAACGTCTGTATATTTACCAAAAAGTCCAAACGATTCAAATACTGATCGGCTAAGTGTCATGCAAATCCAACACAGTGGTAAATGTTTGATTGGGGGTGATTTCAACGCCCATTCATCTTTCTGGGGAAATAATTGTAATGTAAGTACTAGCAGTCACGAAGTGGAAACCATTGTAAAAAGTCCGTTTAATCTGTTAAATGACTGCAGCGTCATCTGGATTCCAGAAACCTCACAACACAGAGCAACAGCCCTGGACTTTTCTTGGATTTAGTGCCATCTTGCTTGTGAGATTCTATGGAAAGAGATTAGGCAGTGATCACTTCCTCCAGAAAGAATACATTCAAAATAATCATGCTGTGCAGGATATAAATCTAAAATAGAATACATTCAAAATAATCATGCGGTGCAGGATATAAATCTAAAATAGAATACATTCAAAATAATCATGCTGTGCAGGATATAAATCTAAAATAGAATACATTCAAAATAATCATGCTGTGCAGGATATAAATCTAAAATAGAATACATTCAAAATAATCATGCTGTGCAGGATATAAATCTAAAATAGAATACATTCAAAATAATCATGCTGTGCAGGATATAAATCTAAAATATGATTACAGCCCAGCAGTCTAGAACATACTTTAAACAATTACTGTTTCTCCAGCAGTCTGGAACATACTTTAAACAATTACTGTTTCTCAAGATTTTCAAAAGAGAAATAGAAAGAAAGCTTTTCAGTTATTTAATACATTCAAAGAAACAGTTCTGCTTGCAGCTGACTTTGATCCATTCCCAAATCAAAAAGTTATTTTTTATTTTTTACTGCTCATCTCCATCTTTCACTTTTCACCCTGACCTTTATATTTCATCTTTAACCCCTCATCTAACCTTTATCTTTTATCTTTGACCCCTCATCTGCATCTTTCACCTTTCACCCTAACCTGTATCTTTTATCTTTAATCCCTGATCTAACCTTTATTTTTGTCTTTAACCCCTCATCTCCATCTTTCACCCTTCACCCTAACCTTTATCTTTTATCTTTAACTTCTCGTCTAACCTTTATCTTTTATCTTTAACTTCTCATCTAACCTTTATCTTTTATCTTTAACTTCTCGTCTAACCTTTATCTTTTTTCTTTAACCCCTCATCTCCATCTTTCACTCTTTTCCATTCTTTATCTTCAGGTATTATGTGTCTATCCTTCCCCGTCAGCTGTACCTTTCCTCTTACCCTTCAGTTTACCTTTCCTCTCCCCCCCCCCCTCACCCTTTACCTTTCTTTGCTTCCCCCTGAGCTATTACCCTTACTCTTCACGCCTTGTTCTTCCATTTACACCCGACATTCTTCACTTTACCGCTCTCTCTATCCACCACAAGAAGCCGGGATTCAAACGTCCAACCATCAGCCACACAGAACCTAATGCTAATGGCACTGTTAGACTGGTCACTTTGAAAGCGGACCTGGTGTCCTCCACCCAGACCATGTCGCCATGAACGCAGCTAGCTACCTCCCCCATCACAGAGTGCAGTGACGACACCAAGACCTCAGCAAGGTCCGCCATGAACACAGCTAGCTACCTCCCCCGGCACAGAGTGCAGTGACGACACCAAGACCCCGGCCAGGTCCGCCATGAACACAGCTAGCTACCTCCCCCGGCA
>CM031598.1:122480296-122517796 GCA_018398815.1 Conus ventricosus | reverse complement strand
TTCACTTCTGTCAGAAAAAAGGTGGGCATGTCACCCTCTTTCACTTCTGTCAAAAAAAGGTGGGCATGTCACCCTCTTTCACTTCTTTCAGAAAAAAGGTGGGCATGTCACCCTCTTTCACTACTGTCAGAAAAAAGGTGGGCATGTCACCCTCTTTCACTTCTTTCAGAAAAAAAGGTGGGCATGTCACCCTCTTTCACTTCTGTCAGAAAAAGGGTGGGCATGTCACTGTCTTTCACTTCTGTCAGAAAAAAGGTGGGCATGTCACCCTCTTTCACTTCTGTCAGAAAAAAGGTGGGCAGGTCACCCTCTTTCACTTCTTTCAGAAAAAAGGTGGGCATGTCACCCTCTTTCACTTCTGTCAGAAAAAAGGGGGGCATGTCACCCTCTTTCACTTCTTTCAGAAAAAAAGGTGGGCATGTCACCCTCTTTCACTTCTGTCAGAAAAAGGTGGGCATGTCACCCTCTTTCACTTCTGTCAGAAAAAGGGTGGGCATGTCACTGTCTTTCACTTCTGTCAGAAAAAAGGTGGGCATGTCACTGTCTTTCACTTCTGTTTGAAAAAAGTTGGGCATGTAGTGTCTTTCACTTCTTTCAGAAAAAAGGTGGGCATGTCACCCTCTTTCACTACTGTCAGAAAAAAGGTGGCATGCCCACACTCTTTCACTTCTTTCAGAAAAAAGGTGGGCATGTCACCCTCTTTCACTTCTTTCAGAAAAAAGGTGGGCATGTCACCCTCTTTCACTTCTGTCAGAAAAAAGGTGGGCATGTCACCCTCTTTCACTTCTGTCAGAAAAAAGGTGGGCATGTCACCCTCTTTCACTTCTTTCAGAAAAAAGGTGGCATGTCATCCTCTTTCACTTCTGTCAGAAAAAAGGTGGGCATGTCACCCTCTTTCACTTCTGTCAGAAAAAAGGTGGGCATGTCACCCTCTTTCACTTCTGTCAGAAAAGGTGGGCATGTCACCCTCTTTCACTTCTGTCAGAAAAAAGGTGGGCATGTCACCCTCTTTCACTTCTTTCAGAAAAAAGGTGGGCATGTCACCCTCTTTCACTTCTTTCATAAAAGGGTGGGCATGTCACCCTCTTTCACTTCTGTTAGAAAAAAGGTGGGCATGTCACCCTCTTTCACTTCTGTCAGAAAAAAGGTGGTCATGTCACCCGCATTTCCACTTCTTTCATAAAAGGGTGGGCATGTCACCCTCTTTCACTTCTGTCAGAAAAAAGGTGGGCATGTCACCCTCTTTCACTTCTTTCAGAAAAAAGGTGGGCATGTCACTGTCTTTCACTTCTTCAGAAAAAGGTGGGCATGTCACCCTCTTTCACTTCTTTCAGAAAAAAAGTGTGGGCATGTCCACCCTCTTTCACTTCTGTCAGAAAAAAGGTGGGCATATCACCCTCTTTCACTTCTTTCAGAAAAAGGTGGGCATGTCACCGTCTTTCACTTCTTTCAGAAAATGGCGGGCATATAAATTACTGTCACTTATTTACATATATCAGAAAAAAGAGCTGAAAAGTAGACATGTAATTAACTATAACATAAAAAAAGTAATGTCATCACTGTCCTTTATAAACGATACTTCAAAATAATGTGGGAATGTGATTTATAAGTATATTTAAGAAGAAAAGGTTGGAATGTACATCAGTAATTAATTTCCATATTTCAGGAAAAGGTCAAAATGTAAATCATAGTCATTTAGATACGTGTTTCAGAAAAGGCTGGAATGCAAATTAGTCATTTTTTGGTACATTCCTGAAAAGGTTGTAATATTGATTGCTGTAATTTATCTATGTATTTCAGAAAAAAAAATTGGAATGTACATTACTGTCATTAGTTTATATGTTTCAGAAAATGGTCGGAATGCACATAATTGTCATTTATTTACGCATTTCAGAAATGGTTGGAATATAAGTTCGTGTCATTTATTTACGCATTTCAGAAAGGTGGGAATTATCGTCATTTGTTTATGTGCTTTAGGAAAAAAAAAGTCGAAATGTGCATTACTGTTACTTCTTGATATATTTCAGAAAAGAAGGTGGGAATGCAGTTTACTGCCATTTACGTATTTTAGAAACAAAGGCTGGAATGTACATTACTGATATTTATCACGTATTTCCGGAAAAAAAGCTGAGATGTAAATTACCGTTAATTATTAATGCTTTTCAGAAAAAGAGGCAGGTAACTTAATCCTGCCAGTTTAATCACATGTTTTAGAAAAGGTAGGAATGTGAATAATAGTCATTTACGTATTTCAGAGCAAAACGCAGGAATCTGAGTTCCTATCATTTATTCATTTCAGTAATATTTCCGTTAAACGCGCTACAAAGCATTTGTGTTGAATTTTACGAGGAAACCATTCAAGAAAATCTCCCGTGACCAAAGAGAAGTGAACAATGGCAAAGACAGGGGGGGGGGGGGGGGGGTTGAAGAGAAAAAGTGGGGTGACGATATGGACATAAGAATGGAAAATGTGACAATTCTATTGAGCGACTGTCTTCTGATCAACGTCATCATATCAAAGCGGTATCAGCAGGAAGCCTTGGTCACTTCATACATACTAGTCATCCTTTGAAACGATAATCTTCTGAATAATCATCAGACATCACAGCGAAACAACATGAACAGTTAGCCAAATGCTGTTATAACACATCCAAGATACCACATGAGAGAAAAAAAGAGATTACTTGAGGCATGATACTCGAAAAGAAGAAAACCCGTTTTCGATACTTGGATAATTAAGGATTTCATATCAGAGATTGCCAGCTGAACTCATGAAAGAAGACATGAAAAAATCATTTCTGGGGAAGGGATGAATACTGAACGTTTATTACTTTAAAGAAAAGTGCAAGCTGGAAATTTTGCACTTGCATACAGACAGATAGATAGACAGAGAGAGAGAGAGAGAGAGAGAGAGAGAGAGAGAGAGAGAGAGAGAGAGAGAGAGAGAGAGAGAGAGAGAGAGAGAGAGAGAGAGAGACAAGACAAGACAAGACAAAATTCTTTATTTACGCGGATAATAGATAAGCACTGATGTGCTTTTTTACATCCAGTCCTCGCCCTGTGTAGGGTCAACAATATAAAATAAAAGGCAACAAAGGACGCATGCAAAAGTGACTAGAACTACAATACAATAGGGGATTAAAATTTAAAAAGGGGAAGAAGAAGGGGAAAATAATAAAAAATAAAAGAGAGAGAGAGAGAGAGGAGAGAGAGAGAGAGAGAGAGAGAGAGAGAGAGAGAGAGAGAGAGAGAGAGAGAGACGCAGGAGCGAAGGGAGTGCGGGGTAAGCCTGCAAGAGAGAGAGAGGGGGAGAGAGAGAGAGAGAGAGAGAGAGAGGGGGAGAGAGAGAGAGAGAGAGAGAGAGAGAGAGAGAGAGAGAGAGAGAGAGAGAGAGAGGGTGGGGGAGAAAGGAGGCTAGAGTGGGTGCGATAAGAGAGCATGTTTAGAACAATCTGACAATCAAAAAATTCCAAAGAGATACCAAACAATCAATTTTGAAACACCGGGGGAGGGGGGGGGGGGGGGGGGGCGGAAGAAATAAAGCACCAAATGGAGGTGGGAAATGCATAATGATAGCCCAGTCGCCACGGGTAGGAAGGGATATCATATGGATAAAAAATCAAGTCATTCTAGCAGAACCGTGAGAGAGAGAGAGGAGAGAGAGAGAGAGAGAGAGAGAGAGAGAGAGGAGAGAGAGAGAGAGAGAGAGAGAGAGAGAGAGAGAGAGAGTCACATAAAACGCAAGCATTTCGACAGAATGACAAGAGGGCAGAGGTATAGGACACACACCACACACACACACACACACCACACACACACACACACACACACACACACACACACACACACACACACACACACACACACACACATACATATACTCATATAAGACATACTTACTAAACAAAATAACATACATGTGCATTTCAAGTACAAAAACACTTTCTAAATAGTCAGGTACATACATAAGGCAAAGAGGGTGGTGGTGAATGGTGGTGGATTTATGGCGGAGTATGTAAGTACTGGCACATAAGATGGTTGAAATAATGGTGTTTGAAGGTTGATATGCATTGGCGCTGTTTGGTTGATTCAGGGAGCGAGTTCCATTGACAGGAACCTGAATATGTTAAACTGGATTGAATAGTCAATTCTAGGAACAGGGACATGAAGTTTGGGTAGAGTCCTTGAGGAATTTATTGAGAATCTGTGAACTAATGTTAGGGTGCCTTCCCAGACACAATCTGTGCATTAGATCCCTTTGTTGTATTCTAATCTCAGACTTAATGGGAGAACTTGAATCTTTTATAGTCCGAGTCCAGAATGATACTGCTTTTTAGGAGGACTAATTTGAGTGCTCGCTTGTGCAGGCTTAACAATGGTTTGAGAGTGTTAGCGCTAGCACAGTCCCATAGAGTAGATCCATAGTCTATGTATGATTGAATATGAGACTGGAAAAAGAGCTTGCGTGAATGCAGGTCGAGGAAGCGTTTGATTTTGGAAAGTTGATAAACTTTCTGTGAAAGTTTTTTGCATAGTGAGGTTGTTGTGAGCTTGCCAGCTCATATTGTTATCAATTGTTATTCCTAGCACTTTGAGACATGTAACCTGTTCAACGGGTTCATTTTTAAGATGTACAGGAGGAAACTTAAGAGTGAGATTTTGTCTTTTTTGCCTGGTTGTGATAAGCATGGATTTAGTTTTTTGAGGGTGAAGCGACATGTGATTTAGTTCAGTCCATTTCACGAGATCATTCGCACTTTCTTGTAAAGTTTGTGCAAGAACAGTAACATCAGAATGATTTTGTGTGGATTGTTGTGTCATCAGCAAAACGTTCACAGGTGGATGTGATATGTAGAGGGAGATCATTGATGTAAATTGTGAATAATAAGGGACCCAAGATAGAGCCTTGTGGGACGCCATAGGAAAGTGTTTGAAATGAAGAGAAGGTTGTATTAATTTTCACACATGTTGCCTATTTTGAGATATGAGTGAAAAAGCGTAGAGTTCCTGTGGATAAGCCATACAATTTTAATTTTCTAAGAAGAAGGTTGTGGTCTATCACATCAAATGCTTTTTTGAAATCAATAAATAGGACACCACAATATTTTGTTGTTGTTAATGCTGTTTAGCCAGTCATCAACCAGGTTGATTAGTGCTGTGTGGCATGAATGGTTGTGTCGGAACCCGACTGTCTTGGATGAAGCAGTGGTATGATAAGGTGGTGTAATGTGTGTTTGTTTATGTGTTTTTCCAAAGGTTTGGAAAGAGTGAAATGATTGAGATGGTCTGTATTTTGCAGGATCTGAGCTGTCACCTGCTTTGTAGATAGGAATGACTTTTGCTTTTTTGAAACTATTGGGAAAATGATTTTTGTCGATACATAGATTGAAGACGTATGTCAACGTATCTGTAATTGCTGGAGCTGATAGTTTGAGAATTTTGCCGTCTAGGCATCCACCCGCAGGTACTTGACTGTTTTAGGTGTGTTAGGTAGTGATAGACTTCTAATACTGTTATGGTGGAATAAAGTTCAGACGTGATGTTTTTATCATGGCAATATTGTTTCAGTTTTTGAAGGTCGTTTGATCTTGAAGAATCAGCCGTGACAACTTTATTGGCTTTAATTATAGTTGATTTTGAAGAAGATTGTTTGTAAGCTCGTTAATAGCTCTCCATACCAATTTTGGGTTCTGATTTGATGAAATTAGTTTTCGATAGTATTTCGTCAAGAGAGAAGAGAGAGAGAGAGAGAGAGAGAGAGAGAGAGGAGAGAGAGAGAGAGAGAGAGAGAGAGAGAGATCGGTTAAGGCGGGGATGGTGTGCGTGGGTGAGTAGGAAGTAGGAGAGACAAAGGTGCGGGGGGAGGGTGGATGAGGGTGGGTGCCGGGGGGGGGGGGGGAGGGCGGGCCAGTGGTCCAACAGGTTTCAGGTAAACCAGCTGTTAAAAGAACCCAGCAGACGACACTGATGACTGCAGCGCCACCTTGGCCAGCCGTGCTAATCGTTTTCCTCAACACGCCATCTAGCGGGGGGACGGGGCGATGCACCCCCAGCTTCCGGTGCGGTACAATAGCGCCCCTGCCGGCTGGCCACGTGACCCGGAACGACTGGAACTTTCCCGACCCCGCGTGAGTACAGGGCAGGCCACGGTGGAGGGGAGGGTGGGGGTGGGGTGCTAGGTTAGAGGGTGCGGGCCGTAGATAGAAAGAGTTGGATGGGGGGGAGTGGGGGGGGGGGCGAGAGGATGGGGGTGGTAAGGGAGAAGGTTTGGGGGAGAAGGGGGAGGAAGTGGGGAGGGGGGGGGAGGTGAAGGGGAAGGGGTAGAGGTGATTAGGCCCAGCGCACACTAGCGTCAAGCGACAAGCGCTGCTCCGAGCATCACTTGTAGCACTGACGTCTGCTTCGCAGCGCGCGTGGTAGCTTGCATCTAGTATCTCTCACACACAGCGCCAGTCGCCTTGCGTCTTGTTGCCTGAACTTCCATATTTGGAAGGAGCAAGGGGTTCAAGTCAGCCATCTTTCCTCAGAAGTTCCAGAGTTGCCGGTCTTCCTTCTCTTGCGATTGGCTGGTTTCGTGATCTCCGCGATCTCGAGCATCAAAATTAGAACAAGTCCTATCCTCAGGCGTCGAAAAATCACGGAGCAACGAGTCAAAAATCTTGCCGCTCTGCAAAGCTCGCATACGTGGCGGCACATCCAATTACGCCTCGCAGCAAAAAATCGCCGTGATCTCGAGATCTTGACGCTAGTGTGCACTGGGCCTTACAGACACTGGAAACATGGGTGATAAGACACACAGACAGGTAAGCCGGCTTTGTGTCGACACGGCTCTCTCTCTCTCCCTCCCTCTCTCTCTCTCTCCTCTCTCTCTCTCCCTCCTCTCTCTCTCTCTCTCTCTCTCTCTCTCTCTCTCTCTCTCTCTCTCTCTCTCTCTCTCTCTCTCTCTCTCTCTTCTCTCTCGCTGTGTGTTGTTGTGTGTGTGTGTGTGTGTGTGTGTGTGTGTGTGTGTGTTTGTGTGTGTGCATGTGTGTGTGTGTGTGTGTGTGTGTGGTGTGGTGTGTGTGTGTGTTATGTGTGTGTGTGTGTGTGTGTGTGTGTGTGTGTGTGTGTGTGTGTGTGTGTGTCTCGGTCTCTCTCTGTATCTGTCTCTTTGTATCTCACTCTCTCTCTCTCTCTCTCTGTCTTTCTCTCTGTCTCTGTTTCTGTCTTTCTCTCTGTGTGTCTCTCTCTCAGTATATATATATATATATAATATATATATATATATATATATAATATATATATATATATATATATATAATACAACAAACTAATAAATTCCAAGGATAAGTACCGAGCACCGTTACAGCAACTTGCTCTGTAAGTTGCTGGAACGGTGCTCTGGTACTTATCCTTGGAATTTATTAGTTTGTTGTATTTTAGTCCCTTGCGGATTCATTCCAAGAACTGGCCCTCAGCACTTGTGTCTTAGAGGATATATTTTTATATTTTCTACTTTTCACAAGAAAATGTAGCTTGTCTTGCTCTTTCATGATTTTCTTTTGCTTCTTAGATGGCACCTTTGGTTGGTTTTTTGAAAACTCAACAAACATACTACGGTATTGCACACCAGCCTTTTCTGTGATTGCATTCTTCTTAAAACTGAAAAGGCAGAGGAGTCAAATTACCACTTTTCGCGGTCACTGAGGAGAAACCACCAAGTTTCGAAATATCGGTAGGCCCTATATGACCAGGAGTTATATGTTAGTGAGTTTCCTCCCTATTGGAGGAGTCTCTCCCCCTTGAGAATATAAGCTTGCTGAAGGCTCATTTTGAGAAGCATTTATTTATTTTTCCCCATCCACCCACTCAAGCACATACTGTTAGTTAGGCAGAATCATCTGCCACTGCAGGTATGAATGCGCATTTCCCCCTATTTCTTCAATCTAAGACATAAGAGCAAGCTTGTTTATAATTCAATATAATATATATATATATATATATAATATTCAATTATAAACAAAGCTTGCTCTTATGTCTTAGATTGAAGAAATAAGGGGAGATAGCATTCATATCTGCAGTGGCAGTTAATACTGCCTAACTAACTAATTTTATTTTTCCCCATCCACCCACTTGAGCACATACTGTTAGTTAGGCAGTATTAACTGCCACTGCAGATATGAATGCTTATCTGCCCTTATTTCTTCAATCTAAGACATAAGAGCAAGCTTTGTTTATAATTGAATATTTCTTGCAGTCATTGCAACACCAAGCTGCTCTGTAAGTTGCTGGAATGGTGCTCGGTACTTATCCTTGGAATTTATTAGCTTTTGTAATTTAGTCCCTTGCGGATTCATTCCAAGAACTGCCCTCAGCACTTGTGTCACAAGAGGTTATCTTTTTATATTTTCTACTTTTCACACGAAATGTAGTTTGTTTTGCTCTTTCATGATTTTCTTTCGCTTCTTAGGTGGCACCTTTGGTTGTTTTTATGAAACCTCAACAAACATACTACGGTATTACACACCAGCCTTTTCTGGGATAGCATTCTTCTTAAAACCGAAAAGGCAGAGGAGTCAAATTACCACTTTCCGCGTCACTGAGGAGAAACAACCAGGTTTCGAAATATCGGTATATGACCAGGAGTTATGTGTTAGTGAGTTTCCTCCCTATTGGAGATTATAAGCTTGCTGAAGGCTCATTTTGAGAAGCATTTATTTTATTTTTCCCCATCCACCCACTTGAGCACATACTGTTAGTTAGGCAGTATTAACTGCCACTGCAGATATGAATGCTTATCTCCCTTATTTCTTCAATCTAAGACATAAGAGCAAGCTTTGTTTATAATTGAATATATATATATATATATATATATATATATATATATATATATATATATATATACTGACTTCCATAAAAAAACGCGAAAGCAAAACAAGCTGAAGGTTAGGGCGAATTTTATTGGTCACAATTGTACAGAGTGGAAGCGAGAATTCAACGTGATTTGATTCATTACACCGGTAATGTGTGAAAATGTCATCAGCAATATGTCTTTGTGTGGAAAATCCAAGGTCACGTGACAAACCAGCTTGAAGTCCTAATACCGTGTGTGGCCACCATTTGCATGGACAACTGCTTGACACCTGCGGCTCATTGAGTGGACCAGGTGGTTGATGCGTCCCCTTGGCACACCAGCCCACACATGGACGATGGCCTGGTGAAGTTGAGCCGCTGTTGCTGGTCGTGGACGCAGGAGGTCCAACCGTCTGCCAAGTTCATCCCAAAATGTTCTATTGGGTTTAAATCGGGACTGAGGGCTGGCCAGGGCAGCACATTGACGTTGTTATGCTGAAGAAAATTGCTGGGTGGCCCTGGCTGTGTGTGGTCTTGCATTGTCCGGTTGGAATGTCCAGTTTGGGTGTTGCGCAAAAAAAGGACGACATGGGGTCTGAGCACCTGGTGGATGTAGCGCTGTGCATTGACACCCTGTCCGCGACCAGGACCATGTTCTGAAAGATGACTGGTCCTATGGCGTGGTTAATGCCAATTGCACCCCATATCATAACGTTCGGGCCTCCCAGGGGTTCGGCTCTACCACACAGGAGTCAGCATAGCGTTCACCAGGTCGACGCTATATTCTGACACGACCGTCAGCCATGTCAATACAAAAACGGCTCTCATCTGAGAACAGTATGCGTCCCCACTGCTGCCTGCGCCAGTTGATTCGGGCTTGTGCCCTGCACTGCCTGCGGTGCTGGTGTCAGTACCGGACCTTGTGGGACGCTACATGCGCCGTTTCCTGAGACACCGCCAGGTGGGCTGATCGTTGTGAGTCAGGCACTGTCGAGCAGGTAGTGCTGTTTGCCTGCCAATTTCAACGGACCTCGTGTGGGGGGGGGACGGCCTACCATTTGCTTTTTCAAAATCCCCCGTGCCCAAAAGAGAAGTGAAAAATGGCAAGACAGGGGGGGGGGGGGGGGGGGGGTTTTTAGAAAAAAAGTGGGGTGACGATAGGGGACAAAAGAATGGAAAATGTGACAATTCTTTTGAGCGACTGTCTTATAAACGCACATATAAAAGGGGTATCAGCAGGAAGCCTTGGTCATTCATTACTATATCCTTTGAAAGAAAAATCTTCTGAATAACACAGACATACAGCAAAAACAACATGAACGTTAGCCAAATGTGTTATAAAACCCAAGAACCCATGAGAAAAAAAAAGAATTACTTGGGGCATGATACTCGAAAAGAAAAACCCCCTTTTTTCGATTTTGGAAAATTTAAGGATTTCTATCAGAGATTGCCAGCGAACTCATAAAAGAAGACATGAAAAATATTTCGGGGGGGGGAGAATACGAACTTTTTAATTACTTTAAGAAAAGGCAAGCGGAAATTTTGCACTTGCATACGACAGTAGATAGAAAAGAGAGAGGGGAGAGAGGGGGAGAGAGGGGAGAGAGGGGAGAGAAGGAGAGAGAGAGAGGGGAGAGAGAAGAGAGAAAGGGGAAAAAGGAAAAAGACAAGCAAAAATTCTTTTTTTACCGGGGGAAAAGATAAGCATGATGTGCTTTTTTACATCCATCTCCCCCTGTGTAGGGTCACAAAAAAAAAAAGGAAACAAAGGAGCAGAAAAAGTGCTAGAATACAAACAATGGGGGATTAAAATTTAAAAAGGGGAAGAAGAAGGGGAAAAATAAAAAAAAAAAAGAGAAGAGGGGAGAGAGAGAGGGGGGGAGGGAGAGAGGGGGGGAAAGAAGAGAGAAGAGAGAGAGAGAGAGAGAGAGAGCAGGAGCGAGGGAGTGCGGGGTAACCCTGCAGAGAGAGAGAGAGAAGGGGGGAGAGAGAGAGAGAGAGAGAGAGGGGGGGGGAGAGGGAGAGGGGAGAAAGGAGGGGGAGGGGGAGGGGAGAGAGGGGAAGAGAGAGGGGGGGTGGGGGAAAAGAGGTAGAGTGGGTGCGATAAGAGAGATGTTTAGAACAAGACAATAAAAAAATTCCAAAGAGATCCCAAAACAATAATTTTGAAAAAAGGGGGAGGGGGGGGGGGGGGGGGGGGCGGAAAAAAAAAAAAAAACACCAAAATGGGGGGGAAATGCTAATGATAGCCCAGCCCCCGGGTAGGAGGGTATCATATGGATAAAAAAATCAAGCTTTCTAGCAGAACCGTGAGAGAGAGGGGGGGAAAAAGAGAGAGAGAGAGAAAAAGGGGGAGAGAGAGGGGGGTGGAGAGAGAGAGAGAGAGAGAAGCGGGAGAAAAAGAGAGAGAGGGGGTCACAAAAAAACGCAAGCTTTTGACAGAATGACAAGAGGGCAGGGGGTTATGGGGACCCCACAAACAACACACACAACACCACCCCCAACCAACACACACACACACACACACCACAACACACCACACCCCACACCATACAATACTCAAAAAAGACAACTTAAAACAAAATAACTACATGTGTTTCAAGCAAAAACACTTTCTAAATGTCAGGTAATAAAAAGGCAAAGAGGGTGGTGGTGAAGGGTGGTGGATTTAGGCGGAGTTTAAAAGTACGGGCACAAAAGATTTTTGAAATAAGGGGTTTTTGAATTTTTATATGCTTGCGCTTTTTGGTTTGATTCGGGGAGCGAGTTCCTTTGACGGGAACCTAAATTGTTAACGGGATTTGATAAGTCAATTCTAGGAACAGGGACTGAAGTTTGGGTAGAGTCCTTGGGGAATTTTATTGAGAATCTGTGAACTATGTGAGGGTGCCTTCCCAGACACAATCTGTGCATTATGATCCCTTTTTTTGTATTTAACTCAAAAAATGGGAACTTGAATCTTTTTTGCCAGCCAGAAGACTACTGCTTTTAGGAGAAATTGGTGCTCGTTGTCAGGCTTAACAATGGTTGGAGGTTTGCGCTAGCACGCCCCTGGGTTGATCCATAGTTTTGTATGATTGAAATGAGACGGGAAAAGAGCTTGGTAATTAGGTCGGGGAAGCTTTGTTTTTGGAAAGTTGAAAAACTTTTGTAAAAGTTTTTTGCAAGTGAGGTTGTGTGAGTTTGCCAGTCATATTTTATCAATTGTTTTCCCTAGCATGAGACTGAAACCCTGTTCAGGGGTTTATTTTTGATTTTCAGGGGGAAAACTTAAAGTATTTTTGTCTTTTTTGCGGGTTGTGATAAGCGGGGATTTATTTTTTTTGAGGGTGAAGCGACATGGATTTAGTTATCCATTTCACGGACATTGCACTTTCTTGTAAAGTTTTGCAAAAACGAACATCAGAAGATTTGTGTGGTTGTTGGTCTCAGCAAAACGTTCACAGGGGGATTTGATATTAGAGGGAGACGATGTAAAGGAAAAAAAAGGGGACCCAAGTTTAACCCCTTGTGGGCGCCATAGGAAATGTTTAATGAAGAAAGGTTGTATTATTTTTCACACATTTTCCTATTTTTTAGAATGAGTGAAAAAGGGAAAATTTTTCCCGTGGAAACCCCATACAATTTTTTTTTCAAAGAAAAAGGTTGGGGGCTACAATCAAATCTTTTTTGAAATCAAAAATGGACACCACAATTTTTGTTGTTTTTAAGCTGTTTACCAGTCACAACCGGTTGAAATGCTGTGTGGCAAAATGGTTGTTTCGGAACCCGGATGTCTTGGATAAGCAGGGAATGAAAAAAGGTGGGTAATGTTTTTTTTGTTTTGTTTTTTTTCCAAAAGGGTTTGGGAAAAAGAGTAAAATGATTGGTTTGGTCTGTATTTTGCAGGATCTAGCTGCACCTGCTTTGTGATGGGAAGGACTTTTGTTTTTTTTTAAATTTTGGGGAAAAAATGTTTTTTGTCATACAAGATTGAAGACGTAGTCAACGTATCTGTAATTGCTGGAGCTGATGTTTGGAATTTTGCCGTTGGCATTTCCAACGAGGTTTGATGTTTAGGTGTGTTAGGTAGGTTGACTTTTAATGTTTTGGGGTTAAGTTTCAGACGTGATGTTTTTTTGGAATATTGTTTCTTTTTTTAAAGGTCTTTTGATTTGAAGATCGCCGTGCACTTTTTTGGGTTTTTTTAAATTATAGTTTTTTTGAAGAAGATTTTTTGTAAGCTCGTTAATAGCTCTCCATCCCAAAATTTTGGGTTTGATTTGAGAAATTAGTTTTCGATAGTATTTCGTCAAGAGAAAAGGGAGAGGAGAGAGAGAAGGAGAAGAGGAGAGAGAGAGGGGGAAAGGAGAGAGAGGAGATCGGTTAAGGGGGGGATGGTGTGCGGGGGGGTAGGAAGTGGAGAGAAAAAGTGGGGGGGGGTGGATGGGGGGGGTTTTCCGGGGGGGGGGGGGGGGAGGGGGGCCAGGGGTCCAACAGTTTCAGGTAAACCGCGTAAAAAAACCCCACAGACGACACGGACTGCAGCGCCATGGCCACCCCGGCAAATGGGTTTTCCTCAACACGCCTCTAGGGGGACGGGGCGATGCACCCCCAGCTTCCGGTGCGGGTTAAAATAGGCCCCCTGCCGGCTGGCCAGTGCCCCGGAAACGACGGAAATTTTCCCGCCCCGCGTGATACAGGGCGGGCCAGGGTGGGGGGGAGGGGGGGGTGGGGTGCTGGGTTAGGGGTGGGGGCCCCGTAGAAGAAAGGTTTTGGGGATGGGGGGGGGAGGGGGGGGGGGGGGAGGGGGGGGTGGTGGGAGGGGGTTTTGGGGGGAAAAAGGGGGAAAGGGGGGGAGGGGGGGGGGGGGTAAAAGGGGGAAGGGGTGATGATTAGGCCCAAAGGCACCAAGCGTCAAGCGACAAGCGTGCTCCGAGATCATTTTTGTGCACTGACGTCGCTTCGCAGCGCGCGGGAGTTTTGCATCTAGTTTCTCTCACACACACGCCATTCGCCTTGCGCTTGTTGCCTGAACTTCCTTTTTTTGGGAAAGGGAGAAAGGGGGTTCAAGCAGCCACTTCCTCAAAAGTTCCAGAGTTCCCGGCTTCCTTCTCTTGCGATTGGCTTTGGGTTTCGTGATCTCCGCATCTCGAGCTAAAAATTTTGAAAAACCCTATCCCAGGGTCAAAAAAATCAGGAGAAAACGATCAAAAAATCTTGCGCTTGCAAAGCTCATACGGGGGGACACCAATTACGCCTCGCAGCAAAAAATCGCCGTATCTGAGTTTTGCGCGTGTGCATGGGCCCTTACAGAAGGGGAAAAGGGTGAAAAAACCACAAAGGGTTAACCGGCTTTGTGTCGCCGGCTCCTCCTCTCCCCCCCCTCTCTCTCCTCTCTCTCTCTCCCCCCTTTTCTCTCTCTCTCTCTCTCTCTCTCTCTCTTCTTTTCTCTCTCTTCTCTCTCTCTCTTCCTTTTCTCTCTCCTGTGTTTTGGGGGTGTGTTGTGTGGGGTGTGTGTGTGTGTGTGTGGGGTGTTTGTGTGGTGCTGTGTGGTGTGTGTTTTGTGGTGTGGTGTTGGGGTGTTTTTGTGTATGTGTGTGTGTGTGTTGTGTGTGTTTGTGTTGGTGTGTGTGTGTGTCTCGGTTCTCTCTGTATCTGCTCTTTGTATCTCCTCTCTTTCTCTCTCTCGCTTTCTTTGTCTCTTTTTTCTGTCTTTCTCTCTGTGGTCTCTCTTCAGTAATATATATTAATATTATATATATATAATATATATATAAATATATATATATATATATATATACAAAAAAACTAAAAATTCCCAAAGGATAAGTCCCGAGCCCCTTTACGCAATTGCTCTGTAAGTTGCGGGGAACGGTGCTCGGTACTTACCCTTGGGAATTTAAGTTGGGTTTTTTTTTAAAGTCCCTGCGGATTCATTCCAAGAACTGGCCCTCAGATTGTTTCTTAGAGGATTTTTTTTTATTTTTTCACTTTTCCAAGAAAATGTAGCTTTGTTTGCTCTTTCATTTTTTTTTGTTTTAAGGGCACCTTTGGGTTTGGGTTTTTTTGAAAACTCAAAAACTACTACGGATTGCACACCAGCCTTTTCTGTGATGCATTTTCAAAAAACTAAAAAGGCGAGGATAAATTACCATTTTTCGCGGTCCTGAGGAGAAACCCCCAAGTTTCGAAATATCGGTAGGCCCATATGACCAGGGTTAATGTTATGAGTTTCCCCCCCTATTGGAGGATTCTCTCCCCTTGGGAGAATATAAGCTTGCTGAAGGTTCTTTTTGAGAAGCTTTTTTTATTTTTCCCCATCCCCCCCTCAAAAAATACTGTTAGTTAGGCAAATTTCTCTCCCACTGCAGGAGAATGCGCTTTTCCCCTATTTTTTAAATCAAAGATAAGAGCAAGCTTTTTTTAAAAATTCAATATATTTTAAATATATATATATAATATTCATTAAAAACAACTTGCTCTTATTTTTAGATTGAAGAAAAAAGGGGGAGATAAGTTTCATATCTGCGGGAATTTAAAAAGCCTAAAAACTAATTTTATTTTTCCCCCCCACCCACTGAGCCATAGTTAGTTAGGCAGTTTTAAAAGCCCGAAATATGAATGCTTATTGCCCTTTTTTCTTCAATCTAAGACAAAAGAGCAAGCTTTTTTTATAATGAATATTTTCTTGCAGTCATTGCAAACCAAGCGCCTGAAGGCGGAATGGTGCTCGGTACTTACCTTGGAATTTATTATTTTTTTGTAATTTAGTCCCTTTGCGGTTTTTTTTCCAAAAAACGGGCCCCAGCACTTGTGTACAAGGGGTTTCTTTTATTTTTTTTAACTTTTCACAGAAATGTGTTTGTTTTGCCCTTTCATGATTTTTTTCGCTTCTTAGGTGGCACCTTTGGTTGTTTTTATGAAACCTCAAAAACTTTACTACGGTATTCCACACCAGTTTTTCGGATGCATTCTTTTTAAAAAACCAAAAAGGGCGAGGGTCAAATTTACCATTTTCCCCGGGTCACTGAGGAGAAAAAAACCGGTTTTCGAAAACGGAAGACCAGGATTTTGTGTTAGGAGTTTCCCCCTTGGAGATTAAGCTTGCTGAAGGCCCTTTTTGAGAAGCATTTATTTTATTTTCCCCACCCACCCATTTTGACAATACGTTAGTTAGGCGTTTTAAACCCCACTGCAGATAAAATGCTTATTTCCCTTATTTTTCAATCAAACATAAAGCAATTTTTGTTTATAATTGATTAATTTTTAAAATAATATATATATATAAAATAATATTTATATATTATAATACTGATTCCCAAAAAAAAAAAAAACGCAAAAAGCAAAACAAGCGAAGGTTAGGGGCGAATTTATTGGTCAAATTTAAAAGGGGGGAAGCGAGATTCAACGTGTTTTGATTCATTACACCGGTAATGTGGAAAATGTCATCAGAAATTGTCTTTTTTTGGGGAAAAAATCCAAGGTCACTGCAAACCAGCTTGAAGTCCTAATACCGTGGTGGCCCCTTTTTCAGGACAACGTTACACCTGGGGCTCATTGAGGGGACCGGTGGTTGGGATGCGTCCCCTTGGAACACCAGCCCACAAGGAGAGGCCTGGTGATTTGAGCCTGTTGCTGGTCGTGGACCAGGAGGTCCAACCTTTCTGCCAATTTCCCCCAAAATGTTCTAGGGTTTAAATCGGGATGGGGGCTGGCCAGGCAGACATTGACGTTGTTATCTAAAGAAATTGTGGTGGCCGGGTGGTGTGGTTTGCATTGCCCGGTTGGGAATGTCCATTTTGGGTGTGCGCAAAAAAAAAAAACGACATGGGGTCGACACCTGGGGGAAAGTACCGTGCATTGACCCCCGCCCGCGCCAGGACAATTTCAAAAAGATGACGGCCCTAGGCGTGGTTAATGCCAATTTGCCCCCTATCAAAACGCCCGGGCCTCCCCGGGGGTTCGGCTCTCCACCAGGAGTCAGCTTAGCGTTACCAGGTCGACGCTAATTCGACCGACCGTCAGCCATGTAAATAAAAAAAAGGGCTCTCATCTGAGCAGTATGGTCCCCTGCTGCCTGCGAGTTTTTGGGCTTGGCCCCTGCAGCCTGCCCGCCGGTGCTTGTGTCAGTCCGGACCTCTGGAGGACGCCTAATGCCAGCCCGTTCTCCTAAAGCACCCCCGCCAGGTTGGGGCGTTGCTGGAGTTTCCCCAGGCACCTGCGAGCGGTTAGGGGGCTGTTTGCCGCCTTCCCGCAGAGGGTTCGAAAAAAGGGCGATCCTCTCGGGTGTGGTGCCCGAGGACGGCCGGGGGGGGTCATCAGGGTACCAGTGTCGCACGGTGCTCCCGCAAAAGAGGGTTAATTGGCTTTTAAAGATTTTGGCGACCTCCCGGAACACCCCCAGCCCCTTGGGGCACGATTGCGCCCCCTCTGCCGTATTCTTGGCACTCTGTACGCCAGACGGCAAGTTTGTTGAACTTGTAGGCGGCTTATAAGGGCTGCATGCTGCGTCTTGTCGCTGGTTCTTTCCTGATGGTGTGCACGTGCCTCACATGCAGAAAACCAGTTTCCCCTTTTTTTTGACCCTCCACTGGGGGAAAATTGATGCGTTGCCACACAATTTTTCACGATGTGAGTTTGGACCCAAAAAAACTTCCCCACAAGGGGTTAAATATTGTAATTCACCCCTTTTCCCCCCGAAAAAACCCTTTAAATTTTTCGGTTTTTTATGGAAGTCAGAAAAAAAAATTTATATATATTTATATAAATAATATAATATTATTTATATTTGCAGAGTTTGTCCAGGCCTATACGATTGACCCTTAGGGTGGGGAATTATTCTTTTTTTTTTGTCGCGTTGTTGTCGCATACCCGCCCTTAATGTGGTTGGGGTTGTGGTTTATCTTTGGTGTGGTTTAGCCGGTTAGGTTTACTTCTCTCGCCTCTCTAAAACCCAAAGCCCTGCAATTCACCCCGGGGGTTCACGGGGGGCGGGTATTTTTTCTTGTACTGGCGTCCTAGGGCCCTTCCCTTTTCTTTTTACCTGTCGCACCGCATCATTCCTCTTAGGTTGAGGAATGCCCTGTGACTTGGGTGGAATGTCGGCTCCCACGTTGGGAGGTTTTTCCTTCATCGAGGGGAAAGATGTTCGGGGAGCGCCTGCCGGTTTGGTTCTTCCCTTTATCGCGAGGTACAGTGGGTACTTTATTTCCTACTCACCTGTAGGAGGGAACATCACTTCATCTTTTCCGCATCTGCGCTGCTGCCCTCTCGACGGGAAGAGGGAAAAAGGAGTCGTTTGACCCACCTTTTTTGGGGTCACACGGGTAGGGTAAGATCAGTTTCGTGGTTTATTTGTTGTTGTTTTTTTTTTTTATTTTTATGTTAGCCGGTATTCTTCTCTTTGCGCAATTTGTTTTTTTGGTTTTCAAAATTATAAAAGAAATTTGTTTGAGACCTTTTTTTGGGTTAATTAAATCTTTAACCGGGCCCCAGTCAAAAATTATTTTTAAAAGTCTTTCCCCTTTTTTATGCTTTGTGATGCGGTAGTGGCGGGGATGGGAGAAAACCCGGTGTTTCAGGGTTGGTATTGTTTGGTCTCGCTCGTCGCCCTGTCACTTGCCGGACCTTATTCTTGGGCCCACCGTTGTTTGTGGCAAGGGAACGAGTTTTATTTTGCGAGCGTGGTACGCTGATTTGTCGTTTGGATGCGGGGTTGGAGATTTGTGTTTTTTTGAAATGTGGCTATAAATGGATAATTGTCCCATTAAATTTATTTTTTTTTGAAAATTTGGTGGCGGATGAAAAACCCATGGTTACCTATTAGTTCAGCCAAAGGGAAAGGGAAAATGTAAATGTAAATAAAATGGAAAATTTTTAATTTGTTTTATAGCCTGTTAGTTTAATGCGCTCTTCCCTGCTTCGATGAGAAGATTTAACGAACACCCTGATTTGGTTGGTTTGCTGTGTTATGCCGGGACTGTGTTGAGCTGTGTTGTTGGTGGTTTAGTAGACCTCCCTCCCCCATCTGCGAGTGGCTGTTGGGTTTAACGGCTGGGTCAACTGTACGACTGGGGGGGTTCCAGTACCCTCTTTTACTTTCTCCCAGTTCCTTTTCCCTCCCCGGAGACTTCACCGGGAGCCGCATGGTTGGAACGCGCAGGGTTTTGGGGCCACGCACGGGTTTGGGGGCCCACCACGGGTTTTGGGGACTCCCCATGGGGGTAAGCACGGGGTTGGGACCTTTCACTGGTTGGTAACGCGCAGGTTGGGGCCCGCACGGTGGGGACCGCACTGGTTGGGCCCACGTACTGGGGGAAAAAGCCGGGGACTTGGCTGGACGGCCCTGACCCCCGTCTAGGACCCCCGGCAACAACGCCCCGCCCCCCGGGACGGCTTCCACCGTCTGTTTGGCGTGTCAAGGGTGTGGGCCCTTGAAAAACTCCTTCAAAAACCAAAAGGGGTTTGGGGCACCCAGTGCAAAGGGTGTTCCCAGTAGACTTTGAAGAGGCAGGAGTGTGAGGGCATGCTAAGGGGAAAGGGATGGGTGCTGGTTTTATTTTTTATGTTATGTTGTGATGTCATGTTTTGAGATGCTTGTTTGTGATTGTGCATGTTTTTGGGGTGTGCAAATGTTTTGATTGTGTTTGTGCAGGGGGGCTTTGGTTGAAATATTTATTTGTGTTGCGTTTTTTTAGTGAATAAAGGGGTGTTGTATCGTAACCCTTCTGGTGGCTCTTGCGAGGCGTGTGGGGTTTCAGTCACCTCCCTTCATCCCTTTAAACGATCCTGTCAGGGCTGACCCCCCGGGGGTCGTCGTGACATTTGTGGGGGCTCGTCCGGGATGTGAAGGGCTTGACTGTCTCTCTCGTTTCGCGGGTACCTGTTTCATCTGTCTGTTTTTTATTGTTAGTCTTGTGTGTTTTTTCGTGGTGGGGGGCGGGTACTCTAGAGTGAGGGAGTCTTTTTGGGGGGCCCGAAGAAATTGGCGGACTGGGGGAAACGAGGTGAGCTAGGGCAGAGTCACCCCGTCCAGACCCCCTTCCGCGGGTCCTCACCGGTTCGGCCCTAAGCTTTTTTTTCTGTTGCCGCTTAGTTGCCCCTTCCTGTTTTGTAGTTAGCCAGTTGTTTTTTTTTACCGGGGGATTATGAGATGGGGGTGTTCGGACTTGGCACTTTTCTCTCCCGGGTTCCCTCGCCGTTTTTTTTGTTTTTTTTTTCCCGGGCCCGCCCCACCCCCATGTTTCTCGTGCGTGGAGTGCGGTGTTGCCCGGGGGGGGAACCCGGGCATAGTTTTTTTGTTGTTTTTTTTTCGGTGAGCCCCACCGCAGTGTTTCTCATGCTGTGGGGGCGGTGTTGCCAGATGGGCAGCCGGTACTTGTCCCCCCCCCCCCCCCCCCCCCCCCCCCCCCCCCCCCCCCCCCCCCCCCCCCCCCCCTTTTCCAAACCCCAACCCCTTTATCACCCCCAAAAAAATTTCAAAATGTTTCCCTTATTAGCCAGTATTTTGCAAACAGTGAAATTTTATTATCCCTCTGTACCGATATCCCGTGGTTACTTTTTACTACTTCTTCGTAGGGGATCTTCCGGAGACCCGACTGGCACTTCCGCTCGGAGGGTCAGAGTTTTAGCGAAGCAATGTGGCTTTTTTGAGTCCAGAATCAAAACCCCTTTTTTCCATGCTTCCCCTGTAAGGAGCTGCCCGGGGGACTTTCCCCATGGGGAAAATCGAGACCCAAGGGGGGCCAAAGGGGATCCCCTGGTGGGAGGGAGTGGTGAAACCCCCCCAGGCATCACTTCCCCCGATGTTTCGGGCGAAGCGACGAGAGGATGAAGCCCTCCTCGGGAAGAGGAACTCGGGTAGGGAGAGGTTTAGGCAGGAAGCCCCCCGTCGAGAAGAGGAAACCGGGGGTAGGGAAGAGGCTTCCACAGGAAGCCCCGCGTAGGGAAGAGGCGCCAAGCGGAAGCCCCGCGGAGGGAAAAGTTGGGTAGGTGGGGGCTCTGGCCCGGAAGAGACAGACAGGAGATTCTGCAAAGGGAAAAGGCTATTCTGCGAAGGAAGAGGGTGCCAACAGGAGGCCCTTGTAGGGAAGAGTTAGATCAGGCCGAGAGGAGTTGCCAGACAGGAAGATCTGCGAGAGAGGAGACTGCCAGACAGGAACTTGCGTAGGAAAATGGAAAATTCTTTTGCGGGTCCCCCATCTGAAATCAGGGGGGTTAAACACCCGGCAGGTGATAGATTAGGGCCCCCAAATTAAAGCTTCAGAGTTAGACCCAGTGAGGGGCATGATAGTTCTTAGAGCATTTTTGACAAGGTAGCTTCTTCATCCAATTTTGAGGAAAAAAAGGGGCCATGCACCCTTTTTCTGGGGTTTTCGGGTACTGCAAGGGGTGTGTGCCCCCTAAAAAAGAAGGGGTCTTTGCAACATGCAGTTGGGTCGCGTAGGCGTTTCCACCTTACCCCCGAGGTACAGGGGGAAGTTCGTCCATAAAAAGAAAAACATGGGTTTGTGCAGTTTGGGATAGGCTGCGCAAAAAGCTAGGGGACTGGCATCGTTGGGTAGTTGGAGCTTGAGGACTGATCCTCATCGAAAAGCTGACCCAACACCGTGTCCCCCGATTGAGGTCCGTTAGGCGAACGCACCCGGATTTCGCGGCTGCGATTCATCCGCTGAGGGGTTTGCTGAAGCCCGAGGGCTTATGGGCACCCCCAGATACGGACGGAAGACCCCCACGGATTTGGGGGCAAAAGGCGCGACGATGCTAGCGGGTCGAATAAGGAGGCATTTTTATCGGGACCCCAGCCCCCGACTGTGTTTTTTTTGTGGCGTCCTGGCCACATTGGAAAGATTGTCAAAACCGCCGGGGTTTTATGGGGTAGTCCTTTCCATTCCCTTGCCCGGCTAACGTGGTTTTTCCCTCCCCCGCTTCTGGTGGGACGGGTGCCCCGTGTTTTTCTTGTTGTTGGGTCTTTTCCTTTGGGCGATACCATCAGGGGTTTGGGCATCGACGCTTTTTGGATAAAGGGCTTTGGTTTCCCCTGAGGGTCGGCGAGGCGCCCCTTATGACGGTGCGGGTTTGGGGGCTGGTTTTACCTCCACCCGTCCTTCTGTACTCTTTCTTCTCCCCCCTACTTCTGGGCAAATATGGGGCCATGCGGGGGAGCGACCTTGATTCCCCCTTATAGGGGTACTTCCCTTTGCGGACGGCGCAGTTTAATCCCTTTACGGATTGCCCGTAAGGCGTGGTGGGGTTTCCCACGCGCCCCAAACTAAGAGGCAGGAACAGGAAATTTCGTCCCGTTTTTGCAGCCGACTCTGACGAGGTTTGGCCGGCCCATCCTGCTCCTGATCCGTCTTCAGGCCCCGGGGCTTGGGTCCAAAGTGCGACAATGGGGAGTATCCCGCTCAGTTGCCCAAGCCAAGGTGGCTTCAGCCCACAAGGGGATCCTCTTTTGGGGTTTTTACTGAGGGAGATGTTTTGGCCCAAACGTTTTTTCGTTCCCCCCAAAACTTTAGGAATCTGTTCTCCCGGAGGCCCATGACCCTATGGCGGGGGAAAATGGGGTCAAAAGGGGACTCTCGAGCGGTTTACGGATTTTTTCTGCCCGGGGTGAAATCGCAGGTTAGGCGTACTGCCCCGTTCGATATCTGCCAACGGGCAACGCCCAAGGGTCGTTGAGGCGTGTTCCCGGGTCAGTGCCATGGTTGGGACCTTCTGCAAGGTTGGGGTTGACGTGGGGCCCTTAATCCCCCTCCCATCGCGGTCACCGTACTTTTTTGGGATGGTGGATACGCGACTCGGACCCCGGGTGTCCCACTTAGGACATCGATGCCCCCACTGTTGCGAAGCTCTTGGCAATTTGGCGCGCCGGCGTGAAGAAAAACCTTTTTGGAGGGGACCAGTTTTCCCAAACAGAGGAATTTAACCCCGCCCAAAGTTTCACAAGGGGACAACGTCCCCTACTGCGCAGGCCAATGGCCCTTTTCGAGCGTTTCAAGGGCGTTGAAGCAGATGTTGCGTGCCTTTGCAAGCAACCTTTTTTGGGGGGATCGCTTTTTCCGCTTACTGTTCGCCCCACGGAGGTTTCCCCAGGAAGCAGCGTTTCCCCCCTTTGAAATCCTGTTGGCAGAACGTCGAGGACCCACCAACATCCTGAAGCGAGGGACTCCGCTTTTGGAACCGTTTTTAAGGAAAGGGAAAACGTTTGTGGTTGATTGCGCAACCGCTCGCTGAACTTGCCAGCTTTCTCACAACCTTCAGTCGGAAAAACAAATACAAGGCTTTGTACGACCGGCCAGTGTTGACGCTTTTGGGCCCGGGGAAGAGGTTTGCTTCCCTTCCCCAAAAAAGAAAAAGTTGAGCTTGCTTGGGAGGGCCTTTTGTAGTCTGCAGTCGGGTGGGGGGGACTATAGGGTTCCCTGCGGGGAAAAAACGCCCGTACCATCCCAAACCCCTTGAAGGCCCTACGTGCGGAAAACATGCCCGGCAGGCTTTACCCCCGTCGTTTTGGAGAGTGGCATGAGCACGCCGGGGCGGTGGTTTGGACACCCCCAGTTCTCTCGCGAGGAGGAGTGTGGGAGGAGTTTGCTTTGGTAAAAACCTCTCCTACCAACAGATAAAGCGCAGGGTTTTGCCACGAGTTAGGACGTGCTCACAGTCGCCCTGCCAGTACCCCGCGGGACGGGAATTAAACCCCCGAACCCTTTGGGTTTTTAAAAGTCCCCGCCTCCTCCCCGAGCTGCATCCAAAAGGAGGTGAGGCCATGCAAGGTTAGGGGTTATTGAACGGCGGTTCCCCTACTCACCCCCACCCTGGTAAAAGAGGATGGCAAAATGAGATTTTGCGTCGTTTTCGTCGATTTAATAAGGTTTCTCCGGGTTTTAGCTGAACCCCATGCCGGATGTCGACAGAACTCGCTCGCGGTCAGGCCAACTTTTTTTTTCCCAAGTTTGATTTGCAAAAGGGGGGGACTGGCAGATTTCCCATGCGCCGAGGGACAAGCCCAAAACGGCTTTACGAGCCTGAGGGACATTCCGTGGACGTGATGTTTGGCCTCAAAACTGCTGGAGAATTTTTTAGTGCGTATGGAAAATTTCTCCCCCTCCGAAAACACCAATTCAACAATTAGGATGACTGACTTAGTCTGTAGGTGGAACTCGCACGTTCGCCCCTCCGTCGCCTGTTTCTTCGTTTGGCAGGTTAGATGTCAGCCCGTCCTTTCCAAATGTCAGCTTGGTCAGGACGGATTTCCTTTTGGGGATCATTTGCAGCGGGGTTTGACGCTCTGAGGGGAAAACAAGGTGGCCCAAAAATTTAGGGGCCAAACTCCCCGGTACCAAAAGGGATTCGGTTTCTTGGACTTGCGGGTATCCGCAAGTTCATCAGGACTTTTTTCGAAAGGTTGCCCGCCCCTCACTGACCTGACGAAAGGGAGGAAACCCGAAAGTTTGGTTTGGGGGGGAGTTGCCCAAAAAGGCTTTTGACGCCCGAAGAGGGCCCTGAACACTGCCGTCTGGGTCTCCAATCCCAGTCTCCTTTTATCTGCGTACTGATGCTTCTGCAGGGGGGATTGGGGGGTGTTGACGGATCAGGGGGGAAAGGGGCCAACCGCTTTCTTTGCGAGCAAAAATCCGATGCCCAGACTAGATACCCCACGATTTAAAAAGAGTGTTTAGCAGTCGTGGGGGCATCAGGGGAATTTTACCCCCACTTTTCGGCCGTGGGTTTTTGTGGGGTGATCACCCTCCTCTCCCGTACCCGGACCGGATCGGCCCGTCAGTCGTCGACCATGGGGGGGCAGTGGGAAAGGAGTCAGCGTTCACTTTTCGCCCTATCAGGGTTCCAGCAATAGGATGCTGCTATTCGCCGGGGGTCCTAATCACACATTGGAGAAATCAGTCGAGGGACACTTTCCCCTCAATAGGGTTTTTTTCCCCTTTGGTCCCCGTTCAGGACAGTTTTTCACTTCACGGTTAACGGTTGTGAATACGATGGGCGGGTTGTTTTTTTTGTTGTTGGAAGGTTTGTTAGTTGTTTGATAAAAGTAGTATTATGCTCCCCGTGTGATTCTATCGTGGATGTTTGTTTGGGTTTACGTACTCTTCGTCACAGGGGTTTGGGGTTTGGCCATTGTTGTGAATTTGCACATGCCAAGGTTCAAAGGAGCACAGTATCTGAAAACAGATGCTTTTAGAAGGGGGGTTTTTTACGAGTTTGTCACGAGGCCAGACGATTTTCCCAAAAGGGGGGTGGAATTATTATTTATTTTTTGTGTCGTTGTTTTTGCTATCCGTCCCTTAAAGTGGTGGGTGGGTTGCATCTTTGGGGTGGTTTAGCTAGGTTTGGTTTTTCTTTTTTCGCTCTCTCTCTAATTCCCCGCCCCTTCAATTCTTGCAGGTTCCGGGTGGTGGGATCTTTTTCTTTTTCTGGCTTCCCTTTTCGGCCCCTCTCCCGTTTTTCCTGTCGCAGTGCCATTCCCTTTTTGGCTTGAGGTAGCCCCGTGACGTAGCGTGGCTGTCGGTGCCCGTTTGGGGGTTTTCTCTTCACTCGACGGAAATGTCTCTGGAGCGCCTGCTCCGGCCTGGTTCTTCACCTTTCGTGAAAGGGACAGTCGGTACTTTCATTTCCACAGTCGGCCCGTAGGAGGGAACATCACTTCATCTTTTTTCCGCACTGCGCTGCTGTCCTTCGACTGGACAGAGGGCAGGGGGAGAGCTTTTTACCGCCCTTTGGGGCACCCCCCGGGTAGCTGGTAAGCACAGTTTTGTGGTTTTTTTGTTGTTGTGTTTTTTTTTTATTTTAAGTTACCGGCAATTTTCTCTTTTGCCATTTGTTTTTGGTTTTAAAAAATTTTAAAGAAATATTGTTTTTAGACCTTTTTTCGGTTAATTCAATCTTTTTAACCGGCCCTCAAAAAACTTAAAGTCTTTTCCCCTTTTTATCTTTGGTGATGCGGTAGTCCGGGGGATGGGGAGAACCCGGGGTTCAGGGTTTTACTTGCTTGGTCTCGCTGTCCGCCCCTGCAATTCGCCGGGCTCTTTTTCTTCGGCACGCTGTTTGGTGCAAGGAAACAGTTTTAGTTGCGAGCGTGCGTAAGCATGATTTGCGTTGGATGCGTGGTTGGAATTTGTGTTTTTTTGAAATGTGGCTAAAAATGGTAATTGTGCCATTGAATTTTTATTATTTGCAAATGTGGTGGCGGATGTAAAGCCATGGTTATCATTAGTTTAGTTCCTAAGGAAGGAAAAGTTAAATGTGAGTGGAGAAGGGTGAAGATATTTATATTTGTTTTAGCCGTTTGTTTAATGCAGTCCTTACCTGCTTCGTTAGAAACTTTAACGAACATTCCTGATTTGGTTGGGTTTGCGTGTTAGTCGGGACGTGTTGAGTGGTGTTGTTGGTGTGTTTGTAGACCCCCTCGCCATCATGCGGTGGTGTTAGGGTTAAAAGGGATGGGCCTGTATGATGGGGGGGTTTCCCGTACCCCCCTTTTTTACTTTCCCCCGTTTCCTTTTCCCCCCCTCCCCGGGGCTTTACCCGGACACGCACTGGGTTTTTAAGCGCCTGTTGGGGGGCCCCGCATGGTTTGGGGCCCACCGGTTGGGACTGCCCTGGTTTTGGAAGACGCGGTTGGGACCCCGCATTGGTTGGTAACGCGCACTGGGGGGGGCCAGCCCTGGTGGGGACCAGCCTGGTTGAGGCCACGTATGGGGAAAAGCCCCTGGGCTTGGTGGGCGGCTGATCCCCCTCTAGGGCCTCCGCAAAAACGCCCCCTCCCCCCAGACGCGTCCACCGCTTTTGTGCGTGTCAAGGGTCGGCCTTGAACAACCTTTTTCAAAAACCGAAACCCGGTTTGGGGGACCGTGCGCAGGGTGTCCCAGAACTTTTAAGAGGAGGAGTGGGGGACGCTTTACAGGGAAAGGGGGGGGGCTGGAAATTATTTTTAAAAGATTTTGATGTGTAGTAGTATTGAATGCTTGATTTGATTGTCAGTTTTTGCGTGTTCGAATGCTTTATTGTGATTGTCATGGTGCGTGCGTAAATATTTATTTTTGATTGCTGTGTTTAAGTGAAAATGGGTGTTGTACGAATCCTTTTGTGTGGTCTCTTGCGAGGGGGTGAGGTCAGTCACTCCCTTCACTCCCATCTAAAAACCCATCCCGTCAGGGCTGACCCCAGGGGGCGGGTGAAAATAATATATTATATTAAATTAAAATATATATAAAATTATATATTTAAAATATTTAATATAATTATAATTATAAACAAAAAACATATTAAGAGCCTTTAAAAAATCTGAAAAAGCTCAACCCCTTTGGGGGCAAAATTTTTAAAAATATTTTAAAATATTAAAAAAAAAATTTGATAATTTAGCACTTCATTTTAAAAATATTTTAAAAAATTATAATATAAAATTATATAATTTAAAATTTTTATAAATAAAATTTTTAAATATATATATATATAACTCGCTCGTCTGTCTTTGTCTCTGTCTCTCTCAATCTTCTCTTCCCCTGTCTCTTTCTCAGCTGTGTGTGTGTGTGTTTTTGGGGTTTTGTTGTGGTTGTGGTGTTTTTGTGTGTGGTGTGTGGGAAAGAGAGAGAGGGGAAGGGGGGGAGAGAGAGAGAGAGAGGGGGGGGAAAAAAGGGGGAGGGGAGAGAGAGAGAGAGAGAAAAAAGGAGGAGAGAGAAAGTGCAACGAATTTGCTATTCTGGAATGGGGGGAAAAAAACGGAAGGAACGAAGAGAAGCAAAAAAAAAAAAAAAAAAAAAAAAAGGGTGAGGGAGGGGGAGGAGGGGAGAGGAGTGTGAGAAGGAGGAGGAAGGGGTGGAGAAGAGAAATGTATTTCAAACAACGAGATTTTCATTCTGTGCACATGTGAAGTCTAAGCTGTTAGCTCCGAAACGAGGACTGTGTTCCTTCTGTGGAAAACTTGGCTCAACACTGTCATCACCGACCGACTTCATTTTTTCATCATCACATTGATATATTGATCGTTAGGGTTTTTTTGGCTGCAACACCTGCGCAGTTTGGCCCATGAGGGTAAACAAGTTGCGACGTACAGGGACCATTCCACATGCATGATTTCTCCTTGATGACACTGAACCCGGAACTGCGATGCTATCAAGCTGAAATAGAAGTCAGCACACACAACAAGGTGCAGAACCATGCTGATTTGATACAGGATAATTATGAAACAGACCAGTGAACACACACAACAAGGTGCAGAACCACGCTGATTTAACACATGACATAAAACAGACCAGTGAACACACAGAGCAAAGTGCAGAACCACGCTGATTTAACACAGAACATAAAACAGACCAGTGAACACACACAACAAGGTGCAGAACCACGCTGATTTTATACAGGATAATTATTATTATTATATCATATTGGGTATTTATATTGCGCCTATCCTCGGTCCACAGACCAAGCTCTAAGCGCTTTACAATAAACACACTTTCTCACTCACTCGACGGGCTGCCTACCCAGGTAGAGCCGGCCGAAGAGCAGCCTACTGGCGCTCATTCAGTCGTTTCCCGTACCATTCAAATATCAGTCACTCATTTTCATTTATCTCATTTATTCCTCCAGTTTCTCACATAGGATGCATGCGATGTTTTATACATGTCCTCCATTTCCACCGTTACATGATGGCACACGATAACAGTAAGTGACAATTTTTATGGCTTGGTAAGAAATACCAGGCGGCTATCTTCAGTCTACATCAATTTTGCCAGGGCAGCGGGGAACGCCCCTGCTCTTTTCGATTTTCAACTGCCGTGGGTTCTTTAACGTGTGCGGGGGGCCAGGAAGGCACACGGGTCAGACTCGCTTATAGTCGCCATCCGATGGACTTGACGTTCAGTTTGATTTGTCATTCAAACTGCGAAAGAAAGGGCGAGAAAGGCAGGGCTCGAACCCACGCACTTCTCACACGTTGGATTGGCAGGCGAACGTCTTAACCACTCTGCCAGAACCAGACCAGTGAACACACACAAGAAGGTGCAGAGCCACACTGATTTCACACAGGACATGAAACAGACCTGTGAACACACACAACAAGGTGCAGAACCACGCTGATTTCATACAGAACAGGACACAGACCAGTGAACGTCTAACAACTATGTCTTCTTCAGACATCACAGAGGACAGACATGACACATGCCTAGAACGATTCTGTCCAGAGGACTGTTAGCAAATCATGGAGATGTGCTAGGGCAAGGATGTCCAGAGAAATGTATCTTTGGGGATGTGTCTGGAGAGATGTGTTCGTGGAGGTGTCTCCAGGGAGATGTGTCCGGGGAGGAATTTCCAGGCTGATGTGTCCAGGGGATGTGTCCAGGGAGATATGTCCAGGGAGTATTTGCAGGGAGATGTGTCCAGGGAGATATTTGCAGGTAGATGTGTCCAGGGCGATATTTGCAGGGAGATGTGTCCAGGGAGATATTTGCAGGGAGATGTGTCCAGGGAGATATTTGCAGGGAGATGTGTCCAGAGATATATTTGCAGGGTGATGTGTCCAGGGATATATTTGCAGGGAGATGTGTCCAGGGAGATATTTGCAGGGAGATGTGTCCAGGGAGATGTGTCCAGGGAGATATTTGAAGGGAGATGTGTCCAGGGAGATATTTGAAGGGAGATGTGTCCAGGATATATTTGCAGGGAGATGTGTCCAGGGAGATGTGTCCAGGGAGATATTTAAAGGGAGATGTGTCCAGGGAGATATTTGAAGGGAGATGTGTCCAGGGAGATATTTGCAAGGAGATGTGTCCAGGGATATATTTGCAGGGAGATGTGTCCAGGGAGATGTGTCCAGGGAGATATTTGCAGGGAGATGTGTCCAGGGAGATATTTGCAGGGACATGTGTCCAGAGATATATTTGCAAGGAGATGTGTCCAGGGATATATTTGCAGGGAGATGTGTCCAGGGAGATATTTGCAGGGAGATGTGTTCAGGGATATATTTGTTGGGAGATGTGTCCAGGGATATATTTGCAGGGAGATGTGTCCAGGGATATATTTGCAGGGAGATGTGTCCAGGGAGATGTGTCCAGGGATATATTTGAAGGGAGATGTGTCCAGGGATATATTTGCAGGGAGATGTGTCCAGGGATATATTTGCAGGGAGATGTGTCCAGGGATATATTTGCAGGGAGATGTGTCCAGGGAGATGTGTCCAGGAGATATTTGAAGGGAGATGTGTCCAGGGAGATATTTGAGGGAGATGTGTCCAGGGAGATATTTGAAGGGAGATGTGTCAGGGAGATATTTGCAAGGAGATGTGTCCAGGGAGATATTTGAAGGGAGATGTGTCCAGGGAGATGTGTCAAGGGAGATATTTGCAGGAGATGTGTCCAGGGGAGATAGTTGCAGGGAGATGTGTCCAGGGAGATGTGTCCAGGGAGATATTTGCAGGGAGATGTGTCCAGGGAGATATTTGCAGGGAGATGTGTCCAGGGAAATATTTGCAGGGAGATGTGTCCAGAGATTATTTTGCAGGGAGATGTGTCCAGGGATATATTTGCAGGGAGATGTGTCCAGGGAGATATTTGCAGGGAGATGTGTTCAGGGATATATTTGCAGGGAGATGTGTCGGGAAATATTTGCAGGGAGATGTGTCCAAGGAGATGTGTCCAGGGAGATATTTGAAGGGAGATGTGTCCAGGGATATTTTTGCAGGGAGATGTGTCCAGGGATATATTTGCAGGGAGATGTGTCCAGGGATATATTTGCAGGGAGATGTGTCCAGGGAGATGTGTCCAGGGAGATATTTGAAGGGAGATGTGTCCAGGGAGATATTTGAAGGGAGATGTGTCCAGGGATATATTTGCAGGGAGATGTGCCAGGGATATATTTGCAGGGAGATGTGTCCAGGGAGATGTGTCCAGGGAGATATTTGAAGGGAGATGTGTCCAGGGATATATTTGCAGGGAGATGTGTCCAGGGAGATGTGTCCAGGGAGATATTCTTGGGAGATGAGTTGGGGGAGATATTTGCAGGGAGATGTGTCCAGGGAGATGTGTACAGGGAGATGTGTCCAGGGATATATTTGCAGGGAGATGAGCCCAGGGAGGTGTATCAGGAGGGTATAAGGGGAGATGTGTCCAGGGAGATGTGTCCAGGGAGATGTGTACAGGGAGATGTTTCTTGGGATGAGTTGCAGTGAGATGTGTCCAGGGACATGTGTCCAGGGGATATTTTGCAGGGACATGTGTCCAGGGAGATATTTGCAGGGAGATGTGTCCAGGGAGATGTGTCCAGGGAGATATTTCTTGGGGAGATGAGTTCGGGAGATATTTGCAGGGAGATGTGTCCAGGGAGATATTTCTAGGGAGATGTGTTCCGGGAGATATTTGCAGGGAGATGTGTCCAGAGATATATTTGCAGGGAGATGTGTCCAGGGAGAAATTTCCAGGGAGATGTGTCCAGGGAGTTGTGTCAGGAGGGTATAAGGGGAGATGTGTACAGGGAGGTGTATCAGGAGGGTATAAGGGGAGATGTGTCCAGGGAGTTCTATCAGGAGGGTATAAGGGGAGATGTGTCCAGGGAGGTTTATCAGGAGGGTATAACGGGAGATGTGTCCAGGGAGGTGTATGAGGAGGGTATAAGGGGAGATGGGTCCAGGGAGGTGTATCAGGAGGGTATAAGGGGAGATGTGTCCAGGGAGGTGTATCAGGAGGGTATAAGGGGAGATGTGTCCAGGGAGGTGTATCAGGAGGGTATAAGGGGAGATGTGTCCAGGGAGTTGTATCAGGAGGGTATAAGGGGAGATGTGTCCAGGGAGTTGTATCAGGAGGGTATAAGGGGAGATGTGTCCAGGGAGGTGTATCAGGAGGGTATAAGGGGAGATGTGTCCAGGGAGAAATTTCCAGGGAGATGTGTCCAGGGAGTTGTATCAGGAGGGTATAAAAGAGATTTGTCCAGGGAGGTGTATCAGGAGGGTATAAGGGGAGATGTGTCCAGGGAGTTGTGTCAGGAGGGTATAAGGGGAGATGTGTCCAGGGAGGTGTATCGGGAGGGTATAAGGGAAGATGTGTCAAGGGAGTTGTGTCAGGAGGGTATAAGGGGAGATGTGTCCAGGGAGGTGTATCAGGAGGGTATAAGGGGGATGTGTCCAGGGAGTTGTGTCTGGAGGGTATAAGGGGAGATGTGTCCAGGGAGGTGTGTCAGGAGGGTATAAGGGGAGATGTGTACAGGGAGGTGTATCAGGAGGGTATCAGGGGAGATGTGTCCAGGGAGGTGTATCAGGAGGGTATAAGGGGAGATGTGTCCAGGGAGTTGTATCAGGAGGGTATAAAGGGAGATGTGTACAGGGAGTTGTATCAGGAGGGTATAAGGGGAGATGTGTCCAGGGAGGTGTATCAGAAGGGTGTAAGTTGAGATGTTTCCAGGGAGGTGTATCAGGAGGTATAAGGGGAGATGTGTCCAAGGAGGTGTATCAGGAGGGTATAAGGGGAGATGTGTCCAGGGAGGTGTATCAGGAGGCATAAGGGGAGATGTGTCCAGGGAGGTGTATCAGGAGGGTATAAGGGGAGATGTGTCCAAGGAGGTGTATCAGGAGGGTATAAGGGGAGATGTGTCCAGGGAGGTGTATCAGGAGGGTATAAGGGGAGATGTGTCCAGGGAGGTGTATCAGGAGGGTATAAGGGGATATGTGTCCAGGGAGTTGTATCAGAAGGGTGTAAGGGGAGTGTGTCCAGGGATTTGTATCAGGAGGGTATAAGGGGAGATGTGTCCAGGGAGGTGTATCAGGAGGGTATAAGGGTGATGTGTCGAGGGAGTTGTATCAGGAGGGTATAAGGGGAGATGTGTGCAGAGAGGTGTATCAGGAGGGTATAAGGGGAGATGTGTCCAGGGAGTTGTATCAGGAGGGTATAAGGGGAGATGTGTCCAGGGAGGTGTATCAGGAGGGTATCAGGGGAGATGTGTCCAGGGAGGTGTATCAGGAGGGTATAAGGGGAGATGTGTCCAGGGAGTTGTATCAGGAGGGTATAAGGGGTGATGTGTCCAGGGAGGTGTATCAGGAGGTATAAGGGGAGATGTCTCCAGGGAGGTGTATCAGGAGGGTATAAGGGGAGATGTGTCCAGGGAGGTGTATCAGGAGGGTATAAGGGGAGATGTGTCCAGGGAGGTGTATCAGGAGGGTATAAGGGAGATGTGTCCAGGGAGGTGTATCAGGAGGGTATAAGGGGAGATGTGTCCAGGGAATTGTATCAGGAGGGTATAAGGGGAGATGTGTCTAGGGAGTTGTATGAGGAGGGTATAAGGGGAGATGTGTACAGGGAGGTGTATCAGGAGGGTATAAGGGGAGATGTGTCCAGGGAGTTGTATCAGGAGGGTATAAGGGGAGATGTGTCCAGGGAGTTGTATGAGGAGGGTATAAGGGTAGATGTGTACAGGGAGGTGTATCAGGAGGGTATAAGGGGAGATGTGTCCAGGGAGGTGTATCAGGAGTCGAGGGTATAAGGGTAGATGTGTCCAGGGAATTGTATCAGGAGGGTATAAGGGGAGATGTGTCCAGGGAGTTGTATCAGGAGGGTATAAGGGGAGATGTGTACAGGGAGTAGCATGAGGCGGGTATATGGGGAGATGTGTCCAGGGAGGTGTATCAGAAGGGTATAAGGGGAGATGTGTCCAGGGAGCTGTATCAGGAGGGTATGAGGGGAGATGTGTACAGGGAGATGTGTACAGGGAGTTGTATGAGGCGGGTATAAGGGGAGATGTGTCCAGGGAGGTGTATCAGGAGGGTATAAGGGGAGATGTGTCCAGGGAGCTGTATCAGGAGGGTATAAGGGGAGATGTGTCCAGGGAGTTGTATCAGGAGGGTATAAGGGGAGATGTGTCCAGGGAAATGTGACTTTAGGGTCAGGAAGATGTGTCCTGGAAAAGGTGTCCATGAAGATGTGTCAGGGAGACATGTAAAGGGAGATGTGTCCATGGAGATGTGTAACAGAGAGGTGTGACAGAGATGTATCAAGATGTGTCTAGGGAAATCATCCAGAGACATGCGTCCAGTCATATGATTCAGAGATGAAGCAGGATGATGAGCCCAAGCAGGTGTGTCCATTGAGATGACCCAGGGTGATGTATCCTAAGAGACGTTTCAAGGAGAATATCAAGGAAATGAGTCCATTGAGATGATCCAGGGTAACGTATCCCGAGAGACGTTTCAAGGAAAATATCAAGGAGATGTGTTTCAAGGAGAATGTCTAAGGAGATGTGTCAGAGGGATGTGTCCACAGAGTGATGTCCATGAAAATGTGTCACGGGATGTGTCGAGTCAGAACTGTCCATGGAGACGTGTCAAAGAGATGTATCCAGGGAGGTATGTCCTGTTCGATGAATCTAGAGAGACATCGCCAGGGAGACATGTCAGGGAGTTGTCATGGAGATGCCACAGACAACAGTCGGGAAGAGGTGTGTATGGATATGTGTCTAGAAGGAAATGTCCACGGAGATGTGTAGGGAGAGTCGGGAAGAGGTGTGTATGGATATGTGTCTAGAAGGAAATGTCCACGGAGATGTGTAGGGAGAGTCGGGAAGAGGTGTGTATGGATATGTGTCTAGAAGGAAATGTCCACGGAGATGTGTAGGGAGAGTCGGGAAGAGGTGTGTATGGATATGTGTCTAGAAGGAAATGTCCACGGAGATGTGTAGGGAGAGTCGGGAAGAGGTGTGTATGGATATGTGTCTAGAAGGAAATGTCCACGGAGATGTGTAGGGAGAGTCGGGAAGAGGTGTGTATGGATATGTGTCTAGAAGGAAATGTCCACGGAGATGTGTAGGGAGAGTCGGGAAGAGGTGTGTATGGATATGTGTCTAAAAGGAAATGTCCACGGAGATGTGTAGGGAGAGTCGGGAAGAGGTGTGTATGGATATGTGTCTAGAAGGAAATGTCCACGGAGATGTGTAGGGAGAGTCGGGAAGAGGTGTGTATGGATATGTGTCTAGAAGGAAATGTCCACGGAGATGTGTAGGGAGAGTCGGGAAGAGGTGTGTATGGATATGTGTCTAGAAGGAAATGTCCACGGAGATGTGTAGGGAGACGTTTTCAGGGACAGATGTCAGAGAAGTGAAAGAAGATACGTTCTGGGACACGTGTCCATGGAGATGTGTCAGGGAGATGTTTCCAGGGAGACGTGTCCATGGAGATGTGTCATGGAGATGTTTCTAGGGAGACGTGTCCGTGGAGATGTGTCAGGGAGATATTTCCAGGGAGACGTGTCCATGGAGACGTGTCAGGGAGATGTTTTCAGGGACACGTGTCCATGGAGATGTGTCAGGGATATGTTTCCAGGGAGACGTGTTCATGGAAATGTGTCAAGGCGGTGTGTCCCACAGTGAAGTGTAAGGGACAAATGTCCAGGAAGGTGTGTCTTTGGAGACGAATCGAGAGAGATGCGACCAGGGCAATATGTCAGGAAATATGTTCAGGGAGATGTGTCAAAAGAAATATGTCATGAAATGTGTCAAGGGAAATATGTCAGGAGATTTGTCAGGGAAATATGTCAGGAGATGTGTTCATTGAGATGTGTCAAACGAAATATGTCAGGAGATGTGTTCATTGAAATGTGCCAAACGAAATATGTCAGATGTGTCCATTGAGATGTGTCAAACGAAATATGTCAGGACATGTATCCAATGAGATGTGTCCTGAGAGATGCATTCAGGGAGATGTATCCAGGAAGATGAGTCCGAGGAGGAGATGTGTCAGGGATATGTGTCCAGAAAGATGTGTGCATGGAGATGTGTCAGGGATATGTGTCCAGAAAGATGTGTGCATGGAGATGTGTCAGGGATATGTGTCCAGAAAGATGTGTCCATGGAGATGTGTCAGGGATATGTGTCCAGAAAGATGTGTGCATGGAGATGTGTCAGGGATATGTGTCCAGAAAGATGTGTGCATGGAGATGTGTCAGGGATATGTGTCCAGAAAAATGTGTCCATTGAGATGTGTCAGGGATATGTGTCCAGAAAGATGTGTGCATGGAGATGTGTCAGGGATGTGTGTCCAGAAAGATGTGTCAAGGGAGATGTGTCAGGAATATGTGTCCAGAAAGATGTGTGCATGGAGATGTGTCAGGGATGTGTGTCCAGAAAGATGTGTGCATGGAGATGTGTCAGGGACGTGTGTCCAGAAAGATGTGTCCATGGAGATGTGTCAGGGATATGTGTCCAGAAAGATGTGTGCATGGAGATGTGTCAGGGATATGTGTCCAGAAAGATGTGTCCATGGAGATGTGTCAGGGATATGTGTCCAGAAAGATGTGTGCATGGAGATGTGTCAGGGATATGTGTCCAGAAAGATGTGTGCATGGAGATGTGTCAGGGATATGTGTCCAGAAAGATGTGTCAAGAGAGATGTGTCAAGGGAGATGTGTCAGGGATATGTGTCCAGAAAGATGTGTGCATGGAGATGTGTCAGGGATATGTGTCCAGAAAGATGTGTCAAGAAAGATGTGTCAAGGGAGATGCGTCAGGGATATGTGTCCAGAAAGATGTGTCAAGGGAGATGTGTCAGGAAATTGTGTTTGGGTAAATACGTCGGAGAAAAGTGTCTGGGGATGAGTGTCAGGGAGATGTGTCCGTGGAGATGTGTCTGTAATAGGTGAATACAGGCCGGGGGGGGGGGGGGGGGGGGGGGGGGGGAAGTGATGGTACAGGGTGGCCCAGTGAACAAACTCACTGTTGGTACACAGGCCATTCTGTGCCTTGACACCACTGGAACAAGTTGTGTTTGTGTTCTCTCTCTCTCTAGGTAAGTGGTTTTGTATGGTACATGACTTAGTTCAAATCAAGCTGTTTAATCTATGCTAGTAAATGGTTAGTTTTGTTTTACGTTATATAAGAAGATAATGTTCTAGGGATAGTGAGATTGTTGGTAATTATCATGCCAAATATTAAGGAAGGTCAAAATGTTAAAGAACGAGCAACGAACTGGGTATGAATACATGAGAATTAACACAAAGTATATATTAACATGTATGTTGTGTAAAAGGGAACATTGATTGTTAGAAAACTTCAAGGGGGGACATTAATCGTAACATCACTGTTCATAAGTAATAAATTAAGAGGTTATGATTTTAGTAATTGTCATGAAATAAATCTGTGTTCGAATGGAAGGAAGAGAGCTAACATACTAACAAGGAAAGTATGCCAGTTTCCTTGAGTAGGGTAAGATTTCCAATTGGAGCATCCGAAACGTACTATAGGTTACTTATACCACTTTGTAAAATGTAAATATTCGAGTACGGCAATATTTTCAATTGGCACATGTGTAAAACTGTGAGTTACTTCGTTCAGTTTGGATGTAAAATGTGAAAAGATTTCCTTTAGAACCATTTCTGGAAAATTATGTTTCTTTATGACACTTAATTGAAAATGATGTGTTTTCTAATGATTCGAATAAAGGGATTCTGTGCCTTGACACCACTGGAACAAGTTGTGTTTGTGTTCTCTCTTTCTAGGGGGTGCTACATGTCAAGGGAGACTATGTCCATGGAGATGTGTCAAGGAGACTATGTGTCCACGGAGATGTGTCAAGGAGACTATGTGACCACGGAGATGTGTCAAAGAGACTATGTGTCCACGGAGATGTGTCAAGGAGACTATGTGTCCACGGAGATGTGTCAAGGAGACTATGTCCATGGAGATGTGTCAAGGAGACTATGTCCATGG
>CM031598.1:122465843-122470843 GCA_018398815.1 Conus ventricosus | reverse complement strand
CCAACAATGTGCAATCAACATGCAGGGTCACACTGACAACAGCAGCGATCAACATGCAGGGTCACTGACCAACAATGTGCACATTAACATGCAGGGTCACACTGACCAACAGTGTGCTCATTAACATGCAGGGTCACACTGACCAACAGTCGGCACATTAACATGCAGGGTCACATGCAACGGTCGGCACATCAACATGCAGGTTCAACTGACCAACAGTGGCACATAACATGCAGGGTCGACTGACAACGGGGACATTAAACATGGGCACACGTCAACATACACATCGGCACATCAACATGCAGGTCACCTGACCAAATGGGACATTAACATGCAGGGTCAGACTGACCAACAGTCGGCACATCAACATGCAGGGTCAGACTGACCAACAGTGGCACATTAACATGCAGGTACACACCAACAGTGACACATCAACATGCAGGGTCACACTGACCAACAGTGTGCATCAACATGCAGGGTCAGACTGACCAACAGTGTGCAACATGCAGGATCACACTGACCAACAGTCGGCACATCATGCAGGGTCCAACTGACCAACAGTCACACAGTAACATGCAACGGCACATGACCAACATGGCACATCAACTGCAGGGTCACGACCAACAGGGTGCACACAACATGCGGGTCACATAACAAGCAGGGGCATATTCAACAGCATGGTCTAACTGCAGGGTCAACGACAACATGCAGGGCACATGACAACAGGTCAGCACGACAACAGCAGGGTCACACTGACAACAATGTGTCATCACATGCAGGGTCACATGACCAACGTCGGCAGATGACATAGCAGGGTCACATTGAACAGTCACATTACCAGCAGGTCACATACACAGGGGCACAACAAGCAGGGCAAATTGACAACAGTCGGCATTACACGCAGGGTCACATCAACATGTGCGGTTAAACTGACGACAGACTGGCAACATAGCATGCAGGGTCACTGACAACAGTGCGCAATCAACATGGGTCACATGACACAATGTGCACATCAAATGCAGGTCGGTCGAACCAACAGTGCAGAAACATGAAGACACTGCACAGTCGGCACTCAACATGTGGGCACATACGAAAGTCACAGATCAACATGCAAGGTCACAGACCAAACCCAAGTGGCACATAAATGCAGGGTCACATGACCAACAGTCACAATGCAGGGTCACACTGACCAACAGTGGCAATTAACATGCAGGGTCACACTGACCAACATGCACATCAACATGCAGGGTCACTGACCAACAGTCAGCACATCAACATGCAGGGTCACACTGACCAACAGTGTGCACATCTAACATGCAGGGTCACACTGACCAACAGTCGGCAGATCAACATGCAGTGTCACACTGACCAACAGTCGGCACATTAACATGCAGGGTCACACTGACCAACAGTGGGCACATTAACATGCAGGGTCAAACTGACCAACAGTCGGCACATTAACATGCAGGGTCACACTGACCAACAGTGTGCACGTTAACATGCAGGGTCAGACTGACCAACAATGTGCACATCAACATGCAGGGTCACACTGACCAACAGTGGGCACATCAACATACAGGGTCACACTGACCAACAATGTGCACATCAACATGCAGGGTCACACTGACCAACAGTCAGCACATAAACATGCAGGGTCAGACTGACCAACAATGTGCACATTAACATGCAGGGTCACACTGACCAACAGTGTGCACATTAACATGCAGGGTCACACTGACCAACAGTCGGCACATTAACATGCAGGGTCAGACTGACCAACAGTCGGGACATCAACATGCAGGGTCAGACTGACCAACAGTCGGCACATTAACATGCAGGGTCAGACTGACCAACAGTCGGCACATTAACATGCAGGGTCACACTGACCAACAATCGGCACATCAACATGCAGGGTCACACTGACCAACAGTGGGCACATTAACATGCAGGGTCAGTCTGACCAACAGTCAGCACATCGACATGCAGGGTCAGACTGACCAACAGTGGGCACATTAACATGCAGGGTCACACTGACCAACAGTCGACACATCAACATGCAGGGTCACACTGACCAACAGTGTGCACATCAACATGCAGGGTCAGACTGACCAACAATGTGCACGTCAACATGCAGGGTCACACTGACCAACAGTCGGCACATCAACATGCAGGGTCACACTGACCAACAGTCAGCACATCAACATGCAAGGTCACACTGACCAACAATGTGTACATCAACATGCAGGGTCACACTGACCAACAGTCGGCACATCAACATGCAGGGTCACACTGACCAACAGTGGGCATATTAACATGCAGGGTCACACTGACCAACAGTCAGCACATCAACATGCAGGGTCACACTGACCAACAGTCAGCACATCAACATGCAGGGTCACACTGACCAACAATGTGCACATCAACATGCAGGGTCACACTGACCAACAGTCGGCAGATCAACATGCAGGGTCACACTGACCAACAGTCGGCACATTAACATGCAGGGTCACACTGACCAACAGTGGGCACATTAACATGCAGGGTCAAACTGACCAACAGTCGGCACATTAACATGCAGGGTCACACTGACCAACAGTGTGCACGTTAACATGCAGGGTCAGACTGACCAACAATGTGCACATCAACATGCAGGGTCACACTGACCAACAGTGGTCACATCAACATACAGGGTCACACTGACCAGCAATGTGCACATCAACATATGCAGGGTCACACTGACCAACAGTCAGCACATAAACATGCAGGGTCAGACTGACCAACAATGTGCACATTAACATGCAGGGTCACACTGACCAACAGTGTGCACATTAACATGCAGGGTCACACTGACCAACAGTCGGCACATTAACATGCAGGGTCAGACTGACCAACAGTCGGGACATCAACATGCAGGGTCAGACTGACCAACAGTCGGCACATTAACATGCAGGGTCAGACTGACCAACAGTGGGCACATTAACATGCAGGGTCACACTGACCAACAGTCGGCACATCAACATGCAGGGTCACACTGACCAACAGTGGGCACATTAACATGCAGGGTCAGACTGACCAACAGTCAGCACATCAACATGCAAGGTCAGACTGACCAACAGTGGGCACATTAACATGCAGGGTCACACTGACCAACAGTCGGCACATCAACATGCAGGGTCACACTGACCAACAGTGTGCACATCAACATGCAGGGTCAGACTGACCAACAATGTGCACGTCAACATGCAGGGTCACACTGACCAACAATGTGCACATCAACATGCAGGGTCACACTGACCAACAGTGTGCACATCAACATGCAGGGTCACACTGACCAACAGTGTGCACATCAACATGCAGGGTCAGACTGACCAACAGTGTGCACATCAACATGCAGGGTCACACTGACCAACAGTGTGCTCATCAACATGCAGGGTCACACTGACCAACAGTGTGCACATCAACATGCAGGGTCACACTGACCAACAGTGTGCACATCAACATGCAGGGTCAGACTGACCAACAGTGGGCACATCAACATGCAGGGTCAGACTGACCAACAGTCAGCACATGAACACGCAGACAGCAGAGGGGTCTGGAAAAGACACTCGCTCAAGGCGTCGCCATGAAAAAACACTTACCGCTCGTTTCCGGATGTAGGCCGCCTGAGCGCCCTTACTTGTAATTAGTTCTCTGATTTACTGCGCAGCGCGCATCCCGACTGCTGCGCTGCTCTGAGGGACTTGTCATATTTCACGGTTATGGCCCCTGCTCCCTATGTCGCTTTCCTTGTGTCTTTCAGTTTGAACACCGCTGGCAAAATGGAAAGTCTTGATTTTCCATTCAAAGGGGCGGAACATATGTCTTTTTTCCGCTTTTCCCGGCACTGTTCATCTTTTTTCCTGTCTTTCTTGTCTCTCTTTCCCTTCGGTTTTCTTTCTTTCTTGTCTTTCTCTTATTATTTATTTCGTTCTTACTTCCCCCCCCCCCCTCCCCTCCCCTCCTTTCCTTCTTCGTTTCTTTCTTTGTTCCTTTCATTCGATCTCACTCACTCACTCACTCATTCCTTCTGTCATTCACTCACTTATTTACTCACTGATAACAAAGCACACACATTCTGACTGATTAAAAGTATGTCCAGATAATGATACACTGAGAGAGAGAGAGAGAGAGAGAGAGAGAGGAGAGAGAGAGAGAGAGAGAGAGAGAGATGAGAGAGAGAGAGAGAGAGGAGAGAGAGAGAGAGAGAGAGAGAGAGAAAACCAACTATTCTCAAATAGAGGAGATAAAAGCATTGGTGTTTCAGGCGGAGAACGAGAAGACAGAAACTTGTCAGGTGACCCAACTCTCTGTCCTGGACAAACGAGCAGAGAAGGCTGGGCGGAGGCAGACAGAGAAGGCTGGGCGGGGGCAGACAGAGAAGGCTGGGCGGGGGCAGACAAGTTCCTCGAGGGACACTGACCTAAAAACAGGACACATCTCCTCTGTGCTGTTGCGCCTGATTGAGAACAAATGTCTACGCTGCACACGAACGGCAGCGGAAGTGACAAAATGAAATAAATAAATTCAGGGAGGGGTGTGGGAGGGGGGGGGGGGGGGGGGGGGGGGGAGGAGGAGAGGAGGAGTAAATGCAAAAAGAAAAAAAAATCGTTCCTCGAATGGCTGTATGTTTCGACCCCAAACAACGCGGAGTTGCGCCACTGCGGGCGACTGGCCCCATTTGTTACCCTGTCCGTGGCAGCGCGAGGAGCAGGCCAGGGCAACTGGTGATGGTGAGGGCACGAGAACGCACGATAGCGCGCGAGACTTGTGAGAAGCGGGTCCCCCTGTTATGAGAGTGTCGGGTCTTCGTCACGCCTTCAGCCTGTCTGGAGGTGGGGAATTTGCACTTCAAGATGCCATTAACATTGCCAGAGGGCGCGGGGCTCTGGCAGTGCTGGAAGGCGGAAGGCAGGACGGGGGTGGGGGGTGGAGGGGGGGAGCTCCGAGGTATGTCGGAGCTC
>CM031598.1:122450843-122463343 GCA_018398815.1 Conus ventricosus | reverse complement strand
CAAGTTAGATAACTCTAACTTGTCTCAGCAGGAAGACAGCTAAACCCTTGAAAACTAAATCACAGATCTTCCTGGAGAGAGAGAGAGAGAGAGAGGAGAGAGGAGAGAGGGGAGAGAGGAGGAGAGAGAGAGAGAGAGAAGGAGGAGAGAGAGGAGGAGAGAGAGAGGAGAGAGAGAGTGAGAGAGAGAGAGAGGAGAGAGAGAGAGAGAGAGCGTTTGATCCTTTTACAGCAATTTGCCAGGAATGCAACGGAAGCTTAGGCAGTGAAAACAAGTTCCTTTTCTCTCTCACTGCGTCAACATACCTTCCCATCACCCATTCCCCATCACCCTCACCCTTCCCCATTACCCCCTTCCCTCTTCCTCGCGAACAGTCATCAGCAGGTCAGAGGCTCACACATAGCACCCCCCCCCATCGTTGTTTTCTCACACGGAGAAAACCCAGACAGCCCAGAAAAGCATCTTCCAGCCCCACCATTTCCCCCCCCACTGAAAGAATCAGCCCCCCCCCTCTCTTACAGCCCTCGCACCTTCCTTGGTTAAAATCCATTCATTTCCTACACCCAGAATGTTAAAACAGAAACAGACAGGATAATTGACGGTCACCCAGAGCATTCAGTCTTGGACACTTCATCCAATGACTCACAATATTAATCCTGTGTATTCACCACACTACTTCACACAAACATTAAGCTAAAGACTTAGCGCATCATTTATTCAATGTGAACAACATATGATGCGCTACGACTTTTTCCATCCGCATAAGTATGATAAAGACTGCGAAATCTTTCGAAAACAAAACAGTTGCACATAGATTCAATGGGTAAAAACTAATTGATAGGTACTCTGAAGTAAGGAAATCGTTGCTTTTTTTTCTTTCTTCGAAGGAACTTGCTCTGAAGTTACCGATCCATTTGTGTTCTCCGTTGAAGCTATGTTATGCTATCCTTATCAATTGTGTCCCAAAACATTTGAAGCGAGGACATTGCCAAGGGAAAAAATGCCAGCTGACTTTGTCTCGCACTGACTCAACGATGCAGGGTATGACCAGCAGTTTGGTTCACCATGCTGACGTCAGTTCATTCCACAGTGATGCCATTGAGGGAATCATGGCGTTGAATGAACCGTTCGTCCCCATCTGGGCCCAAAACATTGATCAGAAGAGAAAAAGTGGGTTATTGCTCATGATTTTCTCCACGATGTCATCATTCAGTATATGTAGGACTTTTTTTCTACGTGTATTGATCCGTCACATGATTTCAGGAGGGAAGGGGGGGGGGGGGGGGGTGGAGGGGCTCGGGGTGGTGGTGGAAATAAGTTGAATCTAGAATTTCATGGAGAAAAGAAACCCCGAGCTGACTCCGTGATTTATTTTGGGGTAATAATTCACCACGGGGTTAAAAAAAGGGAGGGAAGTAATTTCAGCTGTTACATTTATCTCCCTTGCCTTTCCAGGGCCCCACGTTTCCACTTGTACCACGAGGAGCAGTTTTTTTTTTCGCTTGTCACGACTGAGCATGCCCGAATAACTCTTTCACTTCCTCCCCCATATCACCCCCATCCCCCCTCAGCGTCACACCCTTTCCCCATTCCTCTTCCCGCCTGAGGCGTTGATAGTTTACAAAGTGGTCACAAAAACATTCTGACAACGATTGAGGCAACGTTTGGGGCCAGAATTCTCTCTCATTTTTATTCATCATGTCTTGAAATGAGGGTTAAAAACTGATAATCCTTCAGACAAAAATATTAATGAGTAAGTAAACAAATAGATAAATAAAACAATGGTCCAAAGACAAGAGAATGCATATTTCTGAGGTACTTTAAAACAATTGATAACACTAGTCAAAACCTCACGATCCTAAGTACATAAAATAACAAACAAACAAACAACAACTGACGATCGTGACACAAAAACAAGAGAGAAACAAAAACCACAGACAATCGTGAAGGTCCCGAGAAAACCAACATTAAGAGTCGTCATACTGGAACCACTCTAATGTCCTGCCACACACCTTCAGCTTCATGAAAATATTATTAATGTCATCAGGCAGACCCGTGACAGAGCAAGGAGAGAGTGATACTACTGGGTTTAAAGTGTGATGTCCTTAATGGCTGATTACTGCTGGGTTAAAACGTGTGGTTTTCCTTAATGGCTGATACTGCTGGGTTAAAACGTGTGATGTCCTTAATGGCTGATACTGCTGGGTAAAAGTGTGATGTCCTTAATGGCTGATATGCTGGGTAAAACGTGTGATGTCCTTAATGGCTGATACTGCTGGGTAAAACGTGTGATGTCCTTAATGGCTGATACTGCTGGGTAAAACGTTTTGATGTCCTTAATGGCTGATACTGCTGGGTTTAAACGTGTGATGTCCTTAATGGCTGATACTACTGGGTTAAACGTGTGTGATGTCCTTAATGGTGATACTGCTGGGTAAACGTGTGGTGTCCTTAATGGCTGATACTGCTGGGTAAAATTGTGATGACCTTAAACAATGGCTGATACTGCTGGGTAAAAGTGTGGTGTCCTTAAACAATGGCTGATACTGCTGGGTAAGACGTGTGGTGTCCTTAAACATTGCTGATACTGCTGGGTAAACCGTGTGATGTCCTTAAAACAATGGTGATACTGCTGGGTAAACGTTGTGATGTCCTTAAACATATGGCTGATACTGTGGGTAAAACGTGTGATGTCCTCACGCAGTATTTGGGTAAAAAATGTGACGTCCTTCAACAATAGCCAATACTGATGCGTGATATATGTGATGTCGTAGGCAGTAGATGACAACGCTGGTTATAACGTGCGTACTGTCCTTGGGCAATATTGATATTGTTGGTAAGATGTATTATTGTCCCCAAACTAAAACTGCAAAATGTTAGTAAGCGTGTTATGTCCTTGGACAAAAACTGATAATGTTGGGTCAAGTAATGCCCGTAATTAAGCAAAAGTTGGTAACCGCAACATGTCAAACAACAACATCATCATCATCAACACAACAACAAACAACAACAAAACAACAACAAAAACAACAACAACAAGCACTTAAACAAACAAGCGAAAGACACTTCATGTGAAACAAAGAAAGACACTTCATGTGAAACAAAGAAAGACACTTCATGTGAAACAAGAAAGACACCAAGGAAAACCACAGCTCTTCATGCTCAGTCGGCGTGTTAAAGGGATTCAAGTTGTTTACATGTCTGTGTGTTAAAGGGATTCAAGTTGTTTACATGTCTGAAGTCGGTCATGCAAGGGCACCGGTTGAAGAGACGATTGTAGGATCTGTCCACCTCGGTCACCACTATTATGTTCATATTGCATGGGCCGGTTGAAGAGACGATTGTAGGATCTGTCCACCTCGGTCACCCCTATTATGTTCATATTGCATGGGCACGGTTGAAGAGACGATTGTAGGATCTGTCCACCTCGGTCACGATTGTAGGATCTGTCCACCTCGGTCACCACTATTTATGTTCATATTGCATGGGCACCGGTTGAAGAGACGATTGTAGGATCTGTCCACCTCGGTCACCACTATTATGTTCATATTACCATACAACTAATAACCTCCAAAGTGAACATGAAATATTATTCCAATGTACAACTTTCTGGAGAATCTCGTTGAAAGTACTCGTAAAATGACGTGATTGAGCTGGTTCATTTTTCAGTTTTTACACCGGTAAAGCCAGTATAGACGAATCTTGTGTGTGTGTGTGTGTGTGTGTGTGTGTGTGTGTGTGTGTGTGTGTGTGTGTGTGTGTGTGTGTGTGTGTGTGTGTGTGTGTGTGTGGTGTGTGTGTGAAGAGAGAGAGAGAGAGAGAGAGAGAGAGAGAGAGAGAGAGAGAGAGAGAGAGGGAGATAGCGGTGGTGTATGTGTACGCGCGCACGTGCAAATGCATGCATCCGTGGGTGCATGCGCGCTTGTGTGTGTGTATGTGTGTGTGTGTGTGTGTGTGTGTGTGTGTGTGTGTGCGTGCGTGTGTGTGTGTGTGTGTGTGTGTGGTGTGTGTGTGTGTGTGTGTGTGTGTGTGTGTGTGTGTGTGTGTGTGTGTGTGAGAGAGAGAGAGAGACTATTTCTCCATCCATTCAGGGCCAGCTGACAGCAGTCAGCCTGTTGATGGTGTTCTAATAGTTGCCTGCCTCCAACAGGACCTCCACATCATCAGGCACAGTGAGACACGCAGCCACAACACAGCGCCCCATCAGCGCCATCCCCACCTGATGGAGGGCCAGGAATGGGAGAGTAATCCCCCTTGATGGATCACTTCCTTGACAGCTTCCATTCTCACAGAGGGCGCCAGCAGATCAGCAGAGCACACTCCTCAAGAGAGGAGCCATCTGTTTGTCATCACCTCGTCATCAGGTCGGCGCGTGCCGGCCCGCTGAAAGGAAAGACAACTCTGATGACACGAGGAGCCATTTACCTCCCTTGTGTGTGGGGCTTCACCGTCAGCGTGTGAGTAAATGTGAGTGGCAAGCCTTCCCTTGCAGGGCGTGCTCTCCGCCGAGTCTGACGTCACTGCCAAGGGAGATCATTCATTGCCGGCGTAAAGGCATGACTAGTATGAGGCCAGTGACATGAGGATTAGGCGTTATTCGATACCAGTGACGAGAGATACACAGACATTGAACACATCTATACATCTACATTATATTGCTTCATCTTCCGTTCCCTGGCGGCAGGCCAATTATGACACCATTCCTCTTCACATCCTCTTCCAGACACACACATCCATGTTCCTGGCGGCAGGCCAATTATGACACCATTCCTCTTCACATCTCTTCCAGACAACCACATCCATGTTCATCCTGAAGCGGCCGAAAGCAAACATTTGACAAAGTGCTGGTCATCTGAAGGGTCCCGCCACAGTAGTCACTGCGCTGCTGTTGAGACTTGTAGAGAATTCAGTTGTGACGTGACAGAGCTCTGCTTGCTGTTGAGACTTGTAGAGAATTCAGTTGTGACGTGACAGAGCTCTGTTTGCTGTTGAGACTTGTAGAGAATTCAGTTGTGACGTGACAGAGCTCTGTTTGCTGTTGAGACTTGTAGAGAATTCAGTTGTGACGTGACAGAGCTCTGTTTGCTGTTGAGACTTGTAGAGAATTCAGTTGTGATGTGACAGAGCTCTGTTTGCTGTTGAGACTTGTAGAGAATTCAGTTGTGACGTGACAGAGCTCTGCTTGCTGTTGAGACTTGTAGAGAATTCAGTTGTGATGTGACAGAGCTCTGCTTGCTGTTGAGACTTGTAGAGAATTCAGTTGTGACGTGACAGAGCTCTGTTTGCTGTTGAGACTTGTAGAGAATACAGTTGTGACGTGACAGAGCTCTGTTTGCTGTTGAGACTTGTAGAGAATTCAGTTGTGATGTGACAGAGCTCTGTTTGCTGTTGAGGACTTGTAGAGAATTCAGTTGTGACGTGACAGAGCTCTGTTTGCTGTTGAGACTTGTAGAGAATTCAGTTGTGACGTGACAGAGCTCTGCTTGCTGTTGATACTTGTAGAGAATTCAGTTGTGATGTGACAGAGCTCTGTTTGCTGTTGAGACTTGTAGAGAATTCAGTTGTGACGTGACAGAGCTCTGCTTACTGTTGAGACTTGTAGAGAATTCAGTTGTGATGTGACAGAGCTCTGTTTGCTGTTGAGACTTGTAGAGAATTCAGTTGTGACGTGACAGAGCTCTGTTTGCTGTTGAGACTTGTAGAGAATTCAGTTGTGACGTGACAGAGCTCTGTTTGCTGTTGAGACTTGTAGAGAATTCAGTTGTGACGTGACAGAGCTCTGTTTGCTGTTGAGACTTGTAGAGAATTCAGTTGTGACGTGACAGAGCTCTGTTTGCTGTTGAGACTTGCAGAGAATTCAGTTTTGACGTGACAGAGCTCTGCTTGCTGTTGAGACTTGCAGAGAATTCAGCTGTGATGTGACAGAGCACTGCTTGCTGTTCACCCCCTTCCTCTCCCACCTCTACGCTGACAGCACTATGGTTCAGCGTGGATCCCTGCTGGCTCAGCCTCTACAGTGAACTGAGGACCTCATCATAGGCCTCAACCTCAGTGCTCACCGATCGTCTTGGACACACAGTGCCAGTGAGGTGCACATCTGAGGGTCCGCCTGCCAGTGAGGTTCCCTATTGAGCTTCCACCTGACAGCTCGTAAATATTTCTGCTGTGTGTTGTCGCAGAGTTATCTGTGAAAAGAAAGACACAGACAGCCGTAGAATACTGCTGTGTGCGTTGTTCTGGTGTCATTTGTCATGTCTAAAGAAGACATTTTTGTAGATAAACTGTTTCTTAGTGTTAAATGAGTGTTATGTGGCACTTGTTTTGTGTGTGTTTGTTTGCAATTTTGCTTGTTTTCCCTTTCTGTCGTTTGTGTCGTGAAACTGATAATAATGGAACAGCTAATGTTAGGTAGATACGTAAGGTCTGATCATAGCTTTGGGCTAATGCGTAGGTCAGACATCTGCACAGTCGTAGCCACGAGACCCTCTTCTTAAATTCTCTCATCTTATTCATTCATATATCCATCAGCTTTAAATTATACGCAGAGTGATTTCAAAACTTAGCGGATGTGGTGTAGTGTATATGGACTAGTCCGCACGCAGTGACACCTCCTTGATGAAACTGAAACTGTCGTGCGGTCGCGTTTATACATTTTCTTTTCCTTGCAGGGAGGTTTACGTAATTCATTTATTGTCAAGTTCACCGATCTATTGATGTCATTCTTCAATTGTCTACATTCAGTAGGATCACCACTGTTCTAAATCAAACGTTTTACAACAATACCCTACACTGAATTATTGATGTACACCGAACGTAAGACGTGTCCTAGAAATGATCTTTGAAATAGACTACATTTCAAAGAGAATAACTCTGACCAATAAGAAGTCATTTCAGCTCGTTGTTCACGATCAGTCAGAAAACATGTAATTGTTTTAACGTTTAATGGAGCCGGAGGGAGGGGAGGGGGTGGGGAGAGGGTCATTGAGGTATGTTTGAGGATCCATGGACAGATACAAGGGAGGTCAAAAGGTGAAGATAGTCTGAGTGGTCAGGTCGACTGTTATAGCATCGTCAGTCACGGTTTACACACACACACACACACACACACACACACACACACACACACACACACACACACACACACACAAACACACACACACACACACACACACACACACACACACACACACACACACACACACACACACACACACACACACACACACACACACACACACACACGTGTGTGGGTGTGGGTGAGAGAGAAATCTGAAATCTGAAATCTGAAATCTTTAATGAGGATAACTGAATAAGCATTTCAATACTTTTTTTCATCAGGTCCTCAAAAACAAAGCAAACCACATCACAAATTAAACAAAGGCCAAGAAAGAGCAGTAAGAGTATGTTAACAATAATATCAGCTATGACAATACAATAAATAATATTAATAAAGAAAGGATCGGGATGCAATAAACAAAATAAAAACAAAGGGGGCAGAGTACATTATATAATCAAGACATAATATCTATATATATACATACACGTATACATTTACACTTACCTACTTGTACATATAAGTACAACTGAAAGAGAGAGAGAGAGAGAGAGAGGAGAGAGAGAGAGAGAGAGACAGAGAGAGACAGAGAGAGACAGACAGACAGACAGAGAGAGAGAGAGAGAGAGAGAGAGAAGAGAGAGAGAGAGAGAGAGAGAGAGAGAGAGAGAGAGAGGAGAGAAGATGAGAGAGAGAGGGGTCATCATCAGGGTAACTGAATACATTGCAGATATATACCATTTACATGAACAGTAAGCAAATGGAATAATTATTATAATAGCTTAAATAAGTAATCATGGTAGCAGCTTTTGAATGATGCCAAGGAATTCTTTGTTTTAATGCCATCAGGAATTTCGTTCCATTGTTTACCGCCTGAGTATATAAGAGAAGTCATATACAGATCAGTTCTAGGACGGGGAAGTTGCATTCTCTCTTTGTCTCGTAGTTTAGTCTTTTGGAGTTTTTCGTAGAGATATGATGGAGCAAGTCCATTAACTATTTTGTAGAAAAATACTGCTTTATTGAATTGACATCTCAATTGAAACGGAAGAATATGTAATGATTTGTAGTCATGAATTAGTAGGGAAGAGGATTTTAGAAGTATAAGTTTGATAGAACGCCTGTAAATGCTTTATAAGGGTTTAAGACAGTTTTTACTAGCCATATCCCATATTGTAGATGCATAGTCGAAATCTGGTTGTAAATATGCATGGAAAAATAATCTTCTAGTGTGTTGATCGAGAAAGTGTTTTATTCTGTTAAACTGAATAATTTCTTAGAAAGTTTACGCGTGAGTGCAGAAATGTGTACTGACCAGGAAAGATTGTTGTCAATTGTTAGACCAAGCAGTTTGTGACAGTTAACCTCTTCTATAACACTATCGTTTATTTTATTTTGCTTAAGACAGTTTTGAAGTTTTGGCGTTTTTGTCTAGTGGTAATTATCATTAACTTAGATTTCTTAGGATGTAGAGCCATATGATTTAGTTTACTCCATGTTTCCAGTTTTGTAAGGTCGTTTTGTATATCTGCAAGCACCGAGTCTGTGTTTTTGTTTTTGTTATGCATTGTACTATCATCTGCAAATAGTTCACAGTCAGATGAGACGTTTAACGGAAGATCGTTTATATAGACAGAAAATAAAACAGGTCCTAGTACTGACCCTTGGGGAACACCATAGTTTACTGGTTGAAAGATGATTTTTTACAATCCAGGAAAACTAATTGTTGTCTGTTGGTTAGAAAGGATGAAATCAGATTGATTGCATCTTGTGATAAACAATATAATTCCAGTTTTTTTTATAAGGAGATTGTGGTCAATGGTATCAAATGCCTTAGCAAAGTCAACAAATACTGCCCCAGTAACAAGGTCGTTATTAATATTTATGTGCCATTGTTCTACTAGGTTTGAGAGTGCAGTGTGATAAGAATGATTTTTTCTGAAACCACTTTGGTTTGGATGAAACAAATTATATTCATCAAAATGGGACTGAATCATTTTCTTTAAATGCTTTTCTAACGGTTTTGACAGAACAGATAAAATTGATATGGGCCTGTAGTTTGAAGCATCATTTGGGTCACCAGATTTAAAGAGAGGAATTACCTTGGCATCCTTAAAAGCTTGAGGAAAATGACATTTTTCAATACACAAATTATAAATATAGGTTAAATGTTCCGCAATGATTGGAGCTGCCGTTTTAAGTATTCGATTGTCCAAATCATCCAATCCACGAGATTTAGACTGACTTAAGGAACATAATTCATGGTATACTTCATGAACCTTATGAATTTAAACTTAAGAAAAGATTTTACATTTTTCAACGCACAAAAATCTTTAAGTAACAGCAAGTCATTCTGATGAGTGTAGTCTTCCTTGACAATCAAATCAGAAACTGTCGAGAAGTGATTGTTCAATTCGTCGTTTGATAGGTTTGTAGATGGAGTGTTTGAAGATGCTTTGTTTTTTCCTGATAGTTGGTTTACTGCTTTCCATATAGATTTAGTGTTAGATTTAGAAGCGATTAATTCGCTAAAGTATTTCTTTTCAGCAGCTCTTTTCATCGAGTTTACTTTATTCCGCTGTTTCTTGAAGTTTTCATCATTTCCTGTTTGCTGAAGTAAATATTCACGGTTATTTCTAGCTGCGTTAATTTCTTCATTTAACCATGGAGGTTTGTCTGTGAGTTTTACTCTTTTCTTTTTGCATGGAGCATGCTTATTGAATACCGCAAGAAACGCATCATACCATGTATTCAGAGCTCCGTCAGGGTCCTATGCTGATATACCTCTGAAAAGTTTGTGTTAATTAGATCGAACAAAAGAGATCTGGATGAAATTTTTGTAACTTCTGTAAATTATATATTTATGGTAGGATCTAGGAATTTTCACGCCTTTCTTACACCAGGTTAGACAAACTGGAAAGTGATCACTTAATCCAAAAATAGGTACAGATGCTTCTACAATATTAGAAGAATTTGTAACATAGACATGGTCAATCAATGTTTCTGTTTTCAATGTTTTGCGCGTAGGGGAATTTATTAGTTGGGTTAAGTTGTATGTATCAATAATCTTTTTCCATGTGTTGTATGGTTTTAGTAAGTCGATGTTGAAATCACCGAGTAGTATTATTTCACTGGAATGGTCTAATACTTCTTCTATCATTGACTCAAAACGTCGAACCAATCAGCACGTTCATCAGGGTTTCTATACAACATACCTATTTACATTGGTCTATTTCCCTTTAGACACACTTCAATCCATATACATTCCACAGAGTGTTTATCAAACACATTAAGTTGCTTACTTCACTGATTGATGGATATACGCCACTAATCCCGTTTCTAGCTTATTTGAACGTGATGCATCTTTACGTATAAGATTATAACCTGGAATAGTGACTAAATGGTCGGAAACAATATCAGTTAACCTAGTTTCAGAAAAACCAAAAAACATGAAAACAATCGTCTGAATTCGACAAAATAGAAGGAACATCAGATATCTTGTTTAAAAGATGGCAAGCATTTAGATATCCTACTTTAAAGCCTTTTTTTGTTAACCACTTGAGATCTGTTGGCTTCTGCGACATGATGATTGAAGATGACACCAAACAGAAATTTTCTAGTAAAGCGAAAAAAGTATAGTTTATATTTTAAGACAACAGCAACAAACAATGATTAAATAATACCAAAACAGTTGTCACTCAAAATCAGTAAAGGTCCAAAAAATTCAAAAAGATGTCAAGTACTAGGCACATAAGCCAGCAAAATAAAAAGCTAACATACACGACAGAAACAACGTAAGAAGAGTCGGAAGCTTAAGCAAAACCTCTGAGCCAAAGCAATTGCAAATTTCCAGGTATCCCAGGTCCAAAGTACAAGCATAATACGGCCAATGAAAGGAACATGGAAAACATATTCTTATGGGAACAGAACAGTTTCATGTAAGTTCATGGGGATGACATGGCGTACGCACACACACACACACACACCACACACACACACACACACACACACACACACACACACACACACACACACCACACACACACACAACACACACACACACACACACACACACACACACACACACACACACACACACACACACACACACACACACACACACCACACACACTGAATAATTGAATAATGATATAAATAATCGCATGCAATAATAGAAGATATTTCTGGTATTATGCTAAGATGAAGTCATACTCTCCACAAAGCTTTTCTTTCTAAAAAAATTGAACTGCATATAAAATAGCATGAACAAAATCAAATCAGAAATTGACACACACATTACCAGGTACCATTGGGCCTCTGGCACCCTTGCTGTGACATCAACTGTGCAGCCAGGACATAAGTTGCTGAGCACACCCCCCTGCTGAGGCAGGTTGTGGCCAGCTACGAGAATTTGGGTTTTGGCCCTGTGGCACGAGATTAAGAGCCGGGGGACCTGACCCAAGAGGAAACCGTCCTGTTCTCTGAGCAGTGTCTCCACTCTGTTGGGGCACATGAGGGGGGGTAGGTGCATGGGATTTGGCCTCTAGGGTAGGATTTGGGATCTGGGTACATTGGATAAGGGAAAGGAAATGGGTACAAAGGATATTTTGGGATAGAAGTAAAGGGAGGGCATGCATTATCACCAGCCTGTGGCTGACCATATTGAGGAGGCTGTGGCACAACGCCACTGGTGTTGTTTAAGGCATAAGGTTGCCTTACAGCAGAGACAACCTCCTCGTGGTGACCCATGCTGACCAGTCCAGGCTGACTGGCATCTGAAAATAATGGGGGAAAATCTGCTGTGGACAATAACTGGGGAATGGCTACAGATTCAGGGCCATTCTTACGCATACTGGAGGTTCTACCTAGAAAGTTGAAATCACTCTGTGCATTCCTTGTGTTTTTTTGCATTCTGGTGATTATAGATTAAGTTAGGCAATGAATTTTTATGGTCTGCATGGTCGTTTCTTCCTGGTGGGTGGGTTTGAGGAAGCACTTCTTTGAATTTCATTGCAAGACAGGCAGTTCCCCTCGCGCTAGGGTGAAAAGCATCTTTGTACAGTGCTTTACGTGGGAACCCTTTTGGGTTACGAAAGAATTAAAGTGATCTACCATATCCACTTGTAAGGTGGTACATCAGTCGTATAAGTTTCGGTTCGAAGGGGCTATTGAATTATTCAGCTGATGACGTCCAAAAGCCGGCACAATGGAGCTTATAGCTACGTAAGCGGAGGGAAATCTTTGTTTACACATGGTGATGAGGTCTTTCCATGTTTGGGAGGAGATGGGTCCTGCTGGACAGTCATTGACTCCGACATGAACAATCAATGTTTTCACGTGTGACTGAGTTTCTAAATGGTTTAACCATTGGATGACATCTGCTACTGTTAGTCCTGGGGCACATATTTTGAACATGGGAGAGAGAGAGAGGAGGGAGCTGTACAAC
>CM031598.1:122443343-122445843 GCA_018398815.1 Conus ventricosus | reverse complement strand
TATCTCTGTCCTCTTTAAGTCTTATGTTATCTCTGTCCTCTTTAAATATTATGTTATCTCTGTCCTCTTTACATCTTATGTTATCCCTGTCCTCTTTAAATCTTATGTTATCTCTGTCCTCTTTAAATCTTATGTTATCTCTGTCCTCTTTAAGTCTTATGTTATCTCTGTCCCTTTTAAGTCTTATGTTATCCCTGTCCTCTTTAAGTCTTATGTTATCTCTGTTCTCTTTAAGTCTTATGTTATCTCTGTCCTCTGTCTTATGTTATCTCTGTCCTCTTTACATCTTATGTTATCTCTGTCCTCTTTACATCTTATGTTATCTCTGTCCTCTTTAAATCTTATGTTGTCTCTGTCCTCTTTACATCTTATGTTATCTCTGTCCTCTTTAAATCTTATGTTATCTCTGTCCTCTTTAAATCTTATGTTATCTCTGTCCTCTTTAAGTCTTATGTTATCTCTGTCCTCTGTCTTATGTTTTCTCTGTCCTCTTTAAGTCTTACATTATTCCTGTCCTCTTTAGTGTTATGTTTTCTCTGTCCTCTTTAAGTCTTATATTATCCCTGACCTCTTTGGGTCTTATATCATCCCTATCCCCTTCATGTCTTATGTTATTCTTGTTCCCTCAATGTCTTATGGTATGACTGTCCCTCCATGTCATATTATCCCTGTCCTCTTTAAGTCTTATGCTAACCCTGTCACCCCCCATCCCATTCCACCCGCATGTCTATTCCTGTCCCATCTAGTTTTTACGTTGTCCCTGCCATATAAACAGAAAAGACTTCACTGTATGTGTGTATCATCTGGTGAAAAGACATCACTGTATGTGTGTATCATCTGGTGAAAAGACATCACTGTATGTGTGTATCATCTGGTGAAAAGACATCACTGTATGTGTGTATCATCTGGTGAAAAGACATCACTGCGTGTGTGTATCATCTGGTGAAAAGACATCACTGTATGTGTGTATCATCTGGTGAAAAGACATCACTGTATGTGTGTATCATCTGGTGAAAAGACATCACTGTATGTGTGCATCATCTGGTGAAAAGACATCACTGTATGTGTGCATCATCTGGTGAAAAGACATCACTGTATGTGTGCATCATCTGGTGAAAAGACATCACTGTATGTGTGTATCATCTGGTAAAACGACATCACTGTATGTGTGTATCATCTGGTGAAAAGACATCACTGTATGTGTGTATCATCCGGTGAAAAGACATCACTGTATGTGTACATCATCTGGTGAAAAGACATCACTGTATGTGTGTATCATCTGGTAAAAAGACATCACTGTATGTGTGTATCATCTGGTGAAAAGACATCACTGTATGTGTGTATCATCCGGTGAAAAGACATCACTGTATGTGTGTATCGTCTGGTCTGTGCACGTAAAATCGGTTGAAGAAGCAGGACTGGGAAGCTCAGTCAGTGTTCTATAGTGTCTACATGCCAGACTCTTCCGTATTTTCTGCATGATAACCATCGAAGCAGCCAAGGTAATGCCGCATCAGGCCACTGATTCCCACAAAGGATTTGAAGTGGTGTGTGTGTGTGTGTGTGTTCGTGCGTGCGTGCGTGAGCGTGCGTGCGTGCGTGCGTGCGCATGCGCACGCGTGTGTGTGTGTGTGTGTGTGCGCGCGCGGTGTGTGTGTGTGTGTGTGTGTGTGTGTGTGTGTGTGTGTGTGTGCGTGTGCGTGCGTGCGTGCGTGCGTGCGTGCGTGCGTGTGTGTGTGTGTGTGTGTGTGTGTGTGTGTGTGTGTGTGTTGCGTGCGTGCGTGAGTGCGTGCGTGCGCGCGCGTGCGTGCGTGTGTGTATGTGTGCGTGCGTGCGTGCGGGCGGTGTGTGTGTGTGGTGCGTGCGTGCGTGCGTGCGTGCGTGCGTGCGTGGTGTGTGTGTGTGTGTGTGTGTGTGTGTGTGTGTGTGTGTGTGTGTGTGTGTGTGTGTGTGTTTGCGAGGGTGCGTGTGTGTGTGTGTGTGTGTGTGTGTGTGTGTGTGTGTGTGTGTGTGTGTGTAAAACAACCTGCACTCCCTGAGAGGCAACGTTCACCCTCACGTTCTGGCCATAGAGAGTGTTCACACTGTTAGCTCTTTCTCCACGCCTGGCGACACAGCCCACAGTGGGCTGGTTCTGAGGAGGTGGTAGATCAGTTATTGGGCCGTTCCCAGGACAGCCGCCTCCCGCCACAAGCCGTTACAATCATCAGGCACCACCAGTCTGCGACCTCCATCGACAGACCGACCCTCCTCCTCCCGCCCTATCCCTATCCCACCTCAACCCCACCCCTCACCCCCTCTCCCAAGGCGCTGGCTGTTATCACCTCACTGCTCCTCCCCTCCCCACCCCCTGTCTCCCTCCTCAAGGCGCTGGCCGGGACGCTCACCAAGCCTTTTGTTTTCTGATCAAGCCGCTGCTTCCAACGGACCGTGGAAACATGACACCGCCCTCAAAGCGTGACGGACAAGCCGCATCCGTTCTGCTTGGCGGAGCAGCTTC
>CM031598.1:122420843-122433343 GCA_018398815.1 Conus ventricosus | reverse complement strand
GCTGGTGTGTATATTTAAGAGATAAATACATTTTGCCTCATACTAGAAATGTTCACCAAACCAGTCGCCGTGGGGAAGTGGTTAGCGTCGCGGACTCCCGGCTGGGAGGTCGTGGGTTCGATTTCCATCAGAGTCATGTGGGATTTTTCTGCCCCGACCGGCTCCTACCCAGTGTTCAGTTTGCTACGGGCTCAGTTGGGAAGACTGGGACCACACAGTCGAGTTTCATCCACTTAATGGATGCGTCTCTGAGAGTGTTGCTCAAATTTCCAGACCAACACTGTAGGTGCCTGTATCTCTCGGGCCTGGTTGACGCCAGGATTATTATGAATGGAAGCGTAGAGCACAGCCCTGTCATGCAGTCTCAGACCGAAATGGAAATCCGTAGCATCATCTTAATCATCCTCATTCTCATCGATCAGCATAAAAAAAGTATTAAATTCTGTGGCCCTTCAGGCCCTGCTCTCATGGTGACCTCAATTTCGATGTCCTCTCCACGTCTGTGGCCTTGGTTTGATTCCGTCGGGGTCACCGGTATTGGCGAGTCCATGGGGGCTGTCGCTGGACGGACGTAGTGACGCCCTCCGGAGGGAGAACCCACTCACTCCGGCTCAGCGACTGAGCAATTATTGTCGTCAGTAGGGGGCTTAGTAGGTGGTGTCCTACGTATGTTGGATCAGAACAGGCGTCACTGAACACCACCGAAGTGACTCGGCAGCAGTGCAGTGTCTTCTCCGGTGGGTTGGCTCTTTACGACTTGACATTGACTGCTCCCAGTGGATTGTCGGTGCTGGGGCTGCAGCAGGACTGACCGGGCTGTGGCTGTGGACGGGTTGTCGGAATGAGCGGCATGGGTACACTGCCACCGCACTGAGGTGGCACAGAAGATGGGACAGCAATATAAAAAAAATGTTTATCAAGTATCATTGCTTCTTTAATGCAAAATGAAAAGAGAATTGTAAAACGCTCCATAGCTATGTTCATTTTCAAAGCACTGAAAGGAAGGTAAAAACTGCTATCAGTTAACACACTAATGCCAGAGTGATTTCAGGAAGGACATAAATTTTTGTTATGCAAATATTTTCTTTCATAATTTTCAGTATATGCGCCCAGGGCGTGTGTGTTCTACATTTTTTTTTTTACCTCATTGCAGATAGGTCGGTGGCCTTTGCAATTAAACTATTTGAGTTGAGTTGAGTTGAGTTGCTGTTGTGTGTGCTGTCTTTTAAGCTCTTGGGGTGTGCCTTGGGGTCTATTGAAGATGTCCTGTGTTTTTAACCTTTGAAATGTGACCTGGAGACTCAATCCTTGGGGTCTACTGAAGATGTCCTGTGTTTTGAACCTTTGGAATGTGACCTGGAGACTCAATCCTTCAACGCAGAAATTTGGAGCTGACGTTGTTCAGAGTCATGTACCCCACGGCGGTTTACCAAAGCTTGGAGCTTCCATCCTTGTACGCATGGAGGTCCTCTTTAGACATGACCAGGCTGTCCTACGCCACTTCTACAGGAAGGATTTCCCTTAAGCCCCAGTATGTATATTCCAGGATTGTCCATCCTAAGTTCTAGAGTGCAACTCTTTGAGGTTTGTGAACGTGAAAGAACAAAAGAACAGGAGATGAAGTGACAATGCCGTTGTTGGTACCTTTATGAAAGCACGGATATCCAAGGTCTGTATTACCACCTTGACTAGCTTATCCTTCATGACACGCTCCCTTCTGGCTTCTGATATTCAGACAGCAACACAACCAGCCCCAGTGTGCCTGGAGAAGGGGGAAGGAGGGCGAATGGACGGCAGAAAAGTGAAAAGAAAAGAGAAATAAATCGCTCTTGCGAAAAAAAAATAATTGCAAAATAAGAACTGCAAAGAAAATAGCTGGATTAGGATGAAAACAAGAACCCAAACAAAGAAACATACGAGAACAAAAAGAAAATAGTAGGAAGACAACGACTATAAGAAGAAGGAAACAATGTAGCTTTGAAAGGAGAAGGTAGGACAGAACATGTGAAAAAACATTAACTAAACAAAAAGACTTTTATGGAAAAGATTTAGGAGAAGGTAGGATGGGGAAGACGAGGAGAGGGTAGGATGGGGAAGATGGATGTAGGAGTGGTGGGATGACAAGGAAAGGAGAGGTGAGGGGGAGGGGGGGGGTGGCGAATGGAGGGGGTGGAGGTGGGTACAGTGTCTTGAGCTCCACAGGCGGTTGACAAACGAGAGTCTAACTGCAGTATGTTGCCGCGGGAAAACCCCGCGCAGGATAACCCTCACCCCTCTCACCGCCCTTCCCTTTCACCTCTCCCTCACCCTTACCCCACTCCCCATCCGGCCCCGCCTTTCCCGTCCGCTTAAACAGGCAGCGCCCCACCCAGCCTTCATCCATGTCCATCATCACTCACACGTAACAGCCTCCATCCATGTCCATCATCACTCACACGTAACAGCCTCAATCCATGTCCACCATCACTCACACGTAACAGCCTCCATCCATGTCCATCATCACTCACACGTAACAGCCTCCATCCATGTCCACCATCACTCACACGTAACAGCCTCCATCCATGTCCACCATCACTCACACGTAACAGCTTCCATCCATGTCCATCATCACTCACACGTAACAGCCTCCATCCATGTCCATCATCACTCACACGTAACAGCCTCTATCCATGTCCACCATCACTCACACGTAACAGCCTCCATCCATGTCCACCATTACTCACACGTAACAGCCTCCATCCATGTCCATCGTCACTCACACGTAACAGCCTTCATCCATGTCCATCGTCACTCACACGTAACAGCCTTCATCCATGTCCATCATCACTCACACGTAACAGCCTCCATCTATGTCCATCATCACTCACACGTAACAGCCTCCATCCATGTCCATCGTCACTCACACGTAACAGCCTCCATCCATGTCCATCATCACTCACACGTAACAGCCTTCATCCATGTCCATCATCACTCACACGTAACAACCTCCATCCATGTCCATCATCACTCACACGTAACAGTGCCAGAATATACAGACATGTATGTAGTTTCGTATCTGTGTCTCTGTATTTTATAATGTCATTCCATGGTTGTCGTTGAAACGATAATGCAGGACGGGCTGAAGTCAAATTCGAGTGCTCAGTGAAGTTGTTCACGTTTGGAGGAGAATAAAAACAAGCAATCACAACTGGAAACCAGTGCCCAGACATGTTGGAGCAGATGAACACAGCCAGTCACAACTGGAAACCAGACATGTTGGAGCAGATGAACACAGCCAGTCACAACTGGAAACCAGTGCCCAGACATGTTGGAGCAGATGAACATAGCCAGTCACAACTGGAAACCAGTGCCCAGACATGTTGGAGCAGATGAACACAGCCAGTCACAACTGGAAACCAGTGCCCAGACATGTTGGAGCAGATGAACACAGCCAGTCACAACTGGAAACCAGTGCCCAGACATGTTGGAGCAGATGAACACAGCCAGTCACAACTGGAAACCAGTGCAAAGACATGTTGGAGCGGGCCGTCAGCTGAAAAGAGAACAGACAACAAGTGTTCAGCCCATGGAATGGACTCCTGCTTCCGGTGTGTGTGTGTGTGTGTGTGTGTGTGTGTGTGTGTGTGTGTGTGTGTGTGTGTGTGTGTGTGTGTGTGTGTGTGTGTGTGTGTGTGTGCGTGTGCGTGCGTGCGTGCGTGCGTGCGTGCGCGCGCGCGCGTGTGTCAAGTCAAGTCAAGTCAAGTCAAAATTATCTTTATTGAGGGTTAAAAGAATAAGCTTTGCAGCTTTTTTTCATCCTGCCCTCACAAAAAAGCATAAATATCAATCACAATAGTGAAAATCCAGAAACTCGAAGCAATACATACGTATAAATCAGAAATATACAATGTAATGAAAACAATGAAACAATTAACAACCATTAATCAATATTGTGACGGACAATGGACAACATGTCAAACATGGCAATAAAGAGATTTGAAAGAGAGAGAGAGAGGGAGAGAGAGAGAGAGAGAGAGAGAGAGAGAGAGAGAGAGAGAGGGGCTGACAGATAGCAGAGAGACAGATAGCATTGACAAAGAATCCAATAGACAGACAGACAGACAGTCAGAGAGAAAGAGAGACACAGAGAGAGAGAGAGAGAGAGAGAGAGAGAGAGAGAGAGAGAGAGAGAGAGAGAGAGAGAGAGAGAGAGAGAGGGGCTGACAGATAGCAGAGAGACAAATAGCATTGACAAAGAATCCAACAGACAGACAGACAGACAGTCAAGGGAAGAAGAGAGAGAGAGAGAGACAGAGAGAGAGAGGCAGAGAGAGAGAGAGAGAGAGAGAGAGAGAGAGAGAGAGAGAGAGAGAGAGAGAGAGAGAGAGAGAGAGAGAGGGGGGATCTGCAGCAAGATAGATCATCATAAATTACTTTATAATTTGTCCATCAAATATTTTTTCAGTGCTTTTTTAAACAGTAGTTTAGAAGGACATGTTTTTAAAGTAGAAGATAAATTGTTCCATGCCGTTCCTCCAGAATATATGAAGCTAGATTTGTAAAGATTGTTACGGGGTCTAGGAAACGAAAGTTTGTGAACATGTCTATTTTCATTATTTTCAAAGTTTCGGATAATTTTCTTTGGAGCTATTCCCTTAACTACTGTGTGTGTGTGTGTGTGTGTGTGTGTGTGTGTGTGTGTGTGTGTGTGTGTGTGTGTGTGTGTGTGTGTGTGTGTGTGTGTGTGTGTGTGTGGTGTGTGGTGTGTGTGTGTGTGTGGTGTGTGTATGTGTGTGTGTGTGTGTGTGTGTGTGTGTGTGCGTGCGTGCGCGCGCGCGTGCGCGAGTGCGCGCGCGCGGGCGTGCTTGCGTGTGTACGTATATGTGTACATACTCGCGTGCATGCATGCTTGCGTGTATACGTATGTGTGCACACACTAGCGTGTGTGCGTGCCTCTGTGTGTGTGAGAGCTGAGGGGGGGGGGGGGGGGGGGGGGAGGGTTGCTTGTCCTTATTTGCATGGAGAATGGGGCGTCGAAGTGTTGACATAGGCCAGGGTGAGAATTGTCAGTGGGAATCTAAGGGAATGGAAGGGAGAAAGAGGGGGCATGTGGAAATTACAGTTGATCTCTGTGGATAATTTTACAATTACCACCGCTTTGTTGCTGAGAACGGATAAAGCGTTCATGGACTGAGGAACGACATATTAGGCTGGTTCGCCTGTCTTATTCTTAACGTCCTTCGATGTAACGAATAATCGGCATCGTGTTGTAACGGTAAGTCGTGAAGATGTCGTGACCAGCGTGCTGTAACAGATCGTAGGGATGCCATGACCATCGTGCTGTGACAGTAGGTCGTAGGGATGTCGTGACTGTGAGGCTATGACAGTAGGTCGTGACTCTAGTGCTGTGACAGTAGGTCGTAGGGATGTCATGACTCTAGTGCTGTGACAGTAGGTCGTAGGGATGTCGTGACTGTGAGGCTATGACAGTAGGTCGTGACTCTAGTGATGTGACAGTAGGTCGTAGGAATGTCGTGACTCTAGTGCTATGACAGTAGGTCGTAGGGATTTCGTGACCATGGTGCTATGACAGTAAGTCGTAGGGATGTCGTGACTCTAGTGCTGTGACAGTAGGTCGTAGGGATGTCGTGACCATGGTGCTATGACAGTAGGTCGTTGGGATGTCGTGACCATGGTGCTATGACAGTAGATCGTAGGGATGTCGTGACTCTAGTGCTATGACAGTAGGTCGTAGGGATGTCGTGACCATAGTGCTATGACAGTAGGTCGTAGGGATGTTGTGACCATAGTGCTATGACAGTAGGTCGTAGAGATGTCGTGACTCTAGTGCTATGACAGTAGGTCGTAGGGATGTCGTGACTCTACTGCTATGACAGTAGGTCGTAGGGATGTCGTGACCATGGTGCTATGACAGTAGGTCGTAGGGATGTCGTGACTCTACTGCTATGACAGTAGGTCGTAGGGATGTCGTGACCATCTGTGACAGTAGGTCGTAGGGATGTCGTGACCATGGTGCTATGACAGTAGGTCGTAGGGATGTCGTGACTCTAGTGCTATGACAGTAGGTCGTAGGGATGTCGTGACCATGGTTCTATGACAGTAGGTCGTAGGGATGTCGTGACTCTAGTGCTTTGACAGTAGGTCGTAGGGATGTCGTGACCATGGTGCTATGACAGTAGGTCGTAGGGATGTCGTGACCATACTGCTATGACAGTAGGTCGTAGAGATGTCATGACCATCGTGCTATGACAGTAGGTCGTGACTCTAGTGCTGTGACAGTAGGTCGTAGGGATGTCATGACTCTAGTGCTGTGACAGTAGGTCGTAGGGATGTCATGACTCTAGTGCTGTGACAACAGGTCGTAGGGATGTCATGACCATAGTGCTATGACAGTAGGTCGTAGGGATGTCGTGACCATGGTGCTATGACAGTAGGTCGTAGGGATGTCATGACTCTAGTGCTATGACAGTAGGTCGTAGGGATGTCGTGACTCTAGTGCTATGACAGTAGGTCGTGACTCTAGTGCTATGACAGTAGGTCGTAGGGATGTCGTGACTCTAGTGCTGTGACAGTAGGTCGTAGGGATGTCGTGACTCTAGTGCTATGACAGTAGGTCGTAGGGATGTCGTGACCATAGTGCTATGACAGTAGGTCGTAGGGATGTCGTGACTCTAGTGATATGACAGTAGGTCGTAGGGATGTCGTGACTCTAGTGCTATGACAGTAGGTCGTAGGGATGTCGTGACCATCTGCGGCAGCAGGTCGTAGGGATGTCGTGACCATAGTGCTATGACAGTAGTTCGTATGGATGTCGTGACTCTAGTGCTATGACAGTAGGTCGTAGGGATGTCGTGACTCTAGTGCTATGACAGTAGGTCGTAGGGATGTCGTGACTCTAGTGCTATGACAGTAGGTCGTAGGGATGTCGTGACTCTAGTGCTATGACAGTAGGTCGTAGGGATGTCGTGACTCTAGTGCTATGACAGTAGGTCGTAGGGATGTCGTGACAATCTGTGACAGTAGGTCGTAGGGATGTCGTGACCATGGTGCTATGACAGTAGGTCGTAGGGATGTCGTGACTAGTGCTATGACAGTAGGTCGTAGTGATGTCGTGACTCTAGTGCTATGACAACAGGTCGTAGGGATGTCGTGACCATCTGTGACAGTAGGTCGTAGGGATGTCGTGACCATCGTGCTATGACAGTAGGTCGTAGGGATGTCGTGACCATGGTGCTATGACAGTAGGTCGTAGGATGTCGTGACCATCTGTGACAGTAGGTCGTAGGGATGTCGTGACTCTTGTTCTATGACAGTAGGTCGTAGGGATGTCGTGACTCTAGTGCTATGACAGTAGGTCGTAGGGATGTCGTGACTCTAGTGCTATGACGCGTAGGGATGTGGTGACCATCTGTGACAGTAGGTCGTAGGGATGTCGTGACCATGGTGCTATGACAGTAGGTCGTGGGGATGTCGTGACTCTAGTGCTATGACAGTAGGTCGTAGGGATGTCGTGACCATCTGTGACAGTAGGTCGTAGTGATGTCGTGACTCTAGTGCTATGACAGTAGGTCGTAGTGATGTCGTGACCATCTGTGACAGTAGGTCGTAGTGATGTCGTGACTCTAGTGCTATGACAGTAGGTCGTAGGGATGTGACATACGGATGGCTGGTCAGCCATCTGGACATCTTTTTTTCTCCGGTGAAGAGCATCTAGGAACATGTCTAAAACCAATTTAGTACACACACACACACACACACACACACACACACACACACACACACACACACACGCGCGCACGCGCGCGTGCGCGCGCGCGCTTGCCTGCACACATACACACACAAATGTGCACACACGCATGCGCGCGCACGCACGCGCGCACACACACACACACACACACACACACACACACACACACACACACACACACACACACACACACACACACACACACACACACACACATGCGCACACACACACACATGGGCCCGTGCCCATTGTCCATACACACACATGTGTACATTCACTACACACACATACAAAAAAAAAGAAAGAAAAAAAAGACAACAATTGTTTGGTAGGCACTCAAGGTCTGACCAGCGCACTGGGCTAATGCGTAGGTCAGACATCTGCTAAGTCGCAGCCACGAGAACCTCTTCTTCAATTGTCTCATCTTAGTCGTTAATTCATTTATCCATCAGCTTAAAAGCATGCGTACATGTGGTCTCAAAACTTAGCGGATGTGGTGTAGCGTATATGGAGTAGTCCGCACGCAGTGACGCCTCCTTGATGAAACTGGAACTGAAACTGAAAGAATGTGATCTTCTACTAAGACGTGTATCATCCACTGAGGCTAAAGAAAAACCATTTCAATGTGGACGTCTGCTAGGATGCTTGTTCTTTTTGTTTTGACGAAAGGCCATTTTAATGTGAATATCTTTTGGGCTCCATTCTCCTCCGTTTGGCGTGTCTGAAGAAAGACCATTCGATGTAAAATGATGCTAAGCAAACTCAACTCTGCTTGGCGTGTCTGAACAAAGACCATTCCATGTAAAATGATGCTAAGCAAACTCAACTCTGCTTGGCGTGTCTAAAAAAGACCATTCCATGTAAAATGATGCTAAGCAAACTCAACTATGCTTGGCGTGTCTGAACAAAGACCATTCCATGTAAAATGATGCTAAGCAAACTCAACTATGCTTGGCGTGTCTAAAGAAAGACCATTCGATGTAAAATGATGCTAAGCAAACTCAACTATGCTTGGAGTGTCTGAACAAAGACCATTTGATGTAAAATGATGCTAAGCAAACTCAACTATGCTTGGAGTGTCTGAACAAAGACTATTCGATGTAAAATGATGCTAACCAAACTCAACTATGGAACGCAGGGCCGCTACTATCTCCTCTTCCACAACAAGCAGTTCCTGGCCAGATACAGTTTTGACGATGACTTTCGTCAGCTTGGACGACAGAGTAAACCCCTTGCAGAATGACAACGGATGCCGGAAGGATGAACGGGGAGAGAAGGGGAGGGGGTAGGGGTGACCTGGTCTTCCTTGACGTTGACGGAGAACCTTGTGGCGCAGCATCCTCAGGGGAGCTTCAGAGGGCCCACTGCCGCTGCGAGTGCCTGCCGGCTTTCAATTTGTTTGTTTGCTAAACACAAAGTAGGACAGCCATAAATCCACAATCTGTCAAGGGAGACAAATCACAGTGTCTTGACGGCCGGCACTGCAGGAAGGCTGACAGCTGGAGTTCTCTTTTCCTGACTTCCCGGCTCAGAGAGAGAGAGAGAGAGAGAGAGAGAGAGAGAGAGAGAGAGAGAGAGAGAGAGAGAGAGAGAGAGAGAGAGAGAGAGAGAGAGGACGGAACCGTTTTGATTTCAAAATGCAACAGATGAGCTAGCAGTGACCAGACGTCGTGGTGCGGTGGTTATTGTTGCTGGGATGCCAGCTGGCAGTTCAAAGGTTCGAGTCCCATCAGAGAAATTTCTTTTTCATTTATTTATTTTCTTTGTTCCGGCCGGCTCCTACCTGAGTTCAGTGCCCTATTGGCTCTAAAGAGACTGGAGCCACACAGTCAAGTTGTGTCCACTGACTGGCTCTAAAGAGACTGGAGCCACACAGTCAAGTTGTGTCCACTGACTGGCTCTAAAGAGACTGGAGCCACACAGTCAAGTTGTGTCCACTGACTGGCTCTAAAGAGACTGGAGCCACACAGTCAAGTTGTGTCCACTGCAGAAGTGGATCTGCATTGCATATCATCTTCACATTCCTCCTTCATCGTCACTGAAAACAACAACAACAACAAACTATGGCCCTTCATGCTCTGCTATCATGGTGTTCTTCGTTCCCGTTTCTTGTCCTCATCCATGCCCCTGGTGAGGTGAGGTGAGTTCGTGTCACAGTCTTCAGTGTCGGCCGGTTCAAAGAGACTGTCGCTGGACAAGCATGATGGCGCCCTCATGAGGATAACGCTTACTCACGATGGCTCCGCTACCAGGGAGTTACTGTCGTGAACAGGGGTGTGAGGAAGTCGTGAATAGGGGTGTGAGGAAGTCGTGAATAGGGATGTGAGGAAGTCGTGAATAGGGGTGTGAGGAAGTCGTGAATAGGGGTGTGAGGAAGTCGTGAATAGGGGTGTGAGGAAGTCGTGAATAGGGGTGTGAGGAAGTCGTGAATAGGGGTGTGAGGAAGTCGTGAATAGGGGTGTGAGGAAGTCGTGAACAGGGGTGTGAGGAAGGCGGTGGTCTACGTATGGTGGATCAGAACAGGCCCAAGGGAAGGCCACCGACGTGCTGTCGAGCCATGCAGAGTGTCTTACCATGAGTTGTCTTCTAACCACGTCCTGATGTGGACAGCTGTTGAGCCATGCAGAGTGTTTTACCATGAGTTGTCTTCTAACAACGTCCTGATGTGGACGGCTGTTGAGCCATGCAGAGTGTTTTACCATGAGTTGTATTCTAACAACGTCCTGATGTGGACGGCTGTTGAGCCATGCAGAGTGTCTTGCCATGAGTTGTCTTCTAACGACGACCTGATGTTGACGGCTCCCTGCGGACTGCTGGCTGGTGTTGCGACAGGACCAGCTGGGTGTGGCTTTACACGCAGGGGAGGGGGAGGGGAAGGAGGTGAGCGGCCAGAAGGTACCACCACTGAGGGGGCTATGAAGACAAGACACAGAAAACAGCGATAACTGTGATGGTCTCTGTGAAGATAAGACACCGAAAACAGCGAATAACTGTGATGGTCTCTGTGAAGATAAGACACCGAAAACAGCGAATAACTGTGATGGTCTCTGTGAAGGCTAGGAAGAGAAGACACAGAAAACAGCGAATAACTGTGATGGTCTCTGTGAAGATAAGACACCGAAAACAGCGAATAACTGGGATGGTCTCTGTAAAGAGAAGACACAGAAAACAGTGAATAACTGGGATAGTCTGTGTGAAGATAAGACACAGAAAACAGTGAATAACTGTGATGGTCTCTGTGAAGATAAGACACAGAAAACAGGGAATAACTGTGATGGTCTCTGTGAAGATAAGACACAGAAAACAGTGAATAACTGTGATGGTCTCTGTGAAGATAAGACACAGAAAACAGCGAATAACTGTGATGGTCTCTGTGAAGATAAGGCACAGAAACAGTAAATAACTGTGATGGTCTCTGTGAAGATAAGACCCAGAAAACAGTGAAAGACTGTGATGCTCTCTGTGAAGATAAGACACAGAAAACAGTGAATAACTGTGATGCTCTCTGTGAAGATAAGACACAGAAAACAGTGAATAACTGTGATGCTCTCTGTGAAGATAAGACACAGAAAACAGTGAATAACTGTGATGCTCTCTGTGAAGATAAGACACAGAAACAGTGAATAACTGTGATGGTCTGTGTGACAGTGGTCGAGTTGTTCCATTCCTACATCACCGACTTTCATCAAGTGAAAAAACTGTGATGGTCTCTGTGAAGATAAGACACATAAAACAGTGAATAACTGGGATGGTCTGTGTGAAGATAAGACACAGAAAACAGTGAATAACTGGGATGGTCTGTGTGAAGATAAGACACAGAAAACAGTGAATAACTGTGATGGTCTGTGTGACAGTCGTCCAGTTGTTCCATTCCTACATCACCGACTTTCAACAAGTGAAGTAACTGTGCTGGTCTTTCTCTTACAGTCCTCCACTGGTTTCATTTCTTATTGCCGACCATCACATTGTTTTGTCAATACTTACTGCTCGACCCACTCCGTTGTTTTTCGGTGTGTCAGAGGGCTCAGTCCTGGGGACTGTCCGTGTTATTTTGCACATCCATCCTGTCTCCGCCATTGCAGACCAACATTCTCTTTCCCACTAGTTTCTCTCATGACATTCGGCTGATTGTTGCTGAACCTCTCTCTGATCTTCAGGTAATGACTGGAGACACTCAGCACTGCATGTCTGACCTGAAGAAAACCGGACGGCAGACGACAAACTCAAACTAAATGAAAACAAAACTGAAATAATGCCTGTGAATTGTTCATCTCTCCCATCATTTGTTGGTCTCACTGACTCATTAATTACGTCTTCATCTTCCGCTCGTAGCCTCGGGGTGACAGTGGATCCAACTCGGTCCGTTCAACAGCACTTTACTGAGGTCGTTCTCACCTTGTTGTCTTCAACTCCGTCACATTGCCGCCATACCCGGCTGTTACCTTTCTAACAAGCCACCCGATTCTACCCTTGCCTGCTTAGCTTGTCACCTTTCTGAACAAGCCACCCGATTCTACCCTTGCCTGCCACCCGATTCTACCCTTGCCTGCTTAGCTGTACTCCCGATTCTACCCTTGCCTGCCACCCGATTCTACCCTTGCCTGCTTAGCCGTACTCTCGAGTTTTCATTGTAACTGTCTTTTATCTGGCTCCCCAAGCACTCTCATGAAGACACTGCAGAAGACCTACAATCACGCTGACCACCTCATCTGTTGCTCCTCTGCATCTGACCATACCATCAGAACCGTAGCCA
>CM031598.1:122410843-122415843 GCA_018398815.1 Conus ventricosus | reverse complement strand
GTCGTCGTTAATCATCATCATCATCATCATCATCATCATCATCATCATCATCATCATCATCATCATCATCATCATCATCATCATCATCGTCATCATCGTCATCATCGTCATCATTTTTATTATCATTATTATTATTAATTTCAATATTATGATCATCATCATTATTATTTTCATTATCATCAATGTTATTATCATTATTATTGTTATTATTATCTTTATGCTTACTATTTTCGTTATCATTGCTGTTGTTGTTTTTGATGCTGTGGTTGACACTCAGATATTCACATCAAATGCCAAGAAAAAAAAAGTACACCAAACTTTGCTCTGTGAGGGACAATAAAATGAAACACGGAGGAGAGAGAGGGAGTGCGGGGGGAGGGGGGGGTGGAAGACGGGACGACTTGAGACGGTAAAGGAAAACAGGAGTGGGAGGTACAGTGGGATGGAGGGGGGGGGGGGAGGGGGGGGGAGGTCGGACGTCAAGGGGCTGACGACAGTGCAGTGTGCCAGGTGCATAGGTCAGACACTGCCTCGTTATTCCCCCTGTCTGGCTCTGCCGCTGACGGTTTCATGCGGCTCTGGCAGTCAGAAATTTATTCTGAAGATGCCTATCCAGACAGCAATAAAAACTGGGCCCGCTCGCCGCGTTCCCCGCCCGCCCGCCCGTCAGGGGAGACTATCTCATAAAGGGCCGATAACCATCAGGCTGGGAGTGACGGGCCATCTGATAAATGAGCTAGCGTGGACGCCAAAGAAAAGCGCGCCTCGCCGGAAGAGGGTGAGAAGAAAGTGAGTTACAGGGTTGTGGAGGACAAAACCACAATCACTCCCACACCATCACCCCCACACCATCACTCCCACACCATCACCCCACATCATCACCCCCACACCATCACCCCACACCATCACCCCCACACCATCACTCCCACACCATCACCCCCACACCATCACTCCCACACCATCACCCCCACACCATCACCCCCACACCATCACCCCACACCATCACCCCCACACCATCACTCCCACACCATCACCCCACACCATCACTCCCACACCATCATTCCCACACCATCACTCCCACACCATCACTCCCACACCATCACTCCCACACCATCACTCCCACACCATCACTCCCACACCATCACTCCCACACCCTGGCCCTGCAGAGTTACAGGGTTGTGGAGGACACGGCCACCATCACTCCCACACCCTGGCCACCATCACTCCCACACCATGGCTACCATCACTCCCACACCCTGGCCACCATCACTCCCACACCCTGGCCACCATCACTCCCACACCCTGGCCACCATCACTCCCACACCCTGGCCACCATCACTCCCACACCATGGCCACCATCACTCCCACACAATCACTCCCACACCCTGGCCACCATCACTCCCACACCCTGGCCACCATCACTCCCACACCTGGCCACCATCACTCCCACACCATGGCCACCATCACTCCCACACCATGGCCACCATCACTCCCACACTCTTGCCACCATTACTCCCACACCCTGGCCACCATCACTCCCACACCCTGGCCACCATCACTCCCACACCATGGCCACCATCACTCCCACACCCTGGCCACCATCACTCCCACACCCTGGCCACCATCACTCCCACACCCTGGCCACCATCACTTCCACACCCTGGCCACCATCACTCCCACACCATGGCCACCATCACTCCCACACCATGGCCACCATCACTCCCCACACCTGGCCACCATCACTCCCACACCCTGGCCACCATCACTCCCACACCCTGGCCACCGTCACTCCCACACCCTGGCCACCATCACTCCCACACCCTGGCCACCATCACTCCCACACCATGGCCACCATCACTCCCACACCATGGCCACCATCACTCCCACACCCTGGCCACCATCACTCCCACACCCTGGCCACCATCACTCCCACACCATGGCCACCATCACTCCCACACCATGGCCCCCATCACTCCCACACTCTGGCCACCATCACTCCCACACCCTGGCCACCATAGCTCCCACACCCTGGCCACCATCACTCCCACACCCTGGCCACCATCACTTCCACACCATGGCCACCATCACTCCCACACCCCGGCCACCATCACTTCCACACCCTGGCCATCATCACTCCCACACCCTGGCCACCATCACTTCCACACCATGGCCACCATCACTCCCACACCCTGGCCATCATCACTCCACACCCTGGCCACCATCACTCCACACACCTGGCCACCATCACTCCCACACCCTGGCCACCATCACTCCCACACCCTGGCCTCCATCACTCCCACACCTGGCCTCCATCACTCCACACCCTGGCCACCATCACTCCCACACCCTGGCCACCATCACACCCACACCCTGACCACTATCACTCCCATATCCTGGCCCAACTTTCACCCTTAGCCATCAGTCAAACAGCCAATGACTGCATTTCTTGCTGCCCTCAAACAGCCAATGACTGCATTTCTTGCTGCCCTCAAACAGCCAATGACTGCATTTCTTGCTGCCATCAAACAGCCAATGACTGCATTTCTTGCTGCCCTCAAACAGCCAATGACTGCATTTCTTGCTGCCCTCAAACAGCCAATGACTGCATTTCTTGCTGCCATCAAACAGCCAATGACTGCATTTCTTGCTGCCCTCAAACAGCCAATGACTGCATTCTTGCTGCCCTCAAACAGCCAATGACTGCATTTCTTGCTGCCCTCAAACAGCCAATGACTGTATTTCTTGCTGGCCTCAAACAGCCAATGACTGCATTTCTTGCTGGCCTCAAACAGCCAATGACTGCATTTCTTGCTGCCCTCAAACAGCCAGTGACTGCATTTCTTGCTGGCCTCAAACAGCCAATGACTGCATTTCTTGCTGCCCTCAAACAGCCAGTGACTGCATTTCTTGCTGCCATCAAACAGCCAATGACTGCATTTCTTGCTGCCCTCAAACAGCCAGTGACTGCATTTCTTGCTGCCATCAAACAGCCAATGACTGCATTTCTTGCTGCCCTCAAACAGCCAATGACTGCATTTCTTGCTGCCCTCAAACAGCCAATGACTGCATTTCTTGCTGCCCTCAAACAGCCAATGACTGTATTTCTTGCTGGCCTCAAACAGCCAATGACTGCATTTCTTGCTGGCCTCAAACAGCCAATGACTGCATTTCTTGCTGCCTCAAACAGCCAGTGACTGCATTTCTTGCTGGCCTCAAACAGCCAATGACTGCATTTCTTGCTGCCCTCAAACAGCCAGTGACTGCATTTCTTGCTGTCCTCACCCATCTCCACCTCTCCCACCCTCTCACTGAAGGCAGGTGGGAGAGGGAGGGAGGGGAGAAGGGGAAGCTGCTTACTTTGATGAGGGATGAGAAGCATTCTGTCAGTGCTTCCCCCCCCCCCCACCACACACACACACACACTTTCTTATCTTTTCCAAGCGTAAACGACAACAACAATAACAGCAACAATAGCAGCAGCAGCTGCAACAACAACAACACAACAACAACAGCAACAACAACAACAACAACAACAACAAAAACAACAACAATGACAGATGGTTTATATTCAAAGTGGGTTTTAGATGTGTAAAGACACAGGTGATGGTGGTGGTGGGGTGGTCCAATCTAGCCCCCGATCCGCCTCCCCCCTCTCCCTTTCTTCCGTTTCTCTCACCGTCATCCCGTGTACCTCCACCCTCACCCCATCCCCCTTCCCTGAACCTTCGTTTTTTCTCACCGTCATCCTTCCCTCCCACATATTGTTTCTACCATTTCCCCCGCCCCGACCCCGCCCCCGCCCCGTGTCTTGCATAAAAAGTATGCTTGTGCTTTACATAGAAACATCGTCATCGTGATCATCAGCATCTGATTTTTCAATTTTGGTCAGGTATCATTTACATCCCTGTCGTACAACGATTTCTTCTTCTTCTTCCTAAAATACTGGTTCACTCAAAAAACGAGTAGGTCACCAGCGCGCATGTTAAAAAGTAAAATAAAATAACATAAAACAGTGCGACTCAGACTGTTGGCCCCTGGAGCAAATTTGGCAACAAGGGGTCGCACTCGATATTCAAGAAGTTAAAAGCCATGGCCAAATTCAGGCCCAGGTAATAGTAAAATATCTGGGGAAGTAAAAATAGAAAATCGTCAATATGCAGATCTCAAAACTGTCGAATCAATTTGTTTTTTAAATGAGATTGCATTTGTGGCAATCTTGATGGCACCCGGCAGTGAGTTCCACAGCCGTACAGAACTGGGATAAAAAGAATGTAAGTGGCTGTCAATATTTGATGCAGGTATGGTATAACATTGACCGCCACTCCTGGTGCTACTTTTATTCAATACTAGTTGTTCCATTGGAATATCAATTACTTTAGCTCTGCCTTTGAAGAAGATGTTAAGTTTGATAAAAGCTCTTCTCTCTTCTAAGGGTTTCCATTCTAATCTCCTCATGTTCTTCCTAGTATTCCCCTTTTCTCTGATGTGGTTCCCTGTTACGAACCGTGCTGCTCTCTTCTGAATCTTTTCGAGGTTATCAATGTCCTTTAGATGGTAAGGATCCCAAACTGAGCAACCATATTCCAGTACTGGTCTAACCAGTGTTTTGTAGCAGTCGTCTTTAACCTTTTGGGGGCAGTCATTGATATTCCTGTATAAGAAAGCTAAGATGTTATTTGCTTATCTTAAGGTATTAAATCTTCTGAAAAAATTATAATGGATCTACTGCTAAACCCTCTGATGCAGTTGGTAAACCGTCAGTAAAAAAACACATCATCATAACAATTATCTCATTCATCATCACAGTCATCAACATTATCTCCATTGTTAAACACAGCAATACGAGCCCTCAACCCCCACCCTACCCTCTCCGTTCCTTTAGTGTACTGTCTGTAGACACAAAACGATCACTCAATCCCCACCCTACCCTCTCCGTTCCTTTAGTGTACTGTCTGTAGACACAAAACGCCTTCCCAGAACCACGTCAGTCAGGGGAAATA
>CM031598.1:122388343-122405843 GCA_018398815.1 Conus ventricosus | reverse complement strand
CTGCCCACAGTACTTCATTGAACCAAGCCATGTCAAGATCGTCTGCCCACAGTATTTCATTGAACCAAGCCATACCAAGATCGTCTGCCCACAGTGTTTCATTGAACCAAGCCATGTCAAGATCGTCTGCCCACAGTGTTTCATTGAACCAAGCCATGTCAAGATCGTCTGCCCACAGTATTTCATTGAACCAAGCCATGTCAAGATCGTCTGCCCACAGTACTTCATTGAACCAAGCCATATCAAGATCTACTGGCATGAGTTAAAACAGAACACTACAATGTTGCGGCCATGTGAGTTTCAATGACTTTGATGAAGCGATCGTCCTGGCATCTGTAGAGACGGAGGGCAAGACAGGGAAGGGAAGGGAGTGACGGCGTTGCATGTGGACAGGGACACCATCTGCAGAGACAGAACAGGGAAGGGAGTGACGGCGTTGCATGTGGACAGGGACACCATCTGCAGAGACAGAACAGGGAAGGGAGTGACGGCATGTGGACAGGGACACCATCTGCAGAGACAGAAGAGGGAAGGGAGTGACGGCGTTGCATGTGGACAGGGACACCATCTGCAGAGACAGAACAGGGAAGGGAGTGACGGCATGTGGACAGGGACACCATCTGCAGAGACAGAACAGGGAAGGGAGTGACGGCGTTGCATGTGGACAGGGACACCATCTGCAGAGACAGAAGAGGGAAGGGAGTGACGGCATGTGGACAGGGACACCATCTGCAGAGACAGAAGAGGGAAGGGAGTGACGGCGTTGCATGTGGACAGGGACACCATCTGCAGAGACAGAACAAGGAAGGGAGTGACGGCGTTGCATGTGGTCAGGGACACCATCTGCAGAGACAGAAGAGGGAAGGGAGTGACGGCGTTGCATGTGGACAGGGACACCATCTGCAGAGACAGAACAGGGAAGGGAGTGACGGCGTTGCATGTGGACAGGGACACCATCTGCAGAGACAGAACAGGGAAGGGAGTGACGGCGTTGCATGTGGACAGGGACACCATCTGCAGAGACAGAAGAGGGAAGGGAGTGACGGCGTTGCATGTGGACAGGGACACCATCTGCAGAGTCCAGGCTTTGGCACACAGCCGACAGAACTGAAGGAATCTGATGAACCATTCTTCAGATTAAAGGAGGAGGAGAAGGAGGAGAAGGAGGTGGGGGAAAGGAGGAATAGAAGAAGAAGAAGAAGAAGAAGAAGAAGAAGAAGAAGAAGAAGAAGAAGAAGAAGAAGAAGAAGAAAGAAGGAGGAGGAGGAGGAGGAGAAGAAGACGAAGAAGAAGGAGGAGGAGGAGGAGGAGGAGGAGGAGGAGGAGGAGGAGGAGGAGGAGGAGGAGGAGGAGAAGAAGAAGAAGAAGAAGAAGAAGAAGAAGAAGAAGAAGAAAAAGAAGAGGAGGAGGAGAAAGAAGAAGAAGAAGAAGAAGAAGAAGAAAGAAGGAGGAGGAGGAGGAGGAGAAGAAGACGAAGAAGAAGGAGGAGGAGGAGGAGGAGGAGGAGGAGGAGGAGGAGGAGGAGGAGGAGGAGGACAAGAAATATAAGAAGAGGAGGAGGAAGAAAGAAGGAGGAGGAGGAGAGGAGGAGGAGGGAGGAGGAGGAGGAGGAGAAGAAGAAGAAGAAGAAGAAGAAGAAGAAGAAGAAGAAGAAGAAGAAGAAGAGTAGTAGTAGTAGTAGTAGTAGTAGTAGTAGTAGTGTGGTAGTAGTAGTAGTAGTAGTAGTAGTAGTAGCGTAGTCGTAGTCGTAGTAATAATGGTTGTTAGTGTACTTATCACTTTATAGCTTGTCGTTTTCCCACATCTTTATCACTCTCACGTTATTTTACCACTCTGTAGCTTGTCATTATCTCTTCTATCACCTTCACAGCATCTTATCAATTTATAATCCTCAGTACCCCACAACTTTATCCCCTCTCAATCTTACCTCTTTATAGCCCGTCATTATCACACACCCTTCATCCCCATCACACGATCATACCACTATCTCAACACACGTAACGTCTGTGGCACAAGGGAAAACACTGTAACCTCGTTATCTGATTGGCTGTCGTCTTCCTACACTGTGCTCAGAATGACCTCCCTTAGCAATCCCAGGCTCCTCCCTTAAATCGGAAGTCAGAAATGTTTTCATTTTCCGCCTGACTAGAGTTCCTCCCGTCCCCTTCTGCTTCCCCTTCCTCACAGCAGGACAGACCAACGACATCATTGTGGAGGCGGCCTCTCCCGAACCCATCCGGGGCAGCACTTACCGGCGAGGCTTCCCTCTGCTCCTCTGCCCTGAGGCAGGGGGACTGTATCGGCAGGAGGCATCTAGCACCTGTCACATGCGGTCAGGTTGCCCATCACTCCACAGCGCCTGAAGGAACGCTCAACTGTTGCCAGCAGCCGCCTAGCCTAGTATAGCCTACCCCCCTCCCCTCTCCCCCACCCCTCTCCACCGCCCATCCGTCCCCCCCCCCCCCCATTCCCCACCCACCTTGTTCCCCACTCCTCTCCTCACTGTCCCTTTCCCCCCGCCTCCTCGTCGTCATAGCTGTTCTGGAGCCGAATGTCCGTGCACGACTCCGTGGAAGAAAGAGAGAAAGGGAGGGGGGGGGGGGGGGGGGGGAGGGAGGAGAGAGGGAGAGGGATGAGAGAGGGAAGGGGGGCAGTCCAGGGGAAGAAAAGCAGAATGGGAGGGGGAAAAAAGTCTAGGGGTGAAAGTGTAGAATGACGGTGTCGTTGGGGGAGTAAGGGTCACACTGGGTCAGAGGAAGGGAAGGCACCACTCCGCATCATGTGGACGGAAGGTTTGCAGCTTGTTCAAAGTATGTATGAACGTTTTGCCCTAACGCGCTGTTATGAGGTCTGGTCACCCAGGCTGATAATATTAAGTAGTATGGTATGGTAATGGTAATGTTGCTTATAGCCCAGCCGACCGCAAAGGGCCATATCAGGGCTGTCACCGCGTTGACGTTAACTCACAAGTCATTAAAAAAAAACTTAATTCACACAACTCTTTAAAAGAAAAAGACCTTCTTAAAACACACCGTAAATTTTGTTAAAAGTCTTTCCACCATACAATCTTAGATCCGATGAAATGTAGTATGCAAATTGAACGGCACTTGTAAGTGTGGTTTGTAACTATTTTCTGCTGTTAAGTATTCATGGTTGTTATCTCTCAGGATCACAACTGTTTCACCCTGTTCCGCATGTTTTCTACTGTGAAGTATTTAGTATTGTTATCTCTAAGGATCACAACTGTTCCCCCCTCTCTTCCATGGGAACATGCTTGTTATTGTTGTCCCTAAGAACCACTGCTGTTCCTCTAATTTTCTGCGAGTTAAACAGAAATTCTCTTTGACACATTCCTCTCGTATTCACCACTTCGGCTCTCATGGATCTGGGTTTCCATTTCGGTTTCATCAAGAAGGTGTCAGTAGCGCTGCGAGCAGATTAGTCCATATGCGCTGCACCTCTAAGCTAAGCCATGGCAACATCGTGTGCCGGTCTACAGCTAGATAAACAAATGAAAATCACCAAGAGCTAAAGACATGGGAAGAGGATCTCATGGACAAAACGCGTAAACCCTGTTCTCTGGCTAGACCTGGGATACGTAGCAATTAATACTGCTACAGCTCTCTCTCTCTCTCTCGCTCTCTCTCGCTCTCTCTCTCTCTCTCTCTCTCTCTCTCTCTCTCTCTCTCTCTCTCTCTCTCTCTCTCTCTCTCTCTCTCGCTCTCTCTCGCTCTCTCTCGCTCTCTCTCTCTCTCTCTCTCTCTCTCTCTCTCTCTCTCTCTCTCTCTCTCTCTCTCTTGTGTGTGTGTGTGTGTGTGTGTGTGTGTGTGTGTGTGTGTGTGTGTGTGTGTGTGTGTGTGTGTGTGTGTGCGCGAGTGTGTGTGTGTGCAAAGTCAAGTCAAAATTGTCTTTATTGAGGGTTCAGAATAAACTGACAAGCTTTTTAATATCATGTCCTCATAAAATGAAAAAAAGAACAGATAAAGCATACAATGGGGAAAATTACAAATAACATTTATAAAAGTACGCAACTTCAACCATACAAATATACATTTACTACTCATATCAAAACATATAAAATGATAAGAAACTGTAACTGAAACAATTTAAAATCCAGAGAGAGAGAGAGAGAAGAGAGAGAGAGAGAGAGAGAGGAGAGAGAGAGAGAGAGAGAGAGAGAGAGAGAGAGAGAGAGAGAGGGTTGTGTGTCATGCCCAGTCTCCGCCATCATGATGGACAGTGTTGTGGGCAAGAGCTCACAGTGTTGCTGTGGGCAATGGAGAACGCTTGTCTTCAGTCATGAAGGAGAGTGTTGTGGGCAAGAGCTCACAGTGTTTCTGTGGGCAATGGAGAACGCTTGTCTTCCGTCATGAAGGACAGTGTTGTGGGCAAGTGTTCTCCACAGTGTTTCTGTGGGCAATGCAGGCTGCTTGGCGGAACCCATCTCTTCCCCACGCATGCAACGTATCTCTAATACAGCACACAGTGATTGGGACGACTGATTTGTGTTGCTGTTGTTGTTTCATTTTCGGTGTCACTTCAATGATCCCCCCTCAATCATTCCTGCTGTCGGTCCACAGTCACACCCTGGCCAATCTGACTTTCAGATCCAGCACTGGCAATCCACATGGAGAGTCACTGTCACTGGCAATCCACATGGAGAGTCACTGGAAATCCACATGGAGAGTCACTGGCAATCCACATGGAGAGTCACTGGCAATCCACATGGAGAGTCACTGTCACTGGCAATCCACATGGAGAGTCACTGTCACTGGCAATCCACATGGAGAGTCACTGTCAATCCACATAGAGAGTCACTGTCAGTCCACATGGAGAGTCACTGTCAATCCACATGGAGAGTCACTGTCAATCCACATGGAGAGTCACTGTCAATCCACATGGAGAGTAACTGTCAGTCCACATGGAGAGTCACTGTCAGTCCACATGGAGAGTCACTGTCAATCCACATGGAGAGACACTGTCAATCCACATGGAGAGTCACTGTCAATCCACATGGAGAGTCACTGTCAATCCACATGGAGAGTCACTGGCAATCCACATGGAGAGTCACTGTCAATCCACATGGAGAGTCACTGTCAGTCCACATGGAGAGTCACTGTCAATCCACATGGAGAGTCACTGTCAATCCACATGGAGAGTCACTGTCAATCCACATGGAGAGTCACTGTCAGTCCACATGGAGAGTCACTGTCAATCCACATGGAGAGTCACTGTCAGTCCACATGGAGAGTCACTGTCAGTCCACATGGAGAGTCACTGTCAATCCACATGGAGAGTCACTGTCAGTCCACATGGAGAGTCACTGTCAGTCCACATGGAGAGTCACTGTCAGTCCACATGGAGAGTCACTGTCAATCCACATGGAGAGTCACTGTCAATCCACATGGAGAGTCACTGTCAGTCCACATGGAGAGTCACTGTCAATCCACATGGAGAGTCACTGTCAATCCACATGGAGAGTCACTGGCAATCCACATGGAGAATCACTGGCAATCCACATGGAGAGTCACTGTCAGTCCGCATGGAGAGTCACTGTCAGTCCACATGGAGAGTCACTGTCAATCCACATGGAGAGTCACTGTCAATCCACATGGAGAGTCAATGTCAATCCATATGGAGAGTCACTGTCAATCCACATGGAGAGTCACTGTCAGTCCACATGGAGAGTCACTGTCAATCCACATGGAGAGTCACTGTCAGTCCACATGGAGAGTCAATGTCAAGTCGTCATGATACAACCCGCCACAGGAGACACTGCACTGTTACTGCGTCGCTTCGGTGGTGTTCAGTGGAGCCTGTTCTGATCCAACATGCGCAGTGTAAAGCCCTCCTCCACCCCTTCCCCACTGCAATTCCCTCCTCCTCCACCCCTTCCCACTCCAATTCCCTCCTCCTCCACCCTTCCCCACTGCAATTCCCTCCTCCTCCACCCCTTCCCCACTGCAATTCCCTCCTCCTCCACCTCTTCCCCACTACAATTCCCTCCTCCTCCACCCCTTCCCCACTGCAATTCCATCCTCCTCCACCCCTTCCCCACTGCAATTCCTTCCTCCTCCACCCCTTCCCCACTGCAATTCCCTCCTCCTCCACCCCTTCCCCACTCCAATGCCATCCTCCTCCACCCCTTCCCCACTGCAATTCCCTCCTCCTCCACCCCTTCCCCACTGCAATTCCCTCCTCCTCCACCCCTTCCCCACTGCAATTCCCTCCTCCTCCACCCCTTCCCCACTCCAATTCCATCCTCCTCCACCCCTTCCCCACTGCAATTCCCTCCTCCTCCACCCCTTCCCCACTGCAATTCCCTCCTCCTCCACCCCTTCCCCACTGCAATTCCCTCCTCCTTCACCCCTTCCCCACTGCAATTCCCTCCTCCTCCACCCCTTCCCCACTGCAATTCCCTCCTCCTCCACCCCTTCCCCACTGGAATTCCCTCCTCCTCCACCCCTTCCCCATCCAATTCCCTCCTCCTCCACCCCTTCCCCACTCAAATTCCTGTTGACGAACACTATTGCTTAGTCGCGTTCCCATGTGATGGGCGCCCCACGTCCCTCCACTGACAGTGCTCACGAACTAACCAATATCGCGATGTCAACTTAAACCCGCCAGGGGCACAGACGAACTGACCAATATCGCCATGTCAACTTCAACCCACCAGGGGCACAGACGAACAAACCAATATCGCCATGTCAAGTTAAACCCACCAGGGCCACAGACGAACTAACCAATATCGCCATGTCAACTTCAACCCACCACGGGCTCAGACGATCTGACCAATGTCGCCATGTCAACTTCAACCCACCAGGGCCACAGACGAACTAACCAATATCGCCATAACTTCAACCCACCAGGGCCACAGACGAACTAACCAATATCGCCATAACTTCAACCCACCAGGGGCACAGACGAACTAACCAATATCGCCATAACTTCAACCCACCAGGGCCACAGACGAACTAACCAATATCGCCATGTCAACTTCAACCCACCAGGGGCTCAGACGAACTAACCAATATCGCCATGTCAACTTCAACCCACCAGGGCATCAGACGGGGAGAGACAATAGAGACCGAGGTCACCATAACAGCCGGTCATGGAGGGCCACAGAACGTCAGACTTTCTGTATTAGTAGATGAGGATGACGTAAGGATAATGAAATGATGGTATGGTGCTCCACTCTGTTCAGAGACTAAGAAGGCCTCGCTGTCAGATGATGGTATGGTGCTCCACTCTGTTCAGAGACTAAGAAGGCCTCGCTGTCAGATGATGGTATGGTGCTCCACTCTGTTCAGAGACTAAGAAGGCCTCGCTGTCAGATGATGGTATGGTGCTCCACTCTGTTCAGAGACTAAGAAGGCCTCACTGTCAGATGATGGTATGGTGCTCCACTCTGTTCAGAGACTAAGAAGGCCTCACTGTCAGATGATGGTATGGTGCTCCACTCTGTTCAGAGACTAAGAAGGCCTCGCTGTTCAGAGACTAAGAAGGCCTCGCTGTCAGATGATGGTATGGAGCTCCACTCTTTTCAGAGACTAAGAAGGCCTCGCTGTTCAGAGACTAAGAAGGCCTCGCTGTTCAGAGACTAAGAAGGCCTCGCTGCCACAACAGCAACAGTGAGCTGATGAAGGCAGGGCGATCCTGCCGAAATATTCTCCAAGTAAGTTTTGATTCTGAGTCCTATAACCATTTTCTAACTAATAAGGCTGTACGTTCTGTTCATTCTCATAATAATGTTACGTTGTGAACCAGACCCGAGAGATACAAACTACATGACATCTTTGGTCAGGAAATAAGATCCACACTTTCAAAGACACATCTATCAAGTGCATGACACTTCACTGTGGGATTCCAGTCTGCCACACTGAGACCTTAGCAACCTCTGTAACAGTCTGTCACACTGACACCTTAGCAACCTCTGTAACAGTCTGTCACACTGACACCTTAGCAACCTCTGTAACAGTCTGTCACACTGACACCTTAGCAACCTCTGTAACAGTCTGTCACACTGACACCTTAGCAACCTCTGTAACAGTCTGTCACACTGACACCTTAGCAACCTCTGTAACAGTCTGTCACACTGACACCTTAGCAACCTCTGTAACAGTCTGTCACACTGACACCTTAGCAACCTCTGTAACAGTCTGTCACACTGACACCTTAACAAACTCTGTAACAGTCTGCCAAAGTGACACCTTAGCAAACTCTGCTCTGGGTAGGAGCCGGTCATAGACAAACAACTCACACAAACATAAGTGGCTGTGGTGGAATTTGAACCCACGACCTGCCAGCTGGATGTCCGTGATACTAACCACAGCGGCCGGTGATGGCATGAACCAAGGTAACTTTTCTTCAACATATGTGTTTCACACTGCAGGGGATGGGGTGAGGAGGAGGTTGAAAGGTTCCAGCAGTCCTTTCCCACTGACAGGGTGGAACACCATGCTGAAAGAGTGCCCGTTCTCTGTAGTCGTTCTGGAAATACAGAGGTTACTGAATTAGTGTCCCAGTTTTAGACATCAAGTTCCCTCCTTGATTGTTCTGGTTTTTAGACATCTTACTGACAGCCTCACTGCCTCAGATGGTTGGCATGTAACGTGCCTTTCTATGAGAGACTCACAGTGTGTCATATGGACGCCATGTAAAGTGTCTTACTATGAGAGACTCACTGTGTCAGATGGAAACCATGTAACGTGTCTGACTATGAGAGACTCACAGTGTGTCATATGGACGCCATGTAAAGTGTCTTACTATGACAGATTTAGTGTGTCAGATAGAAGCCATGTAATGTGTCGTACTAACAGAGACGTAGTGTGTCTGATGGAAGCCATGTAACGTGTCTTACTATGTGAGACAGTGTGTTAAATGGAAGGCATGTAACGTGTCTTACTATGAGAGACACACTGTGTTAAATGGAAGGCATGTAACGTGTCTTACTATGAGAGACACACTGTGTTAAATGGAAGGCATGTAACGTGTCTTACTATGAGAGACTGACTGTGTCAGATGGAAGGCATGTAACATGTCTTACTATGAGAGACTGACTGTCTGATGGAAGGCATGTAACGTGCCTTACTATGAAAGACTGACTGTGTCAGATGGAAGCCATGTAACATGTCTTACTATGAGAGACTGACTGACCAGCCGCCGTGGCGAAGGGGTTAGCGTCGCGGACTCCCGGCTGGGAGGTCGTGGGTTCGAATCCCATCAGAAGTCATGTGGGTTTTTCTGTCCGACCGGCTCCTACCCAGAGTTGAGTTTGCTGCGGACTCAGTTGGGAAGACTGGGACCACACAGTCGAGTTTCATCCACTTAATGGATGCGTTTCTGAGAGTGTTGCTCAAATTTCCTGACCAACACTGCAGGTGCCTGTATCTCTCGGGCCTGGTTGACGCCGGGATATATTATGAAAGGAAGCGTAGAGTATAGCCCTGTCATGTAGTCTCAGACCGAAATGGAAACCCGTAGCATCATCTTAATCATCCTCATTCTCATTGATCAGCATCAAAAAAATGTCTCAAATTCTGTGGCCCTTCATGCCCTGCTCTTATGGTGACCCCAATTTCGATGTCCTCTCCACGTCTGTGGCTTTGGTTCGGTTCCGTCGGGGTCACCGGATCGGCGGATCCATGGGGTCTGTCGGTGGACGGACGTGGTGGCCCCCTCCGGAGGGAGAGCTCACTCACGCCGGCTCCGCGACTAAGCAATTATTGTCGTCAGTAGGGGGCTTAGTAGGTGGTGTCCTGCTATGTTAGATCAGAACAGGCGCCAGTGAACACCACCGAAGTGACTCGGCAGCAGTGCAGTGTCTCCTCCGGTGGGTTGCCTCTTAACGACTTGACATTGACTGCTCCCTGTGGATTGCTGGTGCCGGGGCTGCGGCGGGGCCGATCGGGCTGTGGCTGTGAACGGGGTGTCGGAATGAGCGGCGTGGGTGCACCACCTCTGAGGTGGCGCAGAGGTTGGGACAGCAACAAAAAAGAAAAAAGAAAAAAAGAGAGACTGACTGTGTCGGATGGAAGGCGTGTAACGTGTCTTACTATGAGAGACTGACTGTGTCAGATGGAAGGCGTGTAACGTGTCTTACTATGAGAGACTGACTGTGTCAGATGGAAAGCGTGTAACGTGTCTTACTATGAGAGACTGACTGTGTCAGATGGAAGGCGTGTAACGTGTCTTACTATGAGAGACTGACTGTGTCAGATGGAAGGCGTGCAACGTGTCTTACTATGAGAGACTGACTGTGTCAGATGGAAGGCGTGTAACGTGTCTTACTATGAGAGACTGACTGTGTCAGATGGAAGCCATATAGCATGTCTTGCTATGAGAGACTGACTGTGTCAGATGGAAGGCATGTAACGTGCCTTACTATGAGAGACTGACTGTGTCAGATGGAAGCCATGTAACGTGTCTTACTATGAGAGACTGACTGTCTGATGGAAGGCATGTAACGTGCCTTACTATGAGAGACTGACTGTGTCAGATGGAAGCCATGTAACATGTCTTACTATGAGAGACTGACTGTCTGATGGAAGGCATGTAACGTGCCTTACTATGAGAGACTGACTGTGTCAGATGGAAGCCATGTAACGTGTCTTACTATGAGAGACTGACTGTCTGATGGAAGGCATGTAACGTGCCTTACTATGAGAGACTGACTGTGTCAGATGGAAGGCATGTAACATGTCTTACTTGAGAGACTGACTGTCTGATGGAAGGCATGTAACGTGCCTTACTATGAGAGACTGACTGTGTCAGATGGAAGCCATGTAACGTGTCTTACTATGAGAGACTGACTGTGTCAGATGGAAGGCATGTAACGTGTCTTACTATGAGAGAACTGTGTTAAATGGAAGCATGTAACGTGTCTTAAAATGACAGACTCACTGTGTCAGATGGAAGGCATGTAACGTGTCAGATGGAAGCGATGCAGCATGTCTTACCGCCTGGTTTCATTGCCAGAAGCCTGCAGTAGGAGCCTCCCGCTGCCAGAGGGAACCTGTGTTTTATAAACAACGGCGTTCAGAATGGAATTGGTATCATCTGAATGTATCAGCCACAGATAAAAACATTATAATGTCAATTCCGCCATTTCTTCATGGACGCCACACACAGAGGAGTGGTCTGGTTTTCCACGTGAGGCAAACCTTCTGATGATCTTTCCTGGCAGCCAAGTATCTGTGGAAAAAGGAGGAAAACTGGCAAGGTATGGGTAGCTAGTTTTTAAGGCTTTATTTGTGTTATTTACGCGCAGTAAGCTAACAGCAGTAAGGGCGACAAAATGTTCTCTTCGTGGATGTAAAAAAAGGATCTCTTTCTTCATCCCCCCTACAGCCGTTTTTATTGAAGGTCTTCCACATGCTAGGGGGTGGGAAGGGGTGGGGGTGGGGTGGGGGATGGCGAGGAAGGAGAACAAGGATTCATATCAAAGGCATTCCAATGTGTGTGTGTGTGTGTGTGTGTGTGTGTGTGTGTGTGTGTGTGTGTGTGTGCGTGCGTGCGTGCGTGCGTGCGTGTGCCTCTCACTCTCTGTCTCTTTCTGTCTGCCTGTCTCTCTCTCTGTCTCTGTCTCTGTCTGTCTGTCTCTCTCTGTATGTGTGTGTGTCTCTCTCTGTGTCTCTCCCTGTATCTCTGTCTCTGTCTCTGTCTCTGTTCTCTCTCTTTGTGTGTGTGTGTGTGTGTGTGTGTGTGTGTGTGTGTGTGTGTGTGTGTGTGTGGTGTGTGTGTGTTTCAACTGCACAATCGAACACTGTCCTACAATGACATGCATGCTTGCATCGTCTGTTTGTGTTCACCACATACTGTATGTGGATTGCAGTCCACAAGGAGTCTCCATCCCCGTCAGTGTCGTCTCATCTGATTTCCCCTGGGTTCCTGTACTCATCTGATTTCCCTGGGGTCCTGTACTCATCTGATTTCCCCTGGGTCCCTGTGCTCATCTGATTTCCCTGGGTTCCTGTACTCATCTGTTTTCCCCTGGGGTCCTGTACTCATCTGATTTCCCCTGGGGTCCTGTACTCATCTGATTTCCCCTGGGTCCCTGTACTCATCTGATTTCCCCTGGGTCCCTGTGGTTCCTGTACTCATCTGATTTCCCTGGGTCCTGTACTCATCTGATTTCCCTGGGGTCCTGTACGCATCTGATTTCCCTGGGTTCCTGTACTCATCTGATTTCCCCTGGGGTCCTGTACTCATCTGATTTCCCTGGGTCCCTGTACTCCCTGTGACTGATTCTGCTCTGTCAGCAAGGTTCCAGGCCATGTTTTCGTTTCTGTCAGCAAGGTTCCAGGCCATGTTTTCGTTTCTGTCAGCAAGGTTCCAGGCCATGTTTTCGTTTCTGTCAGCAAGGTTCCAGGCCATGTTTTCGTTTCTGTCAGCAAGGTTCCAGGCCATGTTTTCGTTTCTGTCAGCAAGGTTCCAGGCCATGTTTTCGTTTCTGTCAGCAAGGCTCCAGGCCATGTTCTCGTTTTTCAGGTCGCCAGTCTATGCTGACATCTTCCAGAGACCGGAAGGAGATTCCAGCCGCCAAGATTCTACAACCTGTTGTCTTCATCCGTGCAACAACCAGAGCATTACAACATGTTGTTTTCATGTCAACTTTGGAACATGTTGTCTTCATAAGAACAACGGTAACAACAATAACAACAATAACAAGAGCAGCAGCAGCAGCAGCAGCAACAACAACAACAGTAATAAGAATAATCATAATAACAATAATAATACTGATAATAATAATAACAATAATATTATCAATGATAACAAAAATAAGGAGAGGAAGATGATGAAGAACAACAACAACAATAATAATAATAATGATAACATGATAATAATAATTACAATAACTATAATAATAATAATGATAATGATAATGATAAAGATAATAATGATTATAATAACAGTAATGATAATTGCAATAATGATAATGATAATTATAGTAATGATAATAGCAACAATAAAGATTACAATAATAGCAACAGCAACAACAGTAACAAAAGAAATGATGATGATGATGATGATGATGATGATGATGATGATGATGATGATGATGATGATGATGATGATGATAAATAGTACTCAAATAGTGCCTTTCCAGCTGAAAACTTTTTGAACTTTCATACACCATTCATACCTTCATTTGTTTACATGTTTAACAACTAACTTATTACAGAACTTAGTATGTACACACTTGTGGAAACAGTATTTGCTGAAAAGATAACTTTTTAGCTTTGTTTTGAACACAGACACGGTGGACAGATTCCTTAACGTGGTATACCGTGAATTCCAAACGGCTGGGGCGGCAAAGCTAAAGGAACGTTCACCAAACGATTTTAGATTCTGTTGTCAAATGTTCTGGAATTTCTGAGTGAAGGAGCGGAGAGAACGTGGTGACTGGTATTCACAGAGCATAGAGGACAGGTCTGGTGGAAGAGAAGCATCAAAGAAGCAGAAAGCCAGAGCAGCATAGAGGACAGGTAATGTGGAAGAGAAGCATCAAAGAAGCAGAAAGCCAGAGTAGCATAGAGGACAGGTCTAGTGGAAGAGAAGCATCAAAGAAGCAGAAAGCCAAAGCAGCATAGAGGACAGGTCTAGTGGAAGAGAAGCATCAAAGAAGCAGAAAGAGAGAGCAGCCAGTTTGTCCTGATGATCAGACATAACAGGCAGCCAGTGAAGCTTCTGCGGCAGTGGTGTCACGTGATCGCGGTTTCTTTACTCAGGACGAGTCGCACTGCGTTGTTTTGAATTTGATGTTGGAGCCGGAAAATGTGTTCGTCAGTCACACCGCACAGTACTTAAACACAATATCAAGGTGAGAAGACCTTAGTAAGCAGAAAAATCTTTGCTGTAGCATCGCTAGAAAGATTTTTACGTACTGAGGCAATGCGGCGGAGTTCCAAGAACGACACGGGATGAACCCAAGCTCTACAACATGTTGTCTTCATGCCAAAACAATCAGAGAATGACACTGATAAACCAGGCTCTACAATATGTTGTCTTCATGTCAAAACAATCAGAGAACGACACTGATAAACCCAGGCTCTACAATATGTCCTTATGCCAAAACAATCAGAGAATGACACGTGGTGAACACAGGCTCTACAATATGTTGTCTCCATGCCAAAGCAATCAGAGCTGTTCAGCTTGTTAATAACAAGGGCTCTTCGACTGGTTATTTTCATCCAATCAACAACCGGGTTCCACAATTTGTCGTTTTAATCCTATCAACAACCACGGCTCTACAACATGTTGTCTTGAAGTCACCGACCACAGCTGCACAACATGTTGTCTCCAAGTCACCGATCAGGGCTGCAAACCATGTTGTCTTGAAGTCACCGATCAGGGCTAAACAACACTCTGACTTCAAGTCAACACCAGGGCTGCACAACATGCTGTCTTGAAGTCAACCACCAGGGCTGCACAACATGCTGTCTTGAAGTCAACCATCAGGGCTGCACAACATGCTGTCTTGAAGTCAACCACCAGGGCTGCAGAACATGCTGTCTTGAAGTCAACCACCAGGGCTGCACAACATGTTGTCGTGAAGTCACCGATCAGGGCTGCACAACATGCTGTCTTGAAGTCACCGATCAGGGCTGCACAACATGCTGTCTTGAAGTCACCGATCAGGGCTGCACAACATGCTGTCTTGAAGTCACCGATCAGGGCTGCACAACATGCTGTCTTGAGTCACCGATCAGGGCTGCACAACATGTTGTCTTGAGTCACCGATCAGGGCTGCACAACATGCTGTCTTGAAGTCAACCACCAGGGCTGTACAACATGCTGTCTTCAAGTCAACCACCAGGGCTGCACAACATGCTGTCTTGAAGTCACCGATCAGGGCTGCACAACATGCTGTCTTGAAGTCAACCACCAGGGCTGCACAACATGCTGTCTTGAAGTCACCGACCAGGGCTGCACAACATGTTGTCATGAAGTCACCGATCAGGGCTGCACAACATGTTGTCATGAAGTCACCGACTATGGCTGCACAACATGTTGTCGTGAAGTCACCGACCAGGGCTGCACAACATGTTGTCATGAAGTCACCGACTATGGCTGCACAACATGCTGTCTTGAAGTCACCGATCAGGGCTGCACAACATGCTGTCTTGACGTCAACCACCAGGGCTGCACAACATGCTGTCTTGAAGTCACCGACCAGGGCTGCACAACATGTTGTTGTGAAGTCACCGACTATGGCTGCACAACATGCTGTGTTGAAGTCAACGACCAGGGCTGCACAGCATGTTGTCGTGAAGTCACCGATCAGGGCTGCACAACATGTTGTCGTGAAGTCACCGACCAGGGCTGCACAACATGCTGTCGTGAAGTCACCGACTATGGCTGCACAACATGTTGTCGTGAAGTCACCGACTATGGCTGCACAACATGTTGTCGTGAAGTTACCGACCAAGGCTGCACAACATGCTGTCGTGAAGTCAACCACCAGGGCTGCACAACATGTTGTCGTGAAGTCAACGACCAGGGCTGCACAACATGTTGTCGTGAAGTCAACGACCAGCACTGCACAACATGCTGTGTTGAAGTCAACGACCAGGGCTGTACAACATGTTGTCGTGAAGTCACCGACCAGGGCTGCACAACATGTTGTCGTGAAGTCACCGACCAGGGCTAAACAACATGCTGTCTTGAAGTCACGACCAGGGCTGCACAACATGCTGTCTTGAAGTCAACGACCAGGGCTGCACAACATGTTGTCTTGAAGTCACCGACTATGACTGCACAACATGCTGTCTTGAAGTCAACCACCAGGGCTGCACAACATGCTGTCTTGAAGTCACCGACTATTCTCCACAACATGCTGTCTTGAAGTCACCGATCAAGGCTGCACAACATGTTGTCGTGAAGTCACCGACTATGGCTGCACAACATGCTGTGTTGAAGTCAACGACCAGGGCTGTACAACATGTTGTCGTGAAGTCACCGACCAGGGCTGCACAACATGTTGTCTTGAAGTCATCGACCAGGGCTAAACAACATGCTGTCTTGAAGTCACCGACCAGGGCTGCACAACATGCTGTCTTGAAGTCAACGACCAGGGCTGCACAACATGTTGTCTTGAAGTCACCGACTATGGCTGCACAACATGCTGTCTTGAAGTCAACCACCAGGGCTGCACAACATGCTGTCTTGAAGTCACCGACTATGGCTCCACAACATGCTGGGCTTGAAGTCACCGATCAAGGCTGCACAACATGTTGTCGTGAAGTCACCGACTATGGCTGCACAACATGCTGTCTTGAAGTCACCGACCAATTCTGCACAACATGTTGTCTTCATCAGGTCAAAGCCAGGACCCTGACACATGCTATTATCACCCTATCAACGACCAGGCTCGCACAGCAGGTTTTCTTTATATCAACAATCAGACGATGAGTGTGTCTGTTATTGTTACCCTATCAACGACCAGGCTGTACAACATGTTGTCTTCAAATCAACAATCAGACGATCAGTGTGTATTCTACACATGTTATTATCACCCTATCAACGACCAGGCTGTACAACATGTTGTCTTATCACCAATCAGACAATGAGTGTGTCTTCTACACATGTTATTATCAACCTAACAACGACCAGGCTGTACAACATGTTGTCTTATCACCAATCAGACAATGAGTGTGTCTTCTACACATGTTATTATCACCCTAACAACGCCCAGGCTGTACAACATGTTGTCTTATCACCAATCAGACAATGAGTGTGTCTTCTACACATGTTATTATCACCCTATCAACGACCAGGCTGTACAACATGTTGTCTTATCACCAATCAGACAATGAGTGTGTCTTCTACACATGTTATTATCACCCTATCAACGACCAGGGCTGCACAGCAGGTATTTTTCATATCAACAATCAGACAATGAGTGTGTCGTCTACTAGCCAAAGTACCTGTCAGAGACAACAGAAAATGGAAAGAATGAGGAACCGACGGTAAAGCAACAGCCGCTTGGGTCTGGCAGAATATCAGCAGAACATCGTCCCCTGTCTCAGAACCGTCCACCGCCAGCTGCTCTTTCCTTGGTGCTACCGGGAGGTAGTTTTCACCAGGGATGGGTTTCAGAGCTGTTGTGCAAGACCATCCCACATACATTGCAAAGAGGGCCATCTTGTGGCAGAGAGGACGAGGAGAGTGAGGGGGCAAGTACTACATACAACACTGTTATTAAAGAAAAGGCAAGTCTGACTCTGACGACAGCTGATGATTGGATCGTAAGGCTGGAAACAAATCTCCTGGTTGGTTGTGTTTGATCCATGCGGTGGGAGTTGCTGCCCCTTTCTCCGGCATGAGGATGACGGGAGTTGCTGCCCCTTTCTCCGGCATGAGGATGACGGGAGTTGCTGCCCCTTTCTCCGGCATGAGGATGACGGGAGTTGCTGCCCTTTCTCCGGCATGAGGATGACGGGAGTTGCTGCCCCTTTCTCCGGCATGAGGATGACGGGAGTTGCTGCCCCTTTCTCCG
>CM031598.1:122375843-122383343 GCA_018398815.1 Conus ventricosus | reverse complement strand
CACAGTTTTACATTATCACCATACCCAAAGAGACCAACACAGGGAGAGACCAGCATGGATCACAGTTTTACATTATCACCATACCCAAAGAGACCAACATGAGTCACACTTTCAATTTCAAAGTGAGGTGACTGTCACGGTCAAAATTCAACACAACCCAAAAGTTGGTCAAGTCGTCGGCCCCCTCCAACTGGACATAAGTCCAAACTCAAACATTCTAGGCGTCAGAAAGACGGGCCCACAGGTCGGGTCCCGGCCAATTAAGCATAGGGGAGAGGCTCACAGAGACGTTCTGTCCGCCAGCGGGCTAAGCGGCTTTGGACCGAGCTCGTGTCTGCCAGACGGTCTCAGTGCTGGGCCGCTTATCGGCCATTTGTGGAACCAACACATTGTTTGTGGCGTCGCAGGTTTTAAAGCAGGAAAGGGAGAGGGAGAAGGTAGTGTTTTGGTGGGGGTGAAATCTAGCTAATCATTAAATGACCAATTGACCACCACAGAGAGTAAGGCGTGTAGACGCGCTGTCATGATTTGAACATCCAATGGAATTAGGGGGGATAACTTCGGGTGTCAGGGCGGTAAAAATACTGACCAATGGTACTGGCCCCTTTGGGCACGGGGTTAGAGCATAAAGGAATGTGTGAGGGAGAGAAAGGGACAAGGAGGGGGAAAGACGAACAGACAGAGAGAGAGAGAGGGAGGAGTTCGGGAGAGTAGGCTCTCGCCTACAGGAAGGCAGGGAGATTGAGAACGAAAAAGAGACAGAGAGATGAGGAGGTTTTAGGTGTAGTCTCTGCACGAGGGAAAAGGCAGAGAGATGAAGAGAGGAGAGAACGAGGGGGAGAACGAACAGAGAGAGAGAGAGAGAAGAGAGGTTGGAGCGTGAGCTCTGCAGGAGAGAAGGGCAGAGAGAGAGAGATGAGGAGAGAAGAGAACCAAGTTGAGAGATTAGCATGAGATAGTCTGCAGAGGAAGGACTGAGGAGAGATGTGGAGAGAGATGCTAACTAATGAAGAGGAAAAGAAAGAAAAGAAAAAAAAAAAGAAAAGAAAAGCAACCATGTCCATTTGATAAGAGCAGACAAGGAGAGGAGAGAGAGAGTGCAATGCGTTAATAGCAGGAAGGAAGAAAGGAGAACAGATTGATGTTGATAGTCACTGTTCTATCTAAACCGGGGGTTCGACCTCATACTTGGCCAGCGCCACTTTCATCGGCAGTCCGACCTGATCAACGTCAGCAGTCCAGCCTGACCGGTGCCAACAGTCCAGCTTGACCGGTTGCAACCAGACCAACACCAGTGCCGGCAGTTGTGTCGTGTTGTGAAAGTGACAGTGAAGAAAAAAAAAAGGGAAAAGAAAAAGACAGTGATTCGTGAATAGTTAAGATCACCTGGCCAGGTAAAGTAGAAAATCTATTTATACCCGGGTTAGTTAATGATGTTTTAGATAAATGATTTTGTGAAGTTCAGGAAAGAGAGAATGTTTTATTTGTTTGATTCCATATGCATTGATGTTTCGTTTCTATGAACATGTGTAGTAAAGTTATAGACTTTACTAGTGGTTTGATGTGACGAATGCACGATATATGAATGAGATTGTAAGCAAGCTGTGAGTGTGTTTGGGCTGTGCGCTAGTCCTTCCTCCACTGACATCACCCGAGGTTGACAATTTATGGCGAGCTTGCCAGGACATTCTGGCCCATTTATTATAATTGTTCAACTTCTCAGAGAGGAAGCTGGTGGGATTCAAGTATTGTAATCCTAGACAAGGGGTTGTCTTACTGTATGTTCCCAAGATAGTTAAATACTAGGCTTGGCATTGCTTCCAAGATAGTTAATACTAGGCTTGGCATTTCAGCCCCAGAGTACTCATTCGCACAGATTGCCTATAATTCGCTCTCATAGTTGGGTCAGGCGCTGGGCGTCTTATAAAAACTAATTACGTTGCCCCAAGCTAATATTATCATTCATAGGATTGTGCTGTTACGTCCTCGTGTCGGAAACCACCAGTTTGGCTGTCGTAGTAATAAAATCTTGTTCAAAAAAAAAAAAGAGATATAATGGCGGAAGAAAAGAACACCCTATTGAACAACAATTAGAGTTGAGTGGTACGAAGAAGGAGTTCGCTGAATTGAAAGAGCTAGTTATGAAGAAACAGATTTTGTCAGGTTGCGGCCCTGAGTTAACCATACATTTGAAAGAGAGACAGCCAGAGACAGCAGGAGAGTTGTTGAAGTCGCAGAGGTGTATAGAGAGGCACGTCTGGGCACTAAGGTGCAGGAGAAACAGGTGCTAGGCACAGGTGAGAAGAGTGCAAGGAGACTAGGGGAGTTTTCTGCAAAGTCTGCAAACCCAGTGGTGGGGCAGAAGGAAGGGCAAAAGGACATTAGGTGTTTCATTTGTCACAGGAAGGGACATGTGGCTAGGGATTGTCGCATGAGGTTCCAGAAGGCAGCAGCCTTGCAAGAGGTGGATAAGGGTCGTCAGGGAAACGACCTGCAGTGGAACCAAAAGGGATTCAGTCTGAAGAGGGTGGAGTGCAGCCTGTGGCTAGCACTGGACAGCAGTCAGTGTCAGGGATGGAGGGCACTAGGCTGAGTGGTTCGTTACCAGTGGAAGAAGGGTGGATTGGCCAGCAGGGGGTGAAAGTGTTACGAGACACTGGTTGTTCATGCGGGGTAGTACGAACAACGCTGGTCGATAAAGGGGATTTGACAGGGCAAATCCAGACCTGTACTCTAATCGATGGCACTGTGAGGGAGTTTCCAGTTGCTAAGATAGAAGTACGTACCCCTTACTTCTCAGGCGAGTTGTCTGCGTTGGTGATGGAGAAACCCCTTCATGATTTGATCATTGGAAATATTCCAGGTGCAAGGGATCCAGGGGATCCTGAGTTGTTGACTGCTACAGGGGCAGCAGTTCAAACACGGAGCAAGAAGGAGGAAAAGGTTGTTAAACCGTTAGTTGTTCCAGGAAGGAAGTCAGGCATAGATGTGTCGCCTGATGAGTTTAGGGCAGCGCAGGAACAAGACCTTCGCTCGTAAAGTCTTGGGAGTTGGCAAGAGGTGGAGAGAAACAGGAGGTTAGAGGAGGTGAGACAGAATTTCTTGTGAAAGGCGGGCTGTTGTACCGAGTGTTCACCAAGGGGAAGACAGGTAAGGTGACCACTCAGTTAGAGGTACCAGCATGTTATCGTGACACTGTCATGTCAGTGGGTCACGAGTCGCTCATGGCGAGTCATCTCGGCACCAGCAAAAACAGCGAACCGAGTCTTTGATGACTTTCATTGGCCAGGAGCAATGGCAGACATAAAGCGGTTCTGCATGTCATGTGGATGTGTGTCAAAGGTCAGCCACAAGAGGGGTGAAGAGGAAGGCGCCTCTTAAACATCCCCCTTTAATTGACACACCGTTCAGGAGAGTGGCGGTTGATCTGATTGGCCCAATCGCGCCCTGTTCCAAAGGCGGGCACAGGTACGTGTTGACGCTGGTGGACTACGCGACCAGATACCAGAAGCGGTTGCATTGAAAGGCGTGGATACGCAACAGGTCGCTGAAGGGCTGGTAGACATCTTCTCTCGCGTGGGTGTGCCAGCACAAATTCTCAGTGACAGGGGGTCACAGTTCACCTCAGGCGTGATGGGGAGGTCAACAGGCTGCTAGGGATCACACAGCTGCTCACTACCCCATACCATCCACAATGCAATGGCTTGGTGGAAAGATTCAACGGTGTGCTGAAGGGCATCTTAAAGAAGCTACTGTGAGGAAAGGCCAGCAGATTGGGACCGCTACATTCCAGCGGCACTGTTTGCCTACAGAGAAGCCCCTCAGGAAAGCACAGGCTTTTCGCCATTTGAGCTGCTGTATGGGCGGACAGTTCGGGGACGGTGTGCATTCTCAAAGAGCTGTGGTCCGGAGAACAGGAGTCAGAAGAGGTCAAAACCACTTTCAGTATGTGGTGGACCTACGCAATAGGCTCGAGGAGACATGTAAGGTCGCAAGGGAGAGTTTGCAGGAGGCTAGGGTCGTCCAGAAGAAGCAGTATGACAGGAAGGTGAGGAAGCAATTCCTCAAGGTGGGAGATCAAGTCCTGTTACTGCTTCCCACGGATCACAACAAGCTGCTGATGCATTGGAAGGGACCATTCACCATCACTGAAAAGGTCGGTCGAGATTACCGAATCGATGTGAATGGAAAAACCAAAACTTTTCCAGGCAAATTTCCTCCGCAATATATTCAGCGTGAGGCTCAGCACATAGGCGCAGCAGCAATCATTGATGAGGTGAAAGAGACCCAGCAGAAGAAGAGGAGATTTTGTTGCCTGAGTTTCCAGAAGAGTCATACAGGGATGTGTCACTGTATGAAGGGCTAGACAGTAGGAGTTCCTAGGTTTTGTTGTCGGAGGCGACACAAAGCAGCCAGAAAGAGGAAAGGTGGAGAAGATGAATTCAGAGAGACCAAAGACCAAAACAGAAGTCAGGAGTCTGCTAGGTTTTATTGGGTTCTACAGGAGTTTGTCCCAAATTTTGCTGCAATCACGAGTCCTCTCAGTGATTTAGTCAAGGCAGGGAAACCGGCAGTGGTCGAGTGGTCAGACGCTGCAGAGCAAGCACTGCAGACGGTGTTGGAAAGACTAGGTTCCCGTCCCATCTTGAAGCTACCAGATATGTCCAAACCATTTTTGTTGCGGACAGATGCATCAGGCGGTGGGATAGGTGCAGTATTGTTGCAGGAGCATGAAGGGGTCGAGTTTCCTGTGAGATATGCTAGCAGGAAGTTGACAAAGTGTGAAGAAGGGTACGCAACGGTGGAGAAGAGTGTTTAGCTGTCGTGTGGGCCGTGCAGAAGTTCCACAAATACTTGTATGGGAAAGAGTTCGTGATAGAGACAGATCACCAACCACTCAAATTCCTGCAGGAGGCGCAGTTGAAAAACAGCAGAGTTCTGCGTTGGGCAATGGCACTGCAGCCCTACAGGTACCGAGTGCAGTACATCCCAGGTCGACAGAATGTCGGAGCTGACTATTTAAGCCGTGTAGTCTAGCAAGCTGCAACTCAGAGGAAGTCAGTCATATCCGGGGTGCTTTGTTGATAATATGTGTTGATTCCAGTTATGTTGATTGGATATGGGTTCATTCCCAGTTGGCTATGGTTCATATTTTTTTTTGTGTGAGACTTGTTCATTATTTTCTTTGTGAGACTTGTTCATGTGAATGTAGTTATGCTTGGAGCATACAGTCGCTTGTGTAGTGATGCATTATTTGCAATAAGTGAGGACGGAGATTCCTCAGTGAAGTGTCATGGATCGTGATCATACTATATTGTGCTTTTCATAGGAATTGTGAAGAGAAGATGTGGCAAATTCGCAAGTAGGGGAATTGCATAGGTGCGCACAGAGGTCGTTATAAAATGAGTCGAAATAACGCAAGAGCGCACGTCAATGATAACTCATTGGAGTGGTATTCACTAATGATATATTTTATAACTTATAAACCGTTGTTGTAAAGTATTTTTTTTTAAACTTTGCGCGTGTAGCTGTGTGTCAGCAAATTCGGTTGTTGTCTTTTTTGTACCGTTGTTTTGAGACAATGCGGTGCATAGTCTTTTGCAAGGGGGAAATTGTCACGGTCAAAATTCAACACAACCAAAGTGTGGTCAGTCGTCGGCCACTCCAACTGGACATAAGTCCAAACTCAAACATTCTAGGCGTCAGAAAGACGGGCCCACAGGTCGGGTCCGGCCAATTAAGCATAGGGGAGAGGCTCCACAGAGACGTTCTGTCCCGCCAGACGACTAAGCGGCTTTGACCGACGCCTCGATGTCTGCCCAGACGAGTCTCAGTGCCTGGGCCAGCCTTATCCGGCCAATTTGTGGAACCAACGTCATTGTTAGTCGGACGTCGCAGGTTAAAGCAGGAAAGGGAGAGGGAGAAGGTAGTGTGTGGTGGGGGTGAAATCTAGCTAATCAATTAAATGACCAATTGACCACCACAGAGAGTAAGGCGTGTAGACGCGACTGTCATGATTTGAACATCCAATGGAATTAGAGGGGGATAACTTCGGGTGTCAGGGCGGTAAAAATACTGACCAATGGTACTGGCCCTTGGACACGGGGTTAGAGCATAAAGGAATGTGTGAGGGAGAGAAAGGGACAAGGAGGAGGAAAGACGAACAGACAGAGAGAGAGAGAGGGAGGAGTTCGGGAGAGTAGGTCTCGCCTACAGGAAGGCAGGGAGATGAGAACGAACAGAGACAGAGAGATGAGGAGGTTTTAGGTGTAGTCTCTGCACGAGGGAAAAGGCAGAGAGATGAAGAGAGGAGAGAACGAGGAGGAGAACGAACAGAGAGAGAGAGAGAGAGAGAGGTTGGAGCGTGAGCTCTGCAGGAGAGAAGGGCAGAGAGAGAGAGATGAGGAGAGAAGAGAACCAAGTTGAGAGATTAGCATGAGATAGTCTGCAGAGGAAGGACTGAGGAGAGATGTGGAGAGAGAGTGCTAACTAATGAAGAGGAAAAGAAAGAAAAGAAAAAAAAAAGAAAAGAAAAGCAACCATGTCCATTTGATAAGAGCAGACTAGGAGAGAGAGAGAGAGTGCAATGCGTTAATGCAGGAAGGAAGAAAGGAGAACAGATTGATGTTGATAGTCACTGTTCTATCTAAACCGGGGGTTCGACCTCATACTTGGCCAGCGCCACTTTCATCGGCAGTCCGACCTGATCAACGTCAGCAGTCCAGCCTGACCGGTGCCAACAGTCCAGCTTGACCGGTGCAACCAGACCAACACCAGTGCCGGCAGTTGTGTCGTGTTGTGAAAGTGACAGTGAAGAAAAAAAAAAGGGAAAAGAAAAAGACAGTGATTCGTGAATAGTTAAGATCACCTGGCCAGGTAAAGTAGAAATCTATTTATACCCGGGTTAGTTAATGATGTTTTAGATAAATGATTTTGTGAAGTTCAGGAAAGAGAGAATGTTTTATTTTGTTTGATTCCATATGCATTGATGTTTCGTTCTATGAACATGTGTAGTAAAGTTATAGACTTTACTAGTGGTTTGATGTGACGAATGCACGATATATGAATGAGATTGTAAGCAAGCTGTGAGTGTGTTTGGGCTGTGCGCTAGTCCTTCCTCCACTGACATCACCCGAGGTTGACAGTGACTGCAAGCAGAAAATGAAACACACTACAAGGAGAAAAACTACAAGGAGAAAAAAGGAGAAAAAGTACAAGGAGAAAAACTACAAGGAGAAAAACTACAAGGAGAAAAACTACTGTTTCGACGAACGAAGGAGACAAACAAATGACAAGATAAAACACGACGCGTAATGACATCTTTGGTCTTCTTCTTCAGGCAAGATAAACAATATTCAGGAAATGAAAACGAAGAACGAACAATCACTTGTCTCCTCAAGCTGGGGCACAAAATGGATCTATCATCTCGCCCGAAGAAGAAAACACACACACACACACACACACACACACACACACACACACACACACACACACACACAC
>CM031598.1:122360843-122368343 GCA_018398815.1 Conus ventricosus | reverse complement strand
TCTTTTACCATCAGAACCCTGTTACAGGACAATGAAGATTACATCTAGGGCACGGAAAACTTTCATTCCGAGATCAATGCATTTCTTTTTTCAACATTCCTGACACTTTTATGCCACTTTCTCTGGTCTCTGTGTGTGTGTGTGTGTGTGTGTGTGGTGTGTGTGTGTGTGTGTGTGTGTGTGTGTGTGTGTGTGTGTGTGTGTGTGTGTGTGTGTGTGTGTGTGTGTGTGTGTGTGTGTGCGTGCATGTGTGTATGTATGCAGTGAGGCGGGGAGGGTGGAAGGATGAGAGGGTGGGAGCGGTGGGCAGTGCACGTGTGTATGTGTGTATATGGAAGGACAGGGAGGGGGTTTCTGCATTTATATTATTTCATTCGACTTTTTTTCTTCAACTTTGATTTTGCATTTTAAAGGCAGTGAGCTGTACTTGTATGTTATGTGTACCACATTATACTCACAGATCACTCTATGCTATGTGTGACCTACTCGTTTTTGAGTGAACCAGTATTTTAGGAAGAAGAAGAAGAAGATCACTCTGTGCTCTGTGTCCCACACAGTCTCTAAGATCACTCTGTGCTCTGTGTCCCACACCAGTCTCTAAGATCACTCTGTGCTCTGTGTCCCACACCAATCTCTAAATCACTCTCTGCTATGTGTCCCACATTACACTCACAGATCATTCTATGCTATGTGTCCCACACCAGTCTCTCAGATCACTCAGAGCTACAACATCACACTCACAGATCACTCTATGCTATGTGTCCCACATTACACTCACAGATCACTCTATGCTATGTGTCCCACACCAGTCTCTCAGATCACTCAGAGCTACAACATCACACTCACAGATCACTCTCTGCTATGTGTCCCACATTACACTCACAGATCATTCTATGCTATGTGTCCCACACCAGTCTCTCAGATCACTCAGAGCTACAACATCACACTCACAGATCACTCTATGCTATGTGTCCCACATTACACTCACAGATCACTCTATGCTATGTGTCCCACACCAGTCTCTCAGATCACTCAGAGCCACAACATCACACTCACAGATCGCTCTATGCTATGTGTCCCACATTACACTCACAGATCACTCTATGCTATGTGCCCCACACCAATCTTTCAGATCAATGGGCGCTATGTACAACATCACCAATGGAACCTTGCAGCACAGTTGATGCCAGACAGATAGTCAAGGTGTGAGAACTGCCACAGGTTTCTCTGACTGCTAGTCCTCATGGAGGAATCCCCAGTCATTTTATGATTAGACACCTGTATGCTTGGTTCATCGGATGGTGGCCATTCTAAACGACTCCTCATTCATGGAATTGTTCATATTGCACTGAGGTTGAAGAAATAACTGACCGTTCATCCTTTGTTTTTGTTGTTTTAAATGTTATTTGTCCTGCTGAAGAAGACAATTAGGTCAAAACGCGTTGTGTCCGTTTTTTTTCTAGTCTGTTCGCTCCCATTCGTTCGGCGGACCAATGGGTTTGTTTCTACCCTCATAAAATGGATAGACACTGTGCAGACTGGATCCCTCTCCCACAGGAACTTTCCTCTAGATGAAGAAACACTGTACAGACTAGGTCCATCTAGGTGCTTGCCCTAAACGAGTCCCTTATCCATGACATCAACGTATACTAGTGTAGAGACGTATCCAAGGGCGACCTTTCTTCCTTGATGGGACTCCATCCACCTGAAAGGGAGACAGGAAGGGAAAGACAACTCTAGAAGGCCAGAGTTCGGGGTCACAGCAAAGGTCAAGTGGTAACGATGCAGTGTGAGGGGATCAAACTCGCCCTGGCTCTCTGAAAGGAATATTTGTGAATGGGAAAAAGATGATCTATGAAACTCACCCTGGCTCTCTGAAAGAAATATTTGTGAATGGGAAAAAGATGATCTATGAAACTCGCCCTGGCTCTCTGAAAGGAATATTTGTGAATGGGAAAAAGATGATCTATGAAACTCACCCTGGCTCTCTGAAAGAAGATTTGTGAATATGAAAAAGATGATCTATGAAACTCACCCTGGCTCTCTGAAAGGAATATTTGTGAATGTGAAAAAGATGACTTTATCCTCAAATTTGGGGTCAGGCAAATTGTTCAGTACCATATGTCAGGAAGTATTGGAGAGCTATGTATGGTTTGTGGACTTCTTGTGTTTCTACGTCATTGATAGAGCACACAGATTTGGGAGTGAAAAGTCTAGCAAAGGAGAGAAAAATGAAGCGGCATGTGGATCATGCTGTAATGTAAAAAGACGCAGACATTGGATGTGATTCCGAGTCAAGTACAGTATGCACGATGAATGTGTTTTGGTAATGGCTGATCTTCTGACAAAAGTCAGGTGCAGCTTTGAGTGTACTGTAGAATGTTTAGCGTTTTGGGCCTAATCTGTGGCCCTGTACTTGGACCAAATGGACTCTGAAGTCCAAACGAAATGTGACGTGGCGTGATGGCGTGGGATGCAGTGACTGGACGGATTGTCCGCATTGTCCAGTCAGACTCCGAGTGAGGGACATGACACTTAGGACCTGTGGAGGAGGAGGAGGAGGAGGAAAGGAGGAAGGGGGGGGGGGTAGAAGGAGGATTCAACTCAGGGGAGGGAGAAGGGGGGCAAGAAGGAATGTGGTGGGCTGTGGAGGTATTAGACAGAGGGGTGGGGGTGGAGATGAAGTAGAGAGGGTTGGGGCCGACTGCCGTGGCCGGCGCCTGTGAGGGCGATGTGGTGAGGGGTGTGTCTGGGAACCAAGCGCCGCTCGTCTCACACCCCCAGCTGCTCCCCAACGTCTGCTTCCCTCATCATCCCACAATTAGAACCCACCCCACCCCCTTCCCCCATACCTTAACACTCCCTCACCCTCCTCCAACAGCCTTCTTCCACTTCCCACCCCACCCCCCATCCCCATCCCTTACCTTAGCACCCCTCACCCTCCTCCAACACCATTCTTACACTCCCCCACCCCCCATCTAAAAAAAAAATGAAAAAAAAAATTCAAACCCAATTCCCTGACTACGCGCAGAAGGGCTGGAAGAAGGATGGGGGAGGAAGTGTCAGGGGGTGGGGGGGGGGGGGGGGGGGGGAAGGTGCTGGCGGCTCTCGCCCCCACCCCAACTCCCTCTCAACGTTTTCCACCCCCACTACCCCTTCTGTTCTTTCTTTCTCTCTCAATCTTCTCCCTCCCCCATCCCTCCCCCCACCCCCCTGCTTTTTTTCTCTCCAGGAAGTGTGCAGTTTCGTTCCCAGGTTCGCCGATTGCAGTGACAGACTGTATAGCCAGCCAGGACAGAGCGTCGGGTGGGGTGGGGAGAGATTTATACCTGAGAAGTCGCTCACTACGCAAACATATTGGACGAGGTGAAAAGTGGCCTCTCTCTCTCTCTCTCTCTCTCTCTCTCTCTCTCTCTCTCTCTCTCTCTCTCTCTCTCTCTCTGTCTCTGTCTCCCTCTCTAACTCTCTCTCTCTCTCTCTGAGTCTCTCTCTCTTTCTCGCTCTGATTCTCTCTCTCTCTCTCCTCTCTCCTCTCTCCTCTCTCTCTCTCTCTCTCTCTCTCTCTCTCTCTCTCTCTCTCTCTCTCTCTCGTGGGGGACCGGCGGTGCCGACAGCCAGGGCCGGGGATGATGGCGGGGGTTGAAGAGGCGTTGACAAATGGCCCGGGGCTCTGTCAGCACGCCGCCGCCAACGTTTTCCGCAAACCCTCACTCTCCCTTTCTTTCCTTCCTTCTTTCTTTCTTTCTTTTTCTTCGCGTCTTCTTCTTCCTCCAGCAGCGGTACAGTTTTTTCCCCCTCCGTTTTCTCTATTTCCCACTTCTCCTCTCCTTTTTTTCCCCTGTGATTATTTCGGGTTGTTTCTGTTTTCTAGGTGTAGGTTTCGCTTTAAACTTACCCAGTTTCCCATAAACTAAAAGTAAATATTGGCTTATTTCTCTTTTCTGCCTGACAGTCTCTGTCTGTCTCTCTGTCTCTCTGTTTCTGTGTCTCTCTCACTCTCTCTCTCTTGCTCTCTCCTCTCTCTCTCTCTCTCTCTCTCTCTCTCTCTCTCTCTCTCTCTGCCTCTCTCCCTCCCTCTTCTTTCTTTCTTCGTCTCTTTCTTTCTCCTCTCTCTCCGTCTCCTCCTCCTCTCTCTCTCTCCCTCCCTCCCCCACCCCCTTCTCGATCTCATTTTCAGCCTTTTTTCTCTCCATTTCCCCCTCTCTCTCCCTCCCTCTCTGCCCTCTCTCCAGCTTCCTTCTCTCCCTCTCTGTCGTTCGTTGAATGTTTAAGTGTTAGGATAAAAAGGCATATGCTTAAATCATTTTTCCATGCGGATATATCTCCCCTCTCTCTCTCTCTCTCTCTCTCTCTCTCTCTCTCTCTCTCTCTCTCTCTCCTCTCCCGCAATGTGCTGGTTATAAAATCAGCGCACGCTTTTTTTTTCACATGATAAATCATGTTCCCCCCTTCCACCTTCACCCCCTCCCCACCCTCTCTCTCTCTCTCTCTCTTCTCTCTCTCTCTCTCTCTCTCTCTCTCTCTCTTCTCTCTCTCTCTTCTCTCTCTCTCTCTCTCTCTCTCTCTCTCTCTCAAGCCTTCAGTTTGGTTATATTTGATGATGAAAAGCAAAATTGTTTTAATGAACACGTTTGTTCAGATGTATGTGAACAGAGAGGAGACCAGAGGACAGGTCAAATCTGGCTCCATCTCTCCACGCCATCTGTCCAGCGGCAGCTCACCCACACATCAATGCCGCCGGCTGCTGCGACCAATCGGATGCGAGTGTACAGAAATGCTTATGAATAAAGGGAGAGAGACGGACTATACCGACGACGTTTTATCAATCTACCTTCCAAGTCGGCTTCTTTGCATTTTCAACACACTGGGTCATCTTCGGTGTGAACAAGATAATGTTTTCTTAAAGAGCTAGTAGTCAAAAAGTGAATTCTTTCGAAACATTTTCCCATCATCTTATCTTCTTACTTAATCCCAAGGGGGGTGTTTGGAACACCACATTGAAGAACAGGCCCCCTGCTTCCTCAACGTCTGTCCGGTTGTGTGCCGTCGCTTTGGCTTTGGCAAATATTTCCCTGTCCATTCTGCAATGTTGGTCGATCGGAATTTTCCTCTGTCTTCCATTCTGTAATGTTGGTCCATCGGATTTTCCCTCTGTCTTCCATTCTGCAATGTTGGTCCATCGGATTTTCCCTCTGTCTTCCATTCTGCAATGTTGGTCCATCAGATTTTCCTTCTGTCATCCCTCTATTTCTCTCCTTCCATAGGTCCCTGGGGGATTGATTTAGCTGCCACTGGATCTTATACATGGCCACGCCAACGTGGTTTTCTCTTTGTGATGATGTCAGTATTTCTCCGTATGGCCCTGTGTGTTGCCTGGTGGTTTGACACGCTTGTTGATTGGTGGTGTGATCAATATATTTGATGTCTAGTGTCTTGTTGATTGGTGGTGTGATCAGTCTATTTGATGTCCAGTGTCTTGTTGATTGGTGGTGTGATCAGTCTATTTGATGTCTAGTGTCTTGTTGATTGGTGGTGTGATCAATATATTTGATGTCCAGTGTCTTGTTGATGTGTGGTGTGATCAGTCTATTTGATGTCTAGTGTCTTGTTGATTGGTGGTGTGATCAATATATTTGATGTCCAGTGTCTTGTTGATGTGTGGTGTGATCAGTCTATTTGATGTCTAGTGTCTTGTTGATTGGTGGTGTGATCAATATATTTGATGTCCAGTGTCTTGTTGATGTGTGGTGTGATCAGTAGATTTGATGTCTAGTGTCTTGTTGATTGGTGGTGTGATCAATATATTTGATGTCTAGTGTCTTGTTGATTGGTGGTGTGATCAGTCTATTTGATGTCTAGTGTCTTGTTGATTGGTGGTGTGATCAGTGTATTTGATGTCTAGTGTCTTGTTGATTGGTGAAGTGTTCAGTAGATTTGATGTCTAGTGTCTCGCAGTGACATCTCATTTCCATGGCAAGGATTCTTCTTTCCGGGTCCGCTGTGAGAATCCTGATTTCCCATGCTTGGAGGAAAATGGAAGATACTTGTGCATGCAGGAGCCTGTCTAGTGTTTCATGAAGGTGTTTCTTTTTTTATCCTTCCACACAGGTTTTAATGTGGACAGTGCTGTGGTTATCCCTGCTGCCGTTGAGATGATTTGTGATTTCGATTCTTCACTGCTAATGATGGGTCCCAGGTGAATGCGCTGTGGGGTAGACTGTAGCTGTTGACCGTGGATAGTCAGTGATGTCAGTAGTGATGGCGCTGTTGTGTAGACTGTAGCTGTTGACCGTGGATAGTCAGTGATATCAGTAGTGATGGCGGTGTAGGGCAGACTGTAGCTGTTGACCGTGGATAGTGTTATATCAGTAGTGATGGCGCTGTTGTGTAGACTGTAGCTGTTGACCGTGGATAGTGTTATATCAGTAGTGATGGCGGTGTGGGGTAGACTGTAGCTGTTGACTGTGGATAGTGTTATATCAGTAGTGATGGTGCTGTTGTGACTGGTCATCAACGTGGTCTTCTCGGCGCTGATTTGCATGCCATACCTTTTTGTTGTTTCATCCAGTCGCTCAAGTTCAAACATGTGTACGTGCGGGTATGTATATGTTTGCGTCTTTTTTTAGAATGGTAACTTTTATAGTCTCCTGTCGTTTCCTTTGTCACATAATTATGTAATCATAAAGCATTTGAACACATTCTAAGCATTAGCTTGTTGCTCAGCTTTTCACATTTATTGTAAAACTATGTGATTGCAAAGTGGAAATGAATTTATTTTAAACCAATCGTTCAACAGGCTTTGTGATTTCTTGTTTGCCGCCTGTCCGCCCATCCATGTCTTCAGCAAAGCAAAGATTGAACATGATTATACTTATATACTTATTATACTTATACAGCGACTATCATTTGGGATGTTTTATACTTATATAGCGCCTATCATTTGTGATTTTTAATACTTATATGGCGCCTATCATTTGGGATGTTTAATATTTATATAGCGCCTATCATTGGGGATGTTTGATACTTATATAGCGCCTCTCATTGGGGATGTTTAATACTTCTATGGCGCCTATCATTTGGGATGTTTAATACTTTTATAGCGCATATCATTTGGGATGTTAATACTTATATAGCGCCTATCATTGGGGATGTTTGATACTTATATGGCGCCTATCATTTGGGATGTTTGATACTTATATAGCGCCTATCATTGGGATGTTTAATACTTACATAGCGCCTATCATTTGGGATGTTAATACTTATATTAGCGCATATCATTGGGGATGTTTCTTCCTTCAGAGCTGACTGTGCCGACATGATCTTAAAGTACAGACGTCATGATGTGTTCAAGGAATGGATTGAATAGTGAAGACAACAGAAAGCAGTCCTGAAGTACAGCAGTCATGGTGTGTTCAAGGAATGGCTTGAATAGTGAAGACAACAGAAAGCAGCCCTGAAGTACACCAGTCATGGTGTGTTCAAGAAATGGATTGAATAGTG
>CM031598.1:122350424-122357566 GCA_018398815.1 Conus ventricosus | reverse complement strand
ACCACTATCAGTAGAAAGAAACTCGTGGAGAGCGTGGCAGCAGAGAGTCCTCAGAAGAGAAGCCCCCTTCAGGCAAGTGTTTCGGCCTTATCTCCTGACACTCAGGGGGTTGGGCCACACCCGGTTCATGACTCCGGATGTCCCTCTGCTGCCCCTTTTTTTTTCCCACCTCGGGACGAGCCATGGCTGGGATTCGAACCCATGACCTCTGGACATGCTCATTTTCTACTTAATGACTCGCGCTTTAACCACTGAGCACAGGGACACCTGATATTTGTAGGGAAATTAAGCCTTATGAAGTTCACTTTTGTTCCTCCTTGACCAGATCCAGCTTGAACACCTCTCTGCCGCTTCTGCCATTGCTTTCAGGGCTCTGGTTTTTTCCTTCCCTGCAACTGAGAGCTGTTTCATGAGGCTGTATGCAGACGTTCCTACAATCCCCTCGCTCCAATTTCTGCAGTGAGGACTTTGACCTGATAGCCTTCTCTCCTCAGGCTGTTTGCCAGATCAGCATACTTTTCAGTCTTGTAGATTTGAGCTGCCTCCATTCTGTTCTCATATGGCACCGTGAGCTCGATCATGATCAGCTGCTTGGTTGACTTAGAGTGGACTACTATGTCTGGTCTCATGCCACTCTTGCTGATGATCTCTGGGTGACTCTTCCATTCTGGGAGGTCTGCAGTGCACTCCCAGTCATCTGCCCCATCCAGCAGACTCTGCCTGCATGTTTCGAGTGGCACTGTTGTTCTTGGCCATGATTTGCTGCCTCCTGCCGTGAAGAATGTTGCGGGTGCTTTTGGAGTCCTGATTCTCCCTTTTGTGGTGTTGGTACTAGCCCAGACTACTTGTACAATTTCTTTGAGCACTTGGTTGTGCCTCCATGTGTACCTTCCTTGAGCCAGGGCTACTTTACATGAGCTTAGAACATGCTCCACTGTTTGTTTTTCATGGCAGAGGGGGCATGCAGGATCGTCTGTTTTCCCCCACTTCACCAGGTTTGCATTTGAGGGCAGAAGGTCATATGCAGATCTGAGAATGAAGCTGATCCTGAGAGGGGCCATGTGCCAAATGTCATTCCAAGTTAGACTTCTTTGGAGTGCATTCTCCCACGTTGTCCATTGCCCTTGCTGGCTCTGCTGGACTGCTTTTTGGAGTCTTTTTTGGTCTTCTTCTTTTCTCATCTCCTGAATCAGCATGTCTCTTTTGGCTTTTCCTTTGGCCTTTGACCACCATTCAGTTTTGGTCACCCCCAGTCCTTGTCTGTTGGTCTGTGTGTGTCCTGTTATTTCTCTGATCTTGAGACTTTCTTTTGCAGAATCCATCGCCTCTTGAACTTTCCATTTTCTGCCTGTCTTCAGCTGGGGCTTGATTGCTTCTACCACCTTGTCTCCCGAGTCCTCCAGCATGCTTTGAAGTCTGATCTTCCCTGCTTTGTATTCCTCCAGGATGGATTTCAGTGGTAGTTTGAGCTTTGCTTGGCGACAGTACAGCGCGATGTCAGTCAGGCAGGGTGGGACACCAAGCCATTTCCTTGTGAACTTGTTGGTTTTGGCTTCCATTGCCTCCACTGTGCTGGTGCAGATGTCGTATATCATCAGAGGCCATAGGAGCTTTGGTATCAGCATGAACTGCAGACACCAGACCTTGTATTTGCCAGGAGCCCACACTGGTCAATGGTCTCCAAGCCTTCTTCCGCCATCTGCTTGGTTTCTTTTGCTCTTTGTGTGTCTTTCAGCGTATCATCATACCATCTTCCAAGGCTCTTGACTGGTTCTTCTGTGACTGTTGGAATGGCCTGGTTGGCAACACTGAAGACCACAGATTCGGCCACTTTTCCTTTCCTCAGTGAGAGACTCCGTGATTTCTTTGGCTTGAACTTCATTCTGGATGAGGCAACTACGTCGTCCAGCCTCTCCAGCACATGACGTGTCTCGTCTTCTCTGGATGAAATCACTGTAGTGTCATCCATGAAGGCCTTGAGAGGAGGCATCTTGTATCCATCGCCAAGGTCTGTTTGTCTCGCGTTGTTTGTTGCTGCTTTCAAGATGAGTTCCATTGCCAGCACGAACAGTATCGGGGAAATTGCACAGCCCATTGCAATGCCCACTTCCAAGTTGATCCAATCAGTTGTATACTCCTTGGTAGAGAACCGCATTGAGAAGCCACTGAAGTACTTCTTGAGCATGTCGCGGATGTTCTTTGGCACATGGTACATCTCAAGAGCCAACTGTATCATCTCATGGGGCACAGATCCATATGCGTTTGCCAGATCAAGCCACACTACGTCCAGGTCTCTCTTTCTGTTTTTGCTTTTTGGATTGCGTCCCAGATCATTGTGGCGTGTTCTACACAGCCAGCCACGCCTGGGATGCCACCTTCTGGACTGACACATCCAAGTACTTGTTTTCCATCAGGTACTTGGTCAGCCTTGCTGCCATGACAGAGAAGAAGATTTTCCCTTCGACGTTCAGTAGTGATATTGGCCTGAACTGGCTGATGTCACTTGAGTTTTGCTCTTTGGGGATGTACACACCATCTGCCGTCATCCACTGGCCGCTGATCTTCTGGTTTCTCCAAGCCGATCGCAGCAGCCTGTGGAGCCACTCCAGCACCTTGGGACATTTCTTGTAAAGCTGGTAAGGTATTCCGTTTGGCCCTGGTGATGATTTGGCTCTGGCTTTGTCGACCACCTTCTTGATTTCCGCCAACGTTGGAGGCTTGCCATTGAACTGTTCCTCAGGGTTGGTTGGCCATACCAGACCTTGAATGTCGAGTGGTGCTTTGCTCTGTGAGTCAGAGTATGTTTTCCTCAGATGCTGCTCAAGAACTCCTTTGTCCACACTTAGGGTCCCAGATTTTGGCTGCTCAAACAGTGTTCTGGCAAACTGGAAGGGGTCTCTGAAGAAGCGCTCTTGTGTCTTCTTCTTTTTGCTCTTCCTCTTCCTCGCAGATTCCGCTTTGCTGAGGGCGCTGTGTTTTTCTTTCAGGTCTTCCCACAGTTTTTCCAAGCCTTGTTTTTCAGCTGGCAGTGCGGTCTTCATTTGCTTCTTGAGGTTGTTCTTTTGGACTCTGATCTTGTCCATCTTTTCTTGGCGTCTGGATTTCTTTGGAGGTGTTTTCTCTTTGGGTAGTTTTACTCCATAGGCGTCTCTACATGTGGCATACACAATGTCCCCATATGTGGCTAGTTTGTGTTCCAGGGTGCTTTTTCCTATCAGTGTGTCGAGTCTTTGGACGATTTTTGCATCCAGTTTTCTCCAATCTTCAGTTTCATTTGCTCGTGGCAGGTTGAGTTTCAGGCGCCTGGCATCGAGGGCCTGTGCAAATTCCTCATCCGAACCAACAGCGTGGATGTCCTTGGCACTGTGGTTTAAATCCTGGCCTTGGTCTTCCGACGTCTTATCTGCTGATGCAGTGCGCTGCTGCTCATTCAGATGAGTCTTCACACATCCCATCTTTGTTCTGTGGATCTTCATGCCACGGGTGGTAGCGAAACGCTTTCCACAGACACATGGATATTCCATTTGGTCCATGTTCATAGTCCGTTTGGGATTTGCAGTCGTGATTGGTTGAGCACCGATGGATTCATCATTCTCTCCCCTTTCGGTGAATCCTGGGAGCATCTTTTCCTTTTATTTTTGGTAGCCACATGTTTAAGGCAAAGTGGGGAGCCAGCCCACAGAGCCCTTGGTTCTGGTCTTTCCCAGTGTCCTCCGGTCTTTCCCGGACGTCCTCCGGCCTATTCCGGAAGTCAATGGTTTACCCATGCATCAGTAGAAAGAAACTCGTGGAGAGCGTGGCAGCAGAGAGTCCTCAGAAGAGAAGCCCCCTTCAGGCAAGTGTTTCGGCCTTATCTCTGACACTCTAGGGGGGTTGGGCCACACCCGGTTCATGACTCCGGATGTCCCTCTGCTGCCCCTTTTTTTTTTCCACCTCGGGACGAGCCATGGCTGGGATTCGAACCCATGACCCTCTGGACATGCTCATTTTCTACTTAATGACTCGCGCTTTAACCACTGAGCCACAGGGACACCTGATATTTGTAGGGAAATTAAGCCTTATGAGTTCACTTTTGTTCCTCCTTGACCAGATCCAGCTTGAACACCTCTCTGCCGCTTCTGCCATTGCTTTCAGGGCTCTGGTTTTTTCCTTCCCTGCAACTGAGAGCTGTTTCATGAGGCTGTATGCAGACGTTCCTACAAATCCCCTCGCTCCAATTTCTGCAGTGAGGACTTTGACCTGATAGCCTTCTCTCCTCAGGCTGTTTGCCAGATCAGCATACTTTTCAGTCTTGTAGATTTGAGCTGCCTCCATTCTGTTCTCATATGGCACCGTGAGCTCGATCATGATCAGCTGCTTGGTTGACTTAGAGTGGACTACTATGTTGGTCTCATGCCACTCTTGCTGATTGATCTCTGGGTGACTCTTCCATTCTGGGAGGTCTGCAGTGCACTCCCAGTCATCTGCCCCATCCAGCAGACTCTGCCTGCATGTTTCGAGTGGCACTGTTGTTCTTGGCCATGATTTGCTGCCTCCTGCCGTGAAGAATGTTGCGGGTGCTTTTGGAGTCCTGATTCTCCCTTTTGTGGTGTTGGTACTAGCCCAGACTACTTGTACAATTTCTTTGAGCACTTGGTTGTGCCTCCATGTGTACCTTCCTTGAGCCAGGGCTACTTTACATGAGCTTAGAACATGCTCCACTGTTTGTTTTTCATGGCAGAGGGGGCATGCAGGATCGTCTGTTTTCCCCACTTCACCAGGTTTGCATTTGAGGGCAGAAGGTCATATGCAGATCTGAGAATGAAGCTGATCCTGAGAGGGGCCATGTGCCAAATGTCATTCCAAGTTAGACTTCCTTGGAGTGCATTCTCCCACGTTGTCCATTGCCCTTGCTGGCTCTGCTGGACTGCTTTTTGGAGTCTTTTTTGGTCTTCTTCTTTTCTCATCTCCTGAATCAGCATGTCTCTTTTGGCTTCTCATCTCCTGAATCAGCATGTCTCTTTTTATCAGTAAGATACTACAACCACTATCAGCAAGATAGTACACCTACTATCAGCAAGATACTACAACCACTATCAGCAAGATACTACAACCACTATCAGCAAGATACTACAACTACTATCAACAAGATACTACAACTACCATCAGCAAGATACCACTACTATCAGCAAGAAACTACAACTACTATCAGCAAGATACCACTACTATCAGCAAGATACTAGAACTACTATCAGAAAGATACTACAACTACTATCAGCAAGATACTACAACTACTATCAGCAAGATACTACAAATACTACAACTACTATCAGCAAGATACTAGAACTACTATCAGCAAGATACTAGAACTACTATCAGAAAGATACTACAACTACTATCAGCAAGATACTAGAACTACTATCAGCAAGATACTAGAACTACTATCAGCAAGATGCTACAACTACTATCAGCAAGATACTACAACCACTATCAGCAAGATACAACAACCAATATCAGCAAGATGCTACAACTACTATCAGCAAGATACTACAACTTCTATCAGCAAGTTACTACAACCACTATCAGCACAATACTGCAACCACTGTCAGCAAGATACTACAACCACTATCAGCAAGATACTACAACCACTATCAGCAAGATACTACAACCACTGTCAGCAAGATACTACAACTTCTATCAGCAAGTTACTACAACCACTATCAGCAAGATACTACAACCACTATCAGCAAGGTACTACAACCACTATCAGCAAGATACTACAACCACTATCAGCGAGATACTACAACCACTATCAGCAAGATACTACAACCACTATCAGCAAGATACTACAACCACTGTCAGCAAGATACTACAACCACTATCAGCAAGATACTACAACCACTATCAGCGAGATACTACAACCACTATCAGCAAGATACTACAACCACTATCAGCAAGGTACTACAACCACTGTCAGCAAGATACTACAACCACTATCAGCGAGATACTACAACCACTATCAGCAAGATACTACAACCACTATCAGCAAGACACTACAACCACTATCAGCAAGATACTACAACCACTATCAGCAAGACACTACAACCACTATCAGCAAGATATTATAACTACTATCAGCAAGATACTACAACTTCTATCAGCAAGATACTACAGCCACTATCAGCAAGATAATGCAACCACTATCAGCAAGATACTACAGCCACTATCAGCAAGATACTACAACCACTATCAGCGAGATACTACAACTACTATCAGCAAGATACTACAACTTCTATCAGCAAGATACTACAACCACTATCAGCAAGATACTACATCCACTATCAGCAAGATACTACATCCACTATCAGCAAGGTAACACAGCCACTGTCAGCAAGGTAACACAGCCACTGTCAGCACGGTAACACAGCCACTGTCAGACCCTGTGTAACTTGAGGTAACACAGCCACTGTCAGACCCTGTGTAACTTGAGGTAACACAGTCACTGTCAGACCCTGTGTAACTTGAGGTAACACAGCCACTGTCAGACCCTGTGTAACTTGAGGTAACACAGCCACTGTCAGACCCTGTGTTACTTGAGGTAACACAGCCACTGTCAGACCCTGTGTAACTTGAGCATAACAGACTTGCTGCGCCACCAAACAGAGTAACAAACAAATTATGAAGGAAACACGACGCGTTTCGACCTACTGGCTTTTTACAGGCAGGACGAAAAACAATCAAAACAATGAAAACAAAACATGAACAGACAGTCATTATCTATTTGATATGGCTGCAAAACTGGACCTTGGGTGAACAACTAGAACTACGGAATAAAGTCATCATCATCATCATCATCATCATCATCATCATCATCATCATCATCATCATCATCATCATCATCATCATCATCATCGTCTTCGTCGTCGTCGTCGTCGTCGTCTTCTTCATTATACTACAACAACAAGAACAACAACAACAACAACAACTACTACTACTACTACTACTACTACTACTACTACTACTACTACTACTACTACTACTACTACTACTACTACTACTGATGATGATGACGATGATGATGATGATGATGATGATGATGATGATGATGATGATGAAATGATATGATGCTATATGTGATAACATAATAAAAATGCTTAAATGCT